>VUYV01000028.1:1027691-1306858 GCA_008711295.1 Anarhynchus alexandrinus
TATCATGTGGGACAGTGTCAAATGCCTTGCACAAGTCCAAGTAGATGACATCAGTCGATCTTCCCTTGTCCACCGCCGTTGTGACCCCTTCGTAGAAGGCCACCAAATTAGTCAGGCATGATCTGCCCTTGGTGAAGCCATGCTGTCTGTCACCAATCACCTCCTTGATTTCTGTGTGTCTCAGCATAGTTTCCAGGAGGATCTGCTCCATGATCTTGCCAGGCACAGAGGTGAGACTGACTGGCCTGTAGTTCCCCGGGTCTTCCTTATCTCCCTTTTTGAAAACTGGAGTTATGTTTCCCCTTTTCCAGTCATCAGGAACCTCGCCAGACCGCCACGACTTCTCAAATATGATGGCTAGTGGCTTAGCGACTTCATCTGCCAGTTCCCTCAGGACCCGCGGATGTATCTTATCAGGTCCCATGGACTTGTGCACCTTCAGGTTCCTCAGGTGGTCCCACACTTGATAAGAGTGAGAAGGTCTGAGATTACCAGTTATCCCTGATCTCGACAGTTTTAAGAAGCTCCAGTTGATTGGCATCTGGGACTTAGTTCTTCCAAACCCTTTTTTGGAATAAAAATGTCCTTCATTATGCCCTTAACGTCACTAAAAACTCCTTCAGGGGGAGATATTTTAACCTGGGTAACTGAGATGCATCATGAATGGTCAGAGATACAAGAGAAAATAAAGTAGAAGATTGAAAGAGTAGGAATGATAGAAGTGAAGCTGCCCCTTTGAATATGGATATATGCAGAGGCTGGGGACACAGTTTTGTATTTGAAGTTGTTGACAGAACAAAATTTGCAGGATAAAGGAGAAGGTCCATCTGTGACTAAATAGGATCGGTCCGCTGTCATATCAAATCAATGAAATGCCATAATGAAAAATGAGTATACGCATCACAGTTAAAATGTATGGACTACTAAGAATATTCTGCTGTTTTATATTCCTTAGATAGCAATGTTATTCATTGCAAGGCAAGGACTTGGAAGATTGGCGAGGAGTCAAGGACGTGGCTTGGTGTGCATGATCTAGTCCCAGTTCACAAAGCGAACATCCTGCCCCTGCTGATAATCATCAGTTCACAGTGACCCCAGCTTCTAGTTCCTGCAACATTGAATTGTTTGGTGTGGAACCACGTGGGCATGATAATACCTAATCTGCTGTCAAAAAGAAAGGAGTATAGCAGTGGAGACAGAGACATCCCTGAGCTGAGCCTCAACTGGATGCTTGCCCCGACTGTCTGCTTTTCCCGTGGGCAGCAGGGCAGGGCTGTCAGCCAGGGCTGTCCCACCACCCCAGCTGGGCAGCAGGGCAGCCGGAGGAAGCCTGGAATTGGTCAACACTGGGACATCAGCCTGTGGATGGGGGTCAGGGTCAGGCCTAGTAAGAGTAACTAGGGTCAGACAAGCCTCAGGGCGGCCAGGCAGGGTCCTGGGGAAGGGCCAAGGACGGGCCAGGATGTTGACCTGTGGCTTGACACAGCTTGGTGGGACTCACGCCTGGGCAGGGCAGGGCTGTGGGGAGCTGGAGACTGGCTCTGCCATGGTGTCACTGGGAGACTGACAGCCCCAGGAGGGTGCTGAAATGGGGTCCTAAGCCATCAGCAGGGTATGAGGAACCCCTGGGGAGCTGGGCAGGGACACCCAGGGCTTCTGGTGCCCTCAGGTCCATGACATGGATCTAGGTAATAAGAAAAAATGGATCCAGTTTGACGTCATCTCCATCACAAGAGAAACCCTGTTTCTTTCGGTGAAAATAGATTTTCCCCCTATTACTGGTGACGATTGTGGAAATAATGAGTGCATCTGCCTTCACTACTCTGAGAATTATGGAAAGTCAGTGCCATATTGTGTTTCAAGGTGCTAGGAACAGCATTGTTACTGATGGACATTTTTGACTGGAAGAAAATGAACTCTGTGTGAACTAAAAATGATAGTAACCTGACCTGGAGAGTTTATTCAGACTCAATCTTGTTAAAAATCAATATAAAATAGAGCAATTATAATGGAATCTGGACATCTAGACAAGCTGAAACACATGAACAGCACATGCCATGGACTGAGATTAAAATGAGTGTGAGACCCCAGGACAGAGGGGAAATTGAAACCGGGATGCGTTTAGTCCATGGTACCCCCATTTTTGAACACCACTATCAATAAGCACTTGCAATCCTAGTGCCAGCCCATTTTCCCTTTTCCTGAGCCCACCTTTTCACTGTCCCTACACATACCTGCTTGTCTCTGCCCAGATTCCTCCCAAAATAAACAGCTTTCCCCATATTACTTCTTTGTCATTGTTCTTAATGCTGCTACTCCTGCTTCTCAGCCTGACGTTTCCAACACTCTTACCTAGACAATTCTGCCCAATGCAGTGTAACTGATATAATTGCTGGATTATATTAGCCTTCAAGTAGAGCAGACTTGCATCCTGACACTACCTTCCAAAACTTTATTTATGGTGGTTATGTTTCATTTATGGTATATGCTTTCTGAGCAGAATGATTTCACTTTATCTTTGATCTCTTACTTTGTCAGAGTGCTCGCTGGCTCGTAGTTCAGCCATGGCACACATCAAGGCTTGTTACACCCAGTTCCTGTTTACATCATCCTGCCGGTCACACCTGGGGAACTTGGATAATTAAGTGAAGTCTCTGTGCTCAAAGAACGATTAATACTGGCCTTGCTATCTCTTGTGCAACCTGGGGGAGCGGAGACTCGCCTGGCTATCACAGGATGCAGATAAGGAGGGAGCCCTACGTAGGCAGGACAGCCCTGCTTTTCCTCAGCAAAGACAAGAACATAACAGGAACCTGTGTAGTTCTTTGTTTCTTCGAAAGGCTATCATGCCCGATGACTAATCTCTGCCTCATTACCTGTGAAATGCATATTAAAGCTGGCATACCTGCATATGCTAATGAAGATTATAGAGATCATGCTAAACATATATGACTATAGCACTTGTCTCTTCACCCAAATCATACTACATGTCACCTGGGGGAGGGAAACCTCGTAATTTTGGGGATAAAAAGACAGAGAAAATGACTGTTAAATTGGGAGAGAACAACCTCGATACCTGATGGCCCCGTCAATGGGCTCTTCCTCCATCCCAGGCAGGGACGCCTTTCCGGGTAAGGGCTGTGCCTTGCACCATCTGGTGAATGTTACCCCTGGGCTGTTGCATTATTATTATTTTTGCTAGCAATATTAACCTTAACTAGTGGCGCTATTGTAGTCAGTGAATTTATCAACGGCAATCTCGAATCTGTTCTGTCGCTCTCAGTAAAATAACTAATTTTGATTTTTGTGAATCTGACTTAGTGAAAGTCCTTTGCTGTGACTCTGACAGACAAATCAGTGAAAGTCCTGGGACTCTGACAGACAAATACCGAAACTACATTCCTTTTAACGCGACAACACCTCACTATACTCAGCTCTTGACTAGGGAGAGGCCGTGCCTGACAGGGGAGGAAGGGGGCAGGGATGCCACACAGACAGCCCTAGGTTGAGAGGTATGCTCTGGTAGCTTGGAATCTGGAGAAGGCAAAGGTCAAGGATCCCCAAAAGATTAAGCACTGAGTGGCAAAGAAACCATAAAGCCTTGGGCAACAAGAAAACCAATACGTGATAAGCACCCCAGGCCCACTGCTGCAACAGGCTCCTGATCTCTCTGTTGTAATGGGAAGTTGTGAAGTGTATGTGAATATGTGTGTATGTGTGCAAGGGTAATTGGAAACATACCATGATATTGAGCTTGTCTTAGTAACGAAACAAGTTTCAATTCCTCATTTGCATTACATCTGTTGGGCTCATGAAACCCGCTTGGCATGTTGAGGTGGCCTGGAGAAGGATACTCACCTCTGTAGCAATTGATTTTCATATCACAGAATCATAGAATATCTCAAGTTGGAAGGGACCCATAAGGATCATTGAGTCCAACTCCCTGCTCCTCACAGGACTATCTAAAACTAAACCATATGACTAAGATGCTCCTTGAACTCTGACAGGCTTGGTGCCGTGACCGCTTTCCCTGGGAGCCTGTTCCAGTGACTGACCACCCTCTCAGTGAAGAAACTTTTCCTAATGTCTAACCTGAACTTCTCCTGATGCAGCTTCATTCTATTTCCTTGTGTCCTACCACTGGTCACCAAAGACAGGAGCACCCCTGCTCTGCTGCCCCCCTTGAGGAAGTTGTAGACTGTGATGAAGTTGCCCCTCAGTCTTCTCCAAGCTGAACAACCAAGTGACCTCAGCTGCTTCTCGTAAGTCTTGCCCTTGAGGCCTTTCACCATCTTGGTTACCCTGCTCTGGACACACTCTAGTAGTCTGATGTCTTCCTTATACTGAGGTACATGAAACTACACACAGTACTCGAGGTGGGGCTGCACCAGTGCAGTGTGGAGTGGGACAATCACCGCCCTTCACCATCTAGCTGTGCTGTGCTGGATGCACCCCAAGGATATGGTTGGCCCTTTTGGTTGCCAGGGCATACTGTTGACTCATATTCTACTTGACATCAACCCAAACCCCCAGAACTCTTTCTGCAGGGCTGCTCTCCAGCCTCTCATCCCCTAGTTTGTACTTATAACCAGGATTACTCCATCCCAGGTGGAGAAACTGGCACTTGCTCTTGTTAAATTTCATATGGTTGGTGATTGCCCAAGCTCTCTAGTCTATCCAGATCTCTCTGCAAGGCCTCTCTGCCCTCAAGGGAGTCCACATCTCCTAATTTAGTATCAGAGGCAAACTTGCTTAATGTACATCTGAGTCCTGCATCCAGATCATTTACAAAAATACTGAAGAGCACTGGCCCTAAAATTGAGCCCTGGGGGACCCCACTGGTGACTGGCTGCCAGCCTGATGTAACCCCATTTGCTATAACTCTTTGAGCCCAACCTGTCAGCCAATTGCTCACCCAATGTATTATGGACTTGTCTAGCTGTGTGCTGGACATTTTGTCCAGAAAGATACTATGAGATGGTGGGGCCTTCAATGATGATTCTCTGTTGCTGGTGCCACCTCAGTCTCTGAGTAGCCTTTTAATGCCTTTTTTCGTTTGTTTGTTTCTGTGATCTGTGGCCCCTTGTACTTCCTTATATCCTTTCAATTAATTGCTAATCATCCCTGGCAAATCACAATTTGTATAACCAGCTCAGAGATAATCAGAGATAATTGGTCACTCTGCGCTCATCCTGCAGCTTTCTCAAACGCAGCACTGATATATTGCTTACCCTGTTGTCTTCTAGATGTTAAATCAGCAATCTTCTAAATGTGCTAAATCAGCAAGTTGGTCTTTGTCTCACCACAAGAAATGCTAAATGCGTTTGTGTTGTGCTGGGAGTTTGGTTACTGTCCTGTTGTGGCACATTGGTCTCGTTTCCCCTTCTGTGGGTCTGTTGCCTCTGGCTATTCTTAGATTTCCTCTTATACATGGAACCATAGAAATTTATTAAGAGAAATTTTGAGGCTGTTTTGAATAAATGACACATTGTTACCTAAGGTCGGTGGTTTACCTGAGTCACACCACGAGCTACACATGGTTTCATTCAATGACCAGATAGCAAGAAAATGAAGCCATGTGACTGGTATCCCCAGCTCCTGATGCCTGGTACAGGATTGTGCCAGGACATGGTGACACCTGTTACAGAACAGCAAAGCATAACAGCATGTGAGACATTCTGGATGGCAAAACTCATGAACCCCCAGTGGTCAGGGATGCCTCCTGTGATTCATAGAATCATAGAATGGCTTAGGTTGGAAGGGACCTTGAAGATCATTGAGTTCCAACCCCCCTGCCATAGGCAGGGACACCTCCCACTAGACCAGGCTGCCCAAGGCCACGTCCAGCCTGGCCTTGAACACCTCCAGGGATGGGGCCTCAACAACTTCTCTGGGCAACCTGTTCCAGTGCCTCACCACCCTCAAAGTGAAACATTTCTTCCTAATGTTCAATCTAAACCTGCCCTCTTCCAGTTTCAAGCCATTCCCCCTCGTCCTATCACTACATGCCCTAGTAAAAAGTCCTTCCCCAGCTCTCCTGTAGGCCCCCTTTAGCGACTGGAAGGCTGCAATAAGATCTCCCCGGAGCCTTCTCTTCTCCAAGCTGAACAACCCCAACTCTTTCAGCCTCTCCTCATAGGAGAGGTGCTCCAGCCCTCGGATCATCCTCGTAGCCCTCCGCTGGACACGCTCCAACAGGTCCATGATCGCTCACTCAACTCTTGCTTAGATGTTGTCTAACACACAGCTCATGCTAAAGCCTGATGTATGCTGGGAGCAGCACCATTAGGTCAAAACCTGAGCAACACCAGGTAGGCAGGACACACTGGACGGGAAGAGATAAAGATGATTACGCAGCCACTACCACCCACAGATTGCTGTCTCCTGCAGCCGAAATTCTTGCATATTGATTTTCTGGCAGCCTCTTCAGTATCCACTACTTTAGGGAAGTGGTAAAGACTGAACTCCCAAACTGAGAGGTACAAATGCATCAGCTGATCTAAAAAGCCTTTGAAGTGGATTAATCAGCAGCCGCTAAGGGCCTTCATGTTTCCCAATGAGATACAGGCACAGGGAGCGCCGGCACCCTTGCCGTCGGCTGGAGTACTGGCCTCCATCCTTCTTCTTCCTCTGAGGGCTGAGTGGGTGACTCTTGTGCTTTTAAAAGCCAGAATCTAGGTTGCCATTTTTGTATCATGCACTGATTATTAAGAATTTGACCCAATCTGCAGAGGGTCTAGGTGACTAAAAAGCCTAGTTAACTGAAATTTTAGGTAAGCTATGCAAATTGCTAGAAATTCTGTGTAATGATGAGCTACGCTGATTGCTAAAATCTTTATAGAATAATAAAGCTCTAATTACAACTACAAACTTGCGGCCAGTTCTCACTCTACCTATCACCCTGTCCTTAAAAGAAGCTGCCTGTCATCGTAGGGTTGGGTGACAACTGGCCTGGAGCCAGAAGGTGACTAGAAAGGAAACCAAAAGCACAGCATTGACTCAGAGACGTTTCCTAAGACTCACGTGGAGGCAAAAGGTCACAGTAAGGGTTGACTCCAAAAGGTTATATATACATGGCCTACCCAAAAGCAGTTTGCCCTCAGCCGTGAAGGGGAACTTGGGACATACAGAGAGGATTCAGCAGCTGCCACATCTTCCGTCATGTGCCAGTCCCTTATCCTGCATGTCACACCCGCCTGCTTGGAGATACGCATCCTGATATTTGCGCGGGTGAGCAGAGTCAGCTCATTTATAACGCTTAACAAAAATTACTTTCCCTGACTATACGGTTCAATAACGAGCAGTGTTCCCCTAACTGCTACTCAGGGTACATAAGGTAAGATCTATTCAGTATAGGCTTGCCACATGTTTAAAACGTAAACTTAGACCTTTTTTAAACAGCTTACAGCCTTCCGGTAATTTTGTGATGCAAAATTTATCTGTAAGTACTGTACTGCTTACATATAATTTCTTTGTACATTAGATGTCTAACTTTTTTTTTCCCCCATCTACCTATTTTTTTTACCACAGAACCTGTACATTTATCGGTCTCCAGTTCCTCTAATTGCAGGCTCCCCTTGAAGTCCCAGGTGGTCCTGGACTCGTGGGGGTGGAGGGAGGTTAAAAAACCACTGTATTTTTCGTAGAAATTGCGATGTGCCTGAAGCAGGGAGCTGCGGCGGTTCTCCGGGGAGAAGGCAGGCAGGCAGGGAGGGAGAGAGGGAGGGAGACAGACAGGAGGGGCTCAGTCTGGAGGGATTTGTGTCGTCGAAAGCCAAATTTGATCGCTGCGCACGGCTGTCAGCGGCCCCGGTGAAACCACAGCCGACCTTCTGCTCCCGCCTGCCGAACTCGCCCCCCCCCCAAGCGGCACCGCCAGGCCGCAGCGCCTCAGCCGCACACCGCTGCCTTCGCACCGCTTCCCGGCCGCCTCAGACCTCCGAGGCCCGCAGCCCCCTCACAGCCCGGCCGCGGCTGGGCAGAGCAGCGAGGATCGGTCTCCTCTCCTCTTCTCTTCTCTCCTCCCCTCTCCTCTCCCCTTCCCGCCCCTTCCCGCGGAGGGTCCCGCCCCGGGGCGGGTCCGGGCGCTCTCCCCACCGCCCCTGTCCTTCGGCGGTAGCGGCGGTTCCTACGATCGCCGTCTCCTTCCGCCTCTCACCGGAGCCAACGGTCGGTGGCTCCGCCTCTGCGCGCGGAGCGACTCCCCGGCCGCCCGCGCCGGCTTCGGTAAGGACCGGCGGCGGGGAAGGGAAGGAAGGGAAGGGAAAGGAAAGGAAAGGAGCGGAAAGGAGCAGGGTGGGCGGCTGTGGGGGACCGGCGGGAGGGCGGGGATGGAGCTGCCGGCCCGCCGGCACGGGCCGCGCTGCGCCGCGCCGCTCCTCCGGCGGGGCTCGGGGCGGGCGGCGGNGGTGTGGTGCGGGTCGGGCGCCGCGGCGCGCGGGTGGCCGGCAGGTAGTTCGCTGCTCCTCTCGCAGGTCTCAATTAACATCATCAATTAAGCGTGCTGCCAGGGGCCGAGCACGCACGGTGAGGTCTGTGGGTGCGCTTTTCGGCCGAACGGTTTGCCTCCAGAGCGGCCTGCCCCGCCCCGACCGGCTTCGGCAGAAGTTTTATTTACCGTCTCCCTCCGTGGGGTTCGGCCATCCAGGGAGATAGGTAGGGCTGAGAGATAAGAACGAACAGCTTTCGGGGCCCTGGGCTCGCAGGGCGGGGAAGACCCGGTGTTTCGAGCCTGCTGTGTTTGAGCTCTGCCATGGAGGTCCAGGGTTTGCCCGTGATTTTTGCTTCTCTCAGGTGGGCATCACTGGGTATGCGGTAAGGGGTTCGGACTTGTGTTCCGAGGCACACCAGTATTGTGGTTGAAATGACAAACCTGTTTATATAACTAAATTAAAAAAAACCAACAGGGTTTTAAAGAGGTATAGGTTGCTATTTCTGCTTTGGGTTGTCTGGGTAATGTAGTTGGAAGAATTATCTAGCTTATTCCATTTGTAAAGGTAGATGGAAATGTGATAAAGAAAGGCAAGTACCCCATCAATGCTTTATCAACTTTCTTTGTATGCTCTGGGAAATATGCTCCATACGCTCTTGGTATCAGTGAAAACTACAGGCGTCTGCTAGAACGCGAATCGGTTTTCCCAGCACGGGATATGCTTCAGAAGCCCATAGGAATGCTGGAGGTTGTTTTCCTAGAAGTTGTTATGAGGTTGAGTCAACTCTTTCTAGGAGCTGTGTGGTAATGTCAGGCCTTTCCCCGCTCCTAACTAGCCTCCTGGGATGACTTGAAAACAGAGCAAAACAAATCCAGCTCATCTTACTCCTAGTAAATATTTTCTAGCTCTTGTATCTGAGAATGATGGGAGTAAAACTTGTCACTAACATCAGAAGCTCCTTAACTGGGCTCTTATCACTATTTCCTTGAAGTAACCAGCCAGTGTCCCAAAACATTTAGATAGATGTTCCTGGGAGAGAAAACAGACTTGTTTTAATGATCACTTTTCTGTTACTGTCCACAAAATTGATTCCTTTACTCTCGATAGCTGTGCCAGTATAAAAGTTCCCCCGAGCCTCAAAGCAAAGCCTTAGCTGATGTGCTGAGTTAGTTCTGAAGGTGTTTATCAGGAACCGTTAGTGCACTGTCTTCCTGTGGCTCACTGCAGTGAGTGGCACTTCAGAGCTAAAGGATGAAGCCCTCTTTGTAGTTCAAGCTTAAGCAGTATTTTTCTTTCAGGAAATAACATGTTGTCTGATGTTTTGGCAGAAAAAAACATAGAACATGCTTCATATCAAGTCTGTTACGGGGTGTTTTGGTTTCTTGCTTAATGGTAGCTAAAACTGTTTCTCCCGTTCATTGGTCTGCCGGGTATTTAGAAAAACCTCTTTATTTTGTCATTTTGGTTCTGTTTTCTACTTAAAGCACAGATGCTTTTTCGCTCCTTCCCCCTTCCTACCACTCTCCAACAAAAAATAATTGTAGATCAGTAAAATACTCTGATCTGCAGGAGGCTGTCCTTCAAATGCTGGCTTTTTAAAAGCCAGCAAGTTATTGACTTACCTGTTTTCTGCAGGCAAACATGTTTTTTTAGTATTTTTTTTGTCTGTTTCTAAAAATTACACAAAACTGTTTCCCAATCTTTTGTTTGCCTCTTTTTTTTGAGAGGAAAACTGATCAAAAGGGGCCTGTTGTGTTTACTTAGTCATCTCTGATGGAGTAGAGGTGTGATGGTGCACCTGGCCAGGTGTATGCTCCTCAGATAGTCCTTCTTGCCAGGCTTTTTGCCCATAATGGACCAGCTGGGCTGCCTATGATGACCTTCTGAGACATCACCTGGGTCTATTGACTCTTGGCTGTGGGTTGCAGACAAGGGTTGCAGGCAAGGGAGGTGGTTTTTTACATCCTGTATGTGCTGAGTTTGCTGAGTTTCATTTGCTGCAACTATGAGCAACGTATCCGTGAATTGGAGATAGGTGACTTTGTTACAGTGTTTGTGGTCTCTCACAGTTCTAATAGATGCAATAATTAATCGCTTAGTTTGGTGCTGAGTCTGTCTTCTCTTTGTTGATGACTAACAATCAACAAGTGGGTACAGGAGGGAGATCAATCCTCCTCACCCCCTGATTTAAAAGACGTCAGGAGGGAAGGCTGAAGATAGCAAAGAAAGAGTAAAGGGAGCAGATGGCCAAGTAGGTGCCATTTAGCTGTCTTAATTCCTAGAGCAGCTCGTGCTTTGCTGAGACTGACTATGGGGGCTTGTGAGAAACTGTAGAGCCTGCTGGTGACTCTTAAGAGGAGGAAAGGAAAAATAAAAAGACAAGGAAAAATGGTGAAAACACATTATGGTTGTTAGTGTTAGGTTATTGCTATTCTTTGCCTTTATGAACTGATACTGGGCACTAATAAAAGGAAGCTGTTGTTTCACAGCAAATTGGACTTCTAAACCTGTGAGGAGATCTTCTGGTCTGTTATTAGTAATTGGGGACATAGGAGACTGTCGAGTGATATTGTTGGTACAGGTCATTGTTACTTCAGTTAAAGTAGCACTTGCAGCTTAATGACTATTGTCCCTTCTAGGAGCAAAGACCAGGAAGGAGCTCGTGCTCTTCCAGTGGATGCTGCGCATCTGTCTGAAGAGACGCACTAACAATATTGCTGAAGTAAGTGATCTTACTTTTTTTTTTTAAAAAAAAAATGGAAATATGGAAGCTCTTCTATTTTCTATGCTCTAGTTCATCCTGAAGCACCACAAGTAGCGGCTGGCATTGGTGTGACTGAAGATATAGAAATGGGGGAGAATGTAAACTTCTCAACCTGTCTTTGCTACTCAAAGTATTTCAAAGCTATACATAATACTCTTACAGTTGCAGTTTTTCAAAGGACTCTAGTACTTTCCCATTGCAGACAGGGAATGTTTCTTTTTTTTTTTTTCTCCACGTGTTTGATTGCTAGACGCTACTAGGATCTTTCTGACTATTATTTATGTTTCTGATAAACATAAGAAAACTGCAAACTGTTTTGAAACTGCAAAGGGCAGTGAAAATGTAGATCAAAAAGCTGTAGGATTTTGTACTTGGAGAATTGCTTCCACTCATTAAATCACCTTCCTTGCATTGATAATGTAACTTACTCTATACAGGAAACTTCAAAACTCCGTAGGGAAGAAAAGCATTATCACAGCTATTTAAAAAAAATCCATTCCTGTGATATTGAAGTTAGTAACATGCCTAATTTCTGATATAAATGGTTTCCATAAAACGTGAATATGCCGAAGAGCTCTTCTAGTATGTGCTGGTGAAAGATTACTCTCATTCTCTGTGACTGAAGTTCAGTTAACTTCTTAATTTCCATGTCAGCCAGTATTCCGTACAGAGATTGCAAAGTTTTCTCCAATTAGTAGCCATTAGCTGTTTAATGATTTGAAAGCAATACTTATAAAAGGAGGTACAACTACTGAAAATGTAAGACAGTTCTTTGAATGTGCCTGAAAACTTGGAGGGAACTTGGAAAGTCTTCAGAGGTTGAAGTGCATTTCACGGTTATTCTGCATTTCACAGTGATTTCCGCAAAGTGTGATAGGTAGAAATCTGTAGCTGTAGCGTAGGACTGTAGGCATCTTCTAAAAAATGTTATTCCATCGAAGATAAAGTATCTTTGGACGCTGCTTTATCATTAGCTGATCTCTTCCATATAATAATACAACTAAAAAGCATGAGCTACAGATGTATATGTATATATTTCTATTATACACATGAACCATGCAAGGATATTCCTGTATAAAGGAGTCTGATGCTAGTATTTAATCTGTAGCTTTCTGAATAGAATATTAGGATATGTTAATTTATGTGATGAATCTGGTCCCTGTTACTAATGCCTTTTTCCCTGGAAATCTTCTAATTTTGTGTTTAAAAATTGTTCTCTCATGCTTATGGCTATTAGTCAAAAGTGAACATAATTTTTCCCCTGAGGAGTGTAAGCAATAAATGCTTGGTTGATACCATCAAGCAATCAACTACAATCTTGAAGATTTCATTTTGTTCTGAGCAGTGACATCTCTTTTGCTGATGTTGGTATCTTGCTTGATATTGTGGAGAACTAGAATTTTAAAACTCCTTCTGAAGCATGGCTCTTCCAAACACCTGGAGTACATGGTGCTTGCAGAAAATTCACTTTTTATCTTTCAGAATGATCTCTTTGAACTTGGTTTAGATGCTGTTTATTCAGATTTTTCTGTATCTAGCACTTCTGAGTGTTGATATGTGGCATGGTGTTTATCTGTGTTATCTCATTCCTGGTGAGAAGAATGGCCTCTTTCCTGCTGCCCTTCTGGCTGTGACCGCAATTCTTGTGACTCTTACGGCAGCATTGCTGGGTGCGATTGCTGTAGGACTGTGAATGAGGTCCATTGCCCAGTGCCATGGAGTGCTTTTTCCTTGGTTTTTGATTTTTGTACTATCTTTGAATAAGTTTTAATTAAATTATATGATTGTAATTTCTCAAGTTGTTATTAAGTGCCTCCTACAAGAAACACAATTTTAGTACAATCTGAAGGATATTAAACAATTATGGGTAGTGTAACATGCAGAGGTCTGTACTGTAAGGCACCCATGAAAGTTATCAAATGTTGTCTTATAAATCTTATGTTCAGCATAAACTGGAGAAAATCGACCAAGATTTTTAACAGTTAATAATTTTATTGACCAATTTTGTATACACAAGTGCCACATGAGTACCGGTGTATGGGGTCATATACCGAGCGACTGGTCTGTTGTTGGTTAAGCATCTTGGGTTTTCTCTCGCTCTGGCTAGTTCAGCTTGAAATTACACTTACACACCCACACACATTGGCATAAATCCACTATGGGAAAATACAAACGCACTGAGGTCCCTTTAATTACTGGCCCTTGGACCTCTTGCACACCCCCTGGTCTCTACAGTTGCTAACTACATATGCTCTGTGACCTGTAGCTCCTTTTCCAGTTGCTGGCACCCAGACTACCCCTGCATGCCAGTCTCTCCAGTTGCTGTCACCGAGACCTCCAAGCTCTGTGGTCTCTTCTCCAGGTGCTTGCACCCTGGTCTCTTCAGTTGCTGACCTTAAAACATATGAGCTATGAGCCCCTGGTCCTGACTGGACCTTGCATATGTGTGACCAGGCCTTTTTATTCTCCCTCTCTATTTCCCTTTCTCGTTCTTCTTGCACATCCTTCTTTCCCTAAGTATTCTTTAAGTTTTTAATAGTCTTGCAGCCCTGCCTTAAATATCCCTATTGAAACATAATTTCAGATTTCTAACATGAATATTAAAATTGCCATGACTGATATATCAATGGAAATGTGTGAGAAAACAGCAGAAGGAGTAGCAGACCAAGAGTTAGAAGAATGGCCTGTGTTGGCAGTGAAGGAGTACCATTTCTAGGACACAGTTTTCAGCAATAAAATTGAGGAATGTGTTGAGTGTAAGGGTACATGGAAGGTGGTGAAAGCATCTGCTCTGTTAAGGTTATCTGGTCAAGGACTTTTTCATTGCAAAAGGAGTCAATAAGGGGGCTGGAATAAACCAAATGTTCAGAGAAACAAACCGGAGGGACAAACAATACTGGGGATAACAAGAAGTGGACCTCCTCACTATGCTAATTGATAAGAGGGTGTGGGATGCGAGAGTGTTTATTTCAGCAAGATTATCTGATCAAGGACCTTGTCAAATGGTATTATAAGGGAAAGAGGGAAGCCATAAAGAAAACTTAGAGATAAACCTGACAGGCAAATGTGGAGACAGAAGAAACAAACCTCGTCAGTCTTGATAATTGATGAACCATTGAGAAACTGTACAGCAAACCTAGACTTTTAAACTGATTAGAGTGCAAACTTAGGAGTCCTAGGTGTGGGTGGGAGGAAGAAGATGGTGGAACTATGCAGAGGGGGAGCAGACCGAAGAGGGTATAAAAGGGGTCACTCGTGTGTGGAATAATTGCTGGACTTGACTTAGAAATTAAACTTACATTCACATTTTAAGCATTGAAGAAACTTTCAGGATGGAGTGCAGCTGATATGCAAGGTATACATTCCACAGAGGTTCCCTAGGCAACCTTAGATGTTGGTAACACCAGGGGAGCCTGATGTGCTGACTCTAAGAGAAACTGTATGGGGGATGGAGTGGAGTGGAGACACTGCGGCCAGGCTCTGTGATAAGATGGGAACTTAAAGGTACTATGGAACTGATAAGCTGCATATTTGCTACCCTGTGCCAATGGTCTGTCATTTTTTGACAAAATGCTATCCTTTGGGTGAACTTTGCTTATTATAATACCAAAACACACCTCTGTCCTAAAAGCTACCTGCCTCCAAGGTGCAACCACCCCTCACTGAGCTTGCGGCTCTGAGTTTTTCCTAGTCTATACCTTTAAAAGTGAAGCGAGAAAATTTTACACCAATCATAACAAAGGTATGTATGACTAGAGTCCCTCAAGCTCCACCTGAAAGGTAAAAATAGCTTAAGAGAGGAGGGATGTCAGGGAAGATACCACCGCAGTCAGGAAGGATAGTGTTCCTGACTGCCTCTGACTTCTGGGATCAGTTGACGGGCTGAGCCTCTCTTCCCCCGCATAGGGATGCCTTTGGGTAAGGTTCGAACACTTGGTTATACCATGTGCTTCCCTGGGGAACTTGGAAATCTCTATAGAGTTGTTTTATGACTTAAGGCGTTTGTAGCCAGGCTGTATTACTCGCATTCAACCTAAACCGTTCTATGATTCTTGGTATTTGCACGTGCCTTGCAGACAGTGAATTTATTACCGGCAATCCAAAAGAACTTGTGTATCTGTTGCTTCAGTAAACTGCACTATTCATTAATCTAGCCATGAGAGTTCTCATTGAATGCAACTAAACTCCTTACATGTGGCAGTGCTAGTTCATGGAATGCAACTAGATGGAAGGTGTATGGTGTTATTTGTGCTAGTTATTTGTGATAGTTCAATATATTGAACACGGCTGAACTTAAAATGCCAAATTGGGCATCATTCAGAATCTAAGCCCAGCTGCCCCTAAGCCCTCTGATATCTGAGGACAAGCTGGAACGCAAGGGGGTTTATTTTCTGCCGAATTACTTTGTCCTTTAATGCAACAGTGTGTAAACTGGCTGTCAGGAGGTCCATCTGACTGAGCCCTCTGCCTGATCCCTGCAGCCAGTCCTATTTTCTTAAGTCCTTTCTTAACTATATGCATTGTCTCGCTCTCTATTCCCTGTGTGTGAGTGCTGCAAGGACTATGTGCTAGCCACTGAGGAGACCAGTGTGAGTTGATAACTGGGCCAGCAAGTCAGACTGGAGGCATCCCTGGGCCATGGTGCCAACAACTGGAACAAGTGGGTGTCTCTGCATCAGTAATTGGAAGGACCATGGCTTATGGGAGCATCTCCACAGATCCAACAGACTCTGTCTGGAGTGCCAGCTACTTACTGGGGGAATACATGTGAGTGCATTTGATGCCAGCAATTGGGGTCAGACCAGGGTTGTAGGCACCCCTGGCCTGCGTTGCCAGCAACTGGAGTGAGCGGGAACCTCATCAGGGCGAGTGGAGTGAGTGGGGGGCTCAGCACTGGTAGCCGGAGCGGGACTGTGGGTCACAGCCCGTGTGTCTGATGCTGGCTGCTGGTGAGAGTGTGTGGGGTGTATCTTCTCCAAACTGGGTGTGAGGGGTTTGCTGCATAATTTGCTAGCAGACTTCAAGGTGGACTAGCTGGTGGGTAGGAGGCCCTACATCTGGGCAGGGGTATCAGATGTGCAGAGGGTCCATGCTGGTATTTGGGGGGATCTGTGAGTGTGAAGTGCTTATGAAACGAATGTGTGCATCTCTTTGCTAGTGAGCATCAAGTTGGACCAGCTGGCAAGCAGGGGACTCTTTGAAGTGTCTAAGAGGGCCTGGGATCCATGCAGGGGTATTGGATGGGCAGAGGGGCTGTACTGGTACTTGAGGGATCCGTGAACATACGTGTGCTTGTGACTGTAGAGCGTGGGGGTGTGTGGGTTTTAGAGAGACATTCAATCCTAACCAGCCAAGAGGGAGGAAAGGGACTTGTCTGTCTGTGTTTCTATTTTATGAGTCATATATGTAGGTGCTGTTGAAGGCAGCACCTTGTCTGTGGCTGTGTCAGTGTCCTATGTGTGTCTCTGGGATGCATGCTCAGCCTTGCTACTGGTTGAACCTGCAAACAGGAAAGAAGCAGCAGCTGTGTCCATGGGTCTGCAATGGAGACACCTGGGTCTCCAGGCTGGGCTCTAGCCTTGGGGCAGGAGGAATCACCAGGTCACAGAGCTGCTGGAGGTGATCAGTTACCGCATTCCCTAACAAGCACCAGGGCTATGCCAGTGAGGTAATTTGAAGAGGGTAATTTTGATAGATTTTGTTTTAATGGCTGTTGCTTGAACTGAAAAAATCTCTGTCCTGTTTCTTCATCTGTTCTGAAAAGGTCATGTTTGTTCCGAGCACTCTTCCTGCTGTGCTAGATTTGGGCCCAGAGGACTTTGAGAATAAAGTGTGTTCACTTAAAAAAAAAAAAAGGAAAAAAAAGAAAAAAAAAAAAAGGCTAACAAACTGACTGAGAAATACTGTTCGATAGTACTGAATAAAGTTGCATTTAAAGTCCTGGTGGTTGGAGGAGACAATGCTAAGAACACAAAGGAAGGCTGGGAGGAAAATCCTGATTCAGCATGAAGTTCATGGGCATAAAACTAAAACAGGCCTATCCGATAACCGTTTTTGTAATGCTCATCTGTAGCAGCAGATGACATTAGGACAGCAAAGCCAATAGGTGAAGGTGAGAAATACACTGTTGGAAACGGTGGGATGAGAATCTGCGAAGAGTAGTGACTTGTCTTCCTATGCTTAAAGTTACTGTAAATACTCTGTGATTGACTGTCCGTCTGAGATATAGATAACTTGTTAGAAGTTATCTCCTATGTAACTGCTAAGAATCCTTGTGGCAGGAAAACCCCTGTGTGCTGGTGCTGCTGTGACATCTAAAATACAGTTATAAACTGAGGAAAATCAGACTTCTTGGTGTGTATATACTCTTTTCCTTTGGGCACATGTTTGGTTGATTCAGGCCATCTTGTACCACAGGTGCAGGTCTGCCAAGCTGCTCTAATCTTTCTACGATACTGTATGTCAAACATACTGAATTCATTTTAAATGCTTTCGGTTCACTGAGACTGGCTGCTAGAAGTCCAAAAGCAGAAACAGGGAAGCAAAGTCATCCTGGCCTGCAACTGAACTTTTGTCCTTTCAGTTCTTGGAAGCTTGTGTTTGCTGAACTCCATGTCCTGGAGAGGTGGGAAACAACCGAGATTGTTGTGTCTGGCATTGAAATATATATGTTTGGTGTTTAAAGTTTTGCTTCAATTAAAGGAATCTTTTAATAAAGAATAAGTATTTTATAACTATTGTGAGCGTCTCAGTTACGCTTGTCACAGAGGAGACTGGCCGCTTAAAGAACCACTGTCAAAGGTAGCAGCAAAAGTGGTTTTATTGAAGTATGTTCTTGTAAAAATGACGCTTAAAGTCCGATGGCAAGGTTCAATCTATTACTGTACAGAGGATATAATAATAATTCAAAAATACTAATACAGGATCTTTATGCCCTGTGACACAAGCTTATGTGCAATATTAATCGCTTACTAAAGATCTGCAGTTGGTAAGGGGTCTCTTAGCCTTGAGGAGTAACCTTGAGAGGCTGCCTAACTTGAGGGGAGATCACTGCTGTGCAGCCAGGTGCTTAGCAGGGAGAGCTCAAAAAAGGCTCCCTCAGGCTGTCATATTTACAGACTAAAGTGGTTGGCTCATAGTCAAATTGTGTACAATAGAAAAGGTAAGCATGAGACTCCTTGTACCCACAATGTCATTTGTTACTTGACAAATTAGTCTTGGAAGAACCACCTTCTATTCATTTGTTAATCGCATGATTGGTGTTCCAGTTTCCTAGCTCGTATGCATCAAAGCTCACAGTGTCACCCTGTTCCCCTGTGGGTTTTCAAAGGACAGGCTGGAACTAGAGATGTTCTTGACCCGGTCATGACCTAGGCCTTTACTTCCTTGGGAGCCTGAACCAAACTATCACTAGTTTGGTCAAGGAGTTGAATACATCTATCATGTTCCACCCCATGACTTCAGTCAATCCACTTTATTGACTCATAGAGTGGTAGTACAGTTACCTCTTGCCTCTGTGTCATAAATATGCTCGGACCTTTGTTTGGGCTTGAAGGCAGCTCAGAGCTGAGGAAATGTTTGCTTGGGTTACCCCTAAAGGTTTAGTAATAACATGAAATCACTGTGGTTTGGACATTCCTGTAAAGGTAAAGTGTTTGTGGTCAACCACTGTCCTAATCTCAATTTAAGTAATGATGACTGTAAGGGAAAGTGAAGGTTTTGCAGTAAGGTAGTCATGGTGTTCAGTTTGTTGGCTGGGGCTTCTGCACTCCAAATAGCCTGTAAGGTCTCTCTGTGAGTTTATGTTCTACTGAGGCAGGGTACAACTGTGGAGCTAGGCTAGCCATCCTTCATAAGTGGTAGACAGGAAGGGGGTGGCACGCTGAGTTCAGTATAAATACGTTGGTTAGCAGTGTTAACTCTGCCTGTTTTAAGGACCAGTTAGGATTCAAAAGTAGCTGTTGCATATGATTTTTCCAAGTCACATACGGATCTGTTTGTCCAGAGGAGGGTCACAAAGATGATCAGGGGGCTGGAGCACCTCTTCTGTGGAGACAGGCTGAGAGTGTTGGGGCTGTTCAGCCTGGAGAAGAGAAGGCTCCGGGGAGATCTTATTGCGGCCTTCCAGTACTTAAAGGTGGCCTACAGGAAAGATGGGGAGGGACTCTTTTATCAGGGAGTGTAGTGACAGGACGAGGGATACCAGTTTTAAACTGAAAGAGGGTGGATTTAGATTAGATATTAGGAATAAATTCTTTACTGTGAGGGTGGTGAGACACTGAGCAGGTTGACCAGAGAAGTTGTGGATGCCCCATCCCTGGAGGAGTTGAAGGCCAGGTTGGATGGGGCTTTGAGCAACCTGGTCTAGTGGGAGGTGTCCCTGCCCATGGCAGGAGGGTTGGAACTACATTATCTTTAAGGTCCCTTCTGACCCAAACCTGATTCTAATCTGTACTTAGTAACAACAGGGGATGGAGTTGAGGGTGAGTTAGGAAGAATAGTTGGAGGGGTGGCTGTGGTGAGCTCAGGAAGAGAAGTTCCAGTGGGACTCAGACAAGAGAGTAGTATTAAACTTAGAGGTATTAAAGCCTTAACCTAAAGGCATACAATGTCAGCAGGGTGAAAAGGTATAAGGGACATGCCACAATAGGGTTGGTACAGCTGTGCACATGACACACTGATAGCTGGATCAGTATAATGTCTGCTAGGGCTGGCTGTGGGTGGCTGATTGCTGAAAGAGACCAGTGCTTCCCAACTTGGGCCCATGTGGCACTTGGTGCCGTGTCTGAGGGAAGATGTATTTCACAGTGTGCTGCAACCCTGACTAAAGCTTTAGCAGCAGGATGACTCCAACACTTGTGCAAACAGAGAGCTACCACAGTGGTTTTGTGGTCCAGGTTGGAGGCTTGGGTTAAAGTTTCCTCAGTTTCATCTGCTACTATCGGACTGCAGTTGGCTTTATCCTAGGTGTCAGTGTTTGCCACCACTGCCACCCCTCTGATCACAGCAGTGATGTTTGCTTGGGCATGGGACAAGCAGAATGAGAATCAACATGGCTGACAGCCAAAGCACATGAGTGTGCATAGTCCTGTATTTCTTCATGAAGAAGTCGGCCCCAAATTTCCTCAGTATGGGTGTGGAAGGAGTGTGCCTTCCAAGAAGGAAGCCAGTGGGTGCACCCAGCAAAACCAGCCCAGGAGTTGGAGTAGAGCTGGTTGTCAGAGGAGTGAATGGCCAGGAGCAAAGGGCCAAGAGTTCAGCCATCTGGGCACTATCATGGTAATAGGGTGTAATGGCTTGGTCATCTGCAGTATGAACAACAGTGACATGCCCAAACCAGGCACTATGGTGAAGGATTGTGGAAGCTTCTGTAAACCAGACGTCCTTCTGTGTGGTGTTGAAATTATATGCTTCTGCAATAGGTGAGTCTGAGGGATCACCTGTAGCTGGAAGAGAGGGAAGTGAGAATCATATGGTTGAGGCCTAAAGGTTGGATTCTGATGGCAGAGATACCAAGAACCCAATACTGAATGGTAATGGGTTATGCGTGTCCTTCAATGTGTGAAGGACATTGTAAGGAATAGGTTGTAAAACTGCTAAATGTAAGGGGTGATCCACAAGGAGTTTGTCAATATCAGAAAGGACAAGGAAAGTAGTGTGTAAAACATGCTCCCCTTCCCCATCTGAAGCTTGCGCATCTTGTCACCCCTTCTTGCCAAAAGGGATTGATTTAGGGGCAGAGTACTTGGGACCTATTTTCTGGAACAGTCACCACCAAGCAGTGTTAACTGCACTCGACCCAGCATTCTAGTCCACCAGTAGGAGTGAGGGGTACCGATACTGTTGAATAGTTTTAGGAGAAGGGTTGGTGCCTGTTGGTGATTCATGTCTCAGTCCCAGGTGGAATGTGTGCACAGCAAGGACTAGAGAGGATGACCTAGCTGACTAAAACCCAGGCCTTGTCATGACAAAAGTTTAAAGAGCCTAGGAGAGACTCTGTTTGCATTTGGAGAAGGGCATAGGTTGGGTAAAGAAAACAGATTGCAAGATGCTTTCAGGGATACCTTTGGTACTGGTGTGCAAGAAGACTCTTTTTAAAAGAACCCCAACACCTTACATTCTGGGCAGGACCTTGGCATTTACCAGGAGGAATATAAAGTTCCCAGTGTTCCTTGAGAGCTGAAATTGGGGATCGTATCTTGTGCAACAGGTTCCCATCTATGTTTGCTAGGAAAATGTCATCAATATACTGGTGGTGAGAGACATCAGGAGTGGGAGAAATTTCAGCTGATGTTGATTCTGAGATACCATGAGCAATGGTAGGACTATAGCAGTAGCCTTGAGGTAAATGAGTAAAGGTGTATAATGAATGCCGTTCCCAGTACAGGCAAAGTGAATTTGGTTATTCAAGTGGGTGGGACACTGGAAAAACATGTCTTTAATGTCTAAACCCGCTATGCATTGGTAAGAGGAAAGGTAAATGGTATGGAATACTTTGGCAGCTATTGGGACTGCAGTATGAGGCAGAGAGGAGGCAGAATTTATGCCTTGGTAGTCATTGGTCAGATGCCAAGAGCCACTGGGTTTGTGCACTGGCCAGTTAGGGCTATTAAAAGGGGAGTGGGTGCAAGTGAATACTCCTTATTTTTCCAGTTCTGTGAGAAGAGAGGTAATGAGTTTTGAGGCTTGCAGGTTCACAGGGTGTTAACAGCATGGGTCATCGGAAGTAGTGGAGGTGCTTCTTGGAGTACCTGAACTGGGGGGAGTTTTGGTTCAGAAGTACCGTAAGACTGTACCTTGCCTTGAGGATCATGGAAGGTCTGGTCTCTGAGTAGTTCCATAGCTAATGCCTCGTAGGCCTTTGCAGACGTCTAGTTAAGAAATATCTGCGGTGTTACCTAATGGCCTCACTGAGTAAGCATGACCCAATTATTGGTGTGAAATACTTCTAAAAGGATGCATTGTCTGGAGCTTATCTGAAGTAATCCATACATTACCATTCTTTGTGGTAACTTACTACATCCTGCTGATCTGATGTGTAGCTGTAGCTCTGTGAAAAACAACCCAGAGATACATAAACTCTGTCACTGCCCCTGCTGGGCAGTTTGTATCAGGAGAGGTTGTCACGCTGCTGCTTTGTGTTGTCCCCTGTACCTACAGTAACAAACTGCTGCTCTTCTGACCTGACCAGGATTGCAGTTGGGTTACTCCACAATAGATGTTAGAACCTCCCCAAAACTGCAGATCCTCAGGCTGTCTGTCTGTTAGGGAAGTCCCACTTGATTGACTATGGGAAGGGCTGAAGGGGCTCCTGTGGACTACTGGACTACTGCAGAGGGTGAGAGAAGTGGTCCCCCTCCAGTGTGATCAACTGAAGGCAGAATTTTGAGTGCCCATGAGGACACACAAATGATGGTATCATTGATGGTGTCATCTACCTCTGGATGGCAAGTCCCTCTAAGGTGCACCATCCTTGCCACCTGAGAGGGATCAGCAGGTTGTGACTGGCTCCCCTGGGGTGCTAATTGTATGTCTGATAAGTCTGGGTAACCAAGGGCTGGGGTTTTCCAGTTTGCAGGTGAGGAAGTGATGGGAGGGACACTAGTGCCCTTGCTAAGGATCTGGGGGGAAAAGGTGTGGCACGGGGGGAGGTTGTTGGCAAAAGCCTGTAAAACAGACGTTGTGACTCTGTGGGTTGCCTGTTTGGGGGTGCCCGGGGCCAAACAGATGTGTCATGCTTCAAGACGCTTTGCGTCAGAGCCCTTTGACATAGGCTTAGAGCGATTTTTAACGAACTGGACACAAGGGCGTTTGGTGGTAACTGTAGCTGCATCTTCACAGATGACAGAATTGAGCATAGCAGAAACTAACTTTACTAATAGTTGGGACCATGTGGCGCTGGGCACTGTGCCTCTAAGGCTAATGCCTGCTGACGTTAATGGGCTCTGAGTGGACCAGGACCCTTTTTGACTAGTGGGTGCTGCTGGGCCTCAGAGGGATGATAACTTGGTAGGGCTTCATCTGGCACAGGGGCTACATCTAAAGTGTGATTGATAACCAGCCTGCCTGTGCTTAATTCCAAATCTGTGGGACTGGTCCAGGGAATGGTCAGGGGGCCTCGGTCATCTTGGGGCCTTTATCTTTGAGCATGTGTTAGTGATGCCTGAAAGGTAGAGTCTGTATTTTCCTCTGGAGCTTGTAGTTGGATTCCAGACCCTAAAGGAGGGTCCAGGCTTCTGATTCTGAAATTCAGATGGTACCTCCCTGTCACATGACATATTTGCAAGACAGGTTAAAAAACCCACATTAACAGATTTGTGAGAGTGCTTGCTTGCTTTCACTAGGCCTTTGCCTGTGAAAGAGCGCATAGATACACAGTTGCAATGCCTCCATTAGCATCATGCTCAGTTTTAATAGTTGGTCTGATTTGTAAGGCCAGTCAGGCTTCAAGAAGAGAGGAATTTGCCATGTAATTGTCTGAAGTCAAACTGGATGGAATATTTCTGTCCCAGTTGTCTTGATCTTTATGGATTTTTGTTTCAGAAACTCCCTTTTCAGCAGCTTCCAGCCACCTGTCAAGTGTTTCCCAGGCAGATACTGCCACTATGGGGACCATGTGGCCCTCTTATTTCTCCACAGTCACCTGAAGGTTTCTAACACAGGCAGTGGCAAGAGTCTTCTCTGTCCCAGCCCAAGTGTCCTGCTGGGCTGGAGACATTCCTTTCTGTAGGGAGCCAACTTGGGCTTCAGCTGCATTCTGTGAGAAACACGCTCACTGTATTGAATTTTAGTCAGGGACAAATTTGGTGGAGCAAAGAATATTTATTACAGCGCTGGGAGCTACACAGGGGATTTCTTCTCCTGTGGCTCACTTTTTTTCTTACAAATGCTTGTTTTTATTTCTTATTACTTAGACGTATTCATGTTTCTTCTTGGAAAATAATTTGCATAATCAATAAGTTTTTGGAACTCAACCCACCCCCAATTTGCATAATCAAGAAGTTCTCGGAATGCAACTCGCCCTCGATCACGCCCCCTCCCTTCTAGTGGCACAGGTGCTATGCATTCTCAGGGGTCTTCCTCGTGGTCATCGGAGGGAGGTCTTTACGCTTCTGTGATTATCTTAGCTAACCACACCAGCCCTTGTTTTGCAATGGTTCGGTACTTTCAGCGGCTGCGTTTGTTTGATTTCTTATCTAACACTATCCATTTTCTAATTGCATAGCAAGCACACACCCATTTTAGCTGAAGCCACAGCAAGCACACATGCTGGTCAGAGCTCACTGTAATCCCGGAGACCTCAAAGGGTCTCACTAGAATTGCTACTTATAGGATCCGAGATAATTGATTTTCATCAGGTATTTTTCCACTCCAGCCCAACTCAGATGATGGGATATGCTGGTACTTTCCACCAGTTGTGCAAGTCCAGAACTTGCTAGCTATGCAGGTTCTGGTATCACTTCCCTTTGGGCCATGATCCAGGTACAGATGTACTAGATTGTCAGGGAATGATAGTCCCAAGCCATAGGGGAAGCAGGAGCTAGCTCTGGCCCTTTATCTTTTGCAGTTCATGCCTGACTGCTCCTAGGCTGTTATGCGGCCCAGGGATAGGGAATAGCACCAAGCACCAGTGGCCAAAGTCGGGGAGGGGTGTTGCACCACCACAATCTGCCACAGTTTACTTGTCCATAGAGTGGCAGTGTGGTGGTCTCTTGCCTCTATGCCTATAAACAGGGAATGCTGCAATCCAATTATAATTTGAGGGAAGTTTTGTGTTCAGTTATTCTCTTAGAGTTTCATTAAATGTGGTTAAGTGACATTATATACACGGGGAAATTTTTGCAAAAATGGTACTTGTTTAGCCATTCTCCAGACTTTAATACATAAAACAACGTTTAACAACAAGCACAATGTAACAGTAATCAGTAAAATCACGATAGGGTGCAACACATGGTTTAGTGTTCCAGTTGCTGTTGGAGACCATCCAAACAGGACTTTGCGCCATCGGTGTTCTCCATCTCCTTTGACTTGTTTTAACACTTGATGTATTTCCTCAACATCTTGATGGACTGTTTGTGATAATAGACATCACAAACCTGATGTGACAGAGTCTTCTGTCTGGTTTCTGGTGCTTGTTGTAGGAGGCTGACTAAATCAGGGTGGTGAAGGAGTTGTTTGATTATAGTTAGACTCATTCTGATAGATGTGGGTTGTAACTTGCAGTATAACATGTAATCAAAACACAAATCATCATGAGTAGTTATTGGTACAGAGAAATTAAAATCACACCCGATAATCATAGAAAAGTTGCATACACATAAGTTGAGCCAATTGGTTATGTTATAAGCAAAGTCATCTGTCAATAAGGATTCACACAATGTTCGCGTGCAGACACATCCTTTTCCAACATATACGACTATGGTTTCAGGAGTCTTGTTTGGATAGATTTCAAAGTGGCAAATGTTTTATTCCGTGTCTGAACAGATGTCTTGAGCTTCAAGAGTGTTACTTTCGTAAATGAAACCTTGTTGTTCTCGCACAATGCATGCGTTTTCATCAATTCTTTGCCACTTTTCCTCCTTTTGATGGGCCCACACTATGCTCTAAGGAATAGAGTATGGTTTCATTGTGATTCAGTCCTAATGCAATGATTGGGTATATATTGTACACCTGAAGCATTGCATACAGTTAGGAGGAAGGTAACGATCTTATCACTTTGTGTGATAAGTGAAGGTCATTGATTGCCACCATGATTGAAACTCCTTTTCAAATTCTGGGGCATCCCTGTATGGGATCACCCTGTGAAACAGGTTTTGGAGCACAAAGTTGAAAGGCAGGGAGTTGTAATTCAAATCAGTTTCATCTTGCTTTGGCAGATCCTTATCTATGCAGAGATGACTGGGGGGAGCTGTGGAAACAGTTTAGCCCCGGGTTGCCTGAACACTGCATCATACTAAGAACTGAATAATCCCTTAACAAACAAAATGCCGTGAGTCCTATTCCACCACTATTCAGTAATAGACATCACAATTAGCAGTACAGGCTAACGGGCCATCACACCACCAAAGATAAACATTCCACATAGTATAATCTGCTCAGACATAATCCTGCCCATCCATCAAATCAGGAAATAAAAACCGTAGGGTTCGGGTAGAAAACTGGGGAATCTTTCCAATGATACAGCTGGCCTGTAGGAGATTCTTTCCCACCTTGTCCAGGACACCGTACAAGGTAACTTCCCAGGGATTAGGAGACATTATCTGAGAGAGAGGGTGATTAAGAAACATATGTATGGTATTTGGCATGCTTTAAGATGGTGATTAGTGCACTTTTTTAAAGTGTTAATATTTAGTGCGCTTGTTGTTTGTGTTTGTACATTCCGGTAATCGCTTGTAGGTTGTAATACTGTATCCTGTGAATTGCTTTTTTAATTGCAATAGTGCGTTCCTCTGTTGTATCCGTAAAGCCTGCAATAGTGGTGTATTGGACCTGTGAGTGAAGTTCAAATAAATTGTTAGTTTGAACCTTACAGTGAAGTCTCTTACTCTTTTTCTGTCACAGTCCAAAATCAATTTATGAACCCCAGTGGGTAGGGTTCCTCCTTTTCCTTCTCTAATAGCAGCTGCTGCTATAGACTGCATCCACGATTGTGCTTGGATGCAGCTCAAGGCAAGAGAGGTACTATCCTGGGTTGTTCCAAGGGCTTTTACAATTAGTTGATGGTCGTTTTCTTCAGTTCATTCCCAATGAGGTAAAATGTCTGCTAGGAGCCATTGACTTGCTCACAAAGCTGATAAAGATGATCTTAGTGGCTGTTCCAATTTGGTTAGGTTATCAGTAGTAGCACTTAGTTTGTTCATTAGGACTTTGCTATTTAGTACTCCAATAACCCAGTGGTATCCCATTGTATGCGTGGGGATTGTTTATTGTTAAAAGATCATCTGTATAACCCTGCTAGCCAGCCCTTATGAGCAGCTCCCAGAAAGGTGGAACAGTCTGGTCTAATTGCTGACACATTAATGTGCAGCGCAAGTTCCACTCTTTTTAGGGACCAACTGGGGTTAAAGAGAACTCACTGCTGCCCTGTATTTTTAGTTATGTAAGGGCCTGCATTTATAAATGTGAGGAGACATTGTAGTAGGAGGCCAAATTGGAAAGTTTAATTCTGAGTGAACCTCTTGACCAGCATCATATCAGCATGAAATATGACCATGGGAACAACCCCTGGAAACAGTAAAAGATAGCAGTAGAAACATTTAAACCTAAGCCAGGAAACAAACTCCTTGGACATGCCCGGGATCCTGGCCAGATGCGGGACATGCCTGAGTGAGGCAAGCCAGTCCACCAGATGTTTCCGTGTATTTTGACATACAGATTTGTTAAACTGTATATGAGCAGGACCCTTTCATAGCAACGATGGAGACCTCACCTATGAGTGGATGCACTGCGTAGGACTTCCCAATTGCCAGGAGTGGTTCTCTGATCCTTTGCTGTGATGGGGCTCCCCAGCTGAAGCACGGATCTGTATGATGGCAAAGTATCAGGGCAATTGCTGATGTATCTTCCTTAATCCCTATAGTTAACTCAGTGCACCTAATCATTACTACATAATCTTGCTTATTCTTTATGCTGTTTTAAAACTGCAGTAAAATAAGCTTATCTTTTTAACTTGGTGTCTGTGTCCTTTCTGTTGACCCCGTCAATTGGCAAAACAAGCGGTCACCGCAGAAAGCACTGAGGAGAGGGGTGTATAAAACCGCTCCCTGAAAGCCTGATGGGGAGCACTCCTGAGGAATGGCTTGGCCCATGCTGTGGTGAACTCCCCTTACTTGGGACACTGGGTGAAGCTACTTTCCAGGGAATTAAGTGATACCTCTTAGGTAGATTGTAAGGAATTTGGAACAGAAGCAGGATTGTCCTCAGTTGCAGGGTGGTGTAATTATCACCTACTTAATTGAGTGCCTTATTCCAATAAATGTCACTTTGTGCCTTGGAACCTTGTATCTTCAACGGGTGGATAGTGGCAGAAAGTGTGACCATGACAGCACTATTTGAACTAATTTCCCCATACCAGTTTCATTTTTTCACTCTCTGAATGTATGTGGGGCTCTTAGTCATGTGCACAAGCCCTACATGTAGGAGCAGTGCTTAGAGAGAGACTACTCTTTAATGCAGTTGTACTGGGTGTCCAGGTTAACAGTTTACATGAGTAAACTCAGACAAGTTAAGCAGAAGGTACTCTCAGGTAAGTTCAAGATGCTTATTCTTAGTTTATATTCCTAGTTTTTTATATGTCTATATAAATAAACTTTTACGTCCCGTTTGATTCTTAAAAAAAAAAAAAGCTCGAAACACAGTTTTAATTTAAATTCCCTCACCTAAGTGAAATGTGTAGCACCATAATCAGCAAAGCATATTGGCTTGAATGTGGTGCCATGTGCAGTTACCTCCAGGCTCAAGCCAGATCTTTGGCCAGCTAAAACAGAGCAAGCTTAGGTCAGTATGTGCCAAACAGACAAGGCTCAGTACCTAAATGGAAATAAGTAATATGTTTATTAGTTAGTCCTTACATTTAAATTATCTTGTAAATTTGAGGCAGATGAACTACTCTTATGTACATTGCTTTCTATGCCATGCACTACTTCATCACTATTTATGTCCCTGATGAATTTATTTATACTTGTGTGGCGTGGGGAGATTGTTGTCGGACAGCCTCAGTGCTGTCTGCATTCTCCGCCAGCTTGTCCCAGGGCAGGCATGGTGCTGGAGCACAACGATCAATTTGTAGCTGTGGATACCTTTAATGACTTCGGCATGCTGAATATCATCACAGTGTGCTGGGACAGTAGATTGATTAGCATGGAAGTGGTTATGCCAAGGAAAAAAGATGAGCCCTTAATTCAAGTATCTGTCATCTAAAACTAATAAAACACTATTTCTAAATAAAGCATATCAGCCATGAGCTTTACAGTTCAATGCTGTTTGCAGCCCTGTACTGGGTGTGGCTGGGATGGAGTTAATTTTCTTCACAGCAGTTGTATGGTGCTGGGTTTTGGGTCTGTGGCTAAAACAGTGTTGGTAACTCACCAGTGTATTGGCGGTTGCTAAGCAGTGCTTGCACAGTGTCGCGGCCTCCTCTTTCCCACTCTGTCCCCCCAGCAAGTGGGGTGAGAGTGGGCAAGAGGCTGGGACGGTACACAGCCAGGACAGGTGACCCAGGTTGGTGAAAGGGGATATTCCATACAGTATAACCCCATGCTCACTAATGAAAACAAGTGGAGGAAGGGCAATTTGGCTTCCAAGGTGGCTCTTGCTCAGAGACTAGCTGGGCATTGGTCTGCTTGTGGGAGGTGGTGAGTGATTTCCTTTGTGTTGCTTGTTTCCACCCCCAACCTCCCTTTTTCTTTACTTGTTAAACTACCTTTATCTCAACCCATGAGTTTTCTCACTTTTCTGTTTTTTCCAGTTTTCTCCCCTGTCCTGTTTATGGGTGAACGAGTGGCTGCATGAGTCCTTGGCTGCTGGCTGAGGTCAACCTACCACAAGCTCTGCTACAGTTACATCAGAGGAGTCAGGCTCCCATGGACCTATCCTGATAGGTAGCTGTGGGGAGGCCAGCCCTATGTTGGCTGTCGCACTGGTAGATAAGAGGCTTTGCTGACAACAGTTCAAATCAGGGTACAACGCTAGCTTCCTCCTCATCAGTGGACCTGGATGAAGTAAACTTCAATGCTTTTGAAAAGCACTGAGGTCTACTGGTGGCTTTCTCTCCAGAATGATCAAAGAATCTTCCACAGAGTTGACTTTGATGTGTTGAATTTATATTACTAGTCTCCTGGTCCCAGTGTTACATGGGTCACCCAATCAAATACTCCTTATTTGTCATCATTCCTTTTATCTCTCGTGACTGGTTACTTCCTTGTGGTACTTTTGGGTTGCTAATCTCCAGGTGAATATTTTGTACTTCTTTCCACTAATCATGCTTAAGGTCAGTCTGTTAGCAGGAACAAATGTATACAGTGTTACCTAGTGGAGGATAGAGACCATGACTTTGCAAGCATTACAGTGATATCTGTTTTATATATATATATGTTATATATATATATTACAGTGATATACTGTTTCAAAACACCCTTCTTTTATCTCAGAAAGTTCTAATCTCTCCTTCTGTGACATGCATCCCTCTCCACATTGTAACCCTGACGTATGAGTTACAAGCACAAGGTCTTTTCTTGCAGGTTGCTCCAGCTTTATGTGAGTGTTTACTGTTCCCTATAACCTGCTGATCCCATGCTGGTGAGGAGGTATCCCATGAGTTTGCGTGCACACAGCTGAAGTGTGTGTCCCTACTTGTTGCACCCTGCACTGTCAGTCTTCTAGCTGGGTACAGGCTGGGCTCTTTACAGCATCTGATGGAGAGGGTGCTCTGTCTGGCACAGGTAGAGGTTGTGATGTTGGCACGGTGACTTTGGGCAGTGTCACACGTGTCTTGACTACTGCTGTTTCCACTCCAAGGTGTTTTCCTCTTGTTAAAAATTTCACGCTTCTTTTATACTTCTGTTGAATCCTTTTTTGTTTCAAAAGTGTCTTTGAACTTCTCCAGTTACTGTTTAATCCAGGTGATGATTGTATTCCTCTTCAGCACTATCAGTTGGTGGTTGATTACCATCTTCCCTTTAGACTTGATCAATTTTGGGCAGATAAACTAGTCTTTGGCATGTGCTCACATGCAGAATGCATGCTTGCATTCTGACCTTACCAGGTATAGCTATTCAGCCCATTTTTCAGGGGTTGACTATAGGAGCAACCCCAGAAGAAGTTCTCCTAGCCTGTTAATGGTGCACAAGATCCTTGTATTGGCCATTAAGAGACCATGCTTATGGCATGGGGGCTGCAGGAACACCAATCCTTGTGCGTTGACATTGCCTGGAGAAGGACGTTTTGATAGAGTTGATAACAGAACCATTGTTTAGCTTAAGCCATATATCTATAACACTAGCCATTGTGTAAAATGCTTAAACAGGAAACCATTGCTTAGCTTAAGGCCCTGGTCATTGTGTAAGGTATCTAAACAGGAACTAACAGAAGGAACTTGCTGAGAAAATAGAGCTGTAATGGCTGATCTTGCTAAAGGAATCGCAATGCGCCGGTTTTGGAGAAAAGGTGAAAAGTGCGTATTGAAGAAGACATACGGCCTTCATCCTCAAGACCCCGGCCCACAACCACCAGGAGGAACTGTGCGTGCGCAGCAGGGAGAAGTTAAAGGTGGAGACTATGAAAATGATCTCTTGGAACTCATTAGAATAAAGACCACCTTTTTGGGGAGAGGTTATGAATATGTATAGGTGCTTATGAATATGTAACATTTTGCTGCATATATGCAAGGCAAATTGCCATGCTAGGTGCGCATGGTTTGGAGGATGACCCCCCCGTGTTGCCCAGCGCTGAATAAACATACCTACTTTACAACTTCCGAAGTTGTAGAGTCTGATTTCCGCAAGTCAGTTTGCCTCCATAACTTGATTTTTCAGGTGGTGGGGATCTTCAATGTTGTGATCCTCTGCTGCTGGTCTTAGCCCACAGTTGGTGAGCTATCTTTTTCTACCCTTTAATTTCAGCAAGCTATTGCCTTCTGCATTTGCTCATTCCATTTGAACTGGTTGTCCATGTTCCCTAGTGAATCACAGAAACTGATTGACAGGTAAATAGTTTATCTGGTGATCATCATGCAGGTGTCTTACCTGCTCTCTTGCTGTGTTTACCATTTAACCAAAAGGCTAAATACATTAATGCTAAATACGTTAACGCTAAATTAGCAGTTTGGTTACTGCTGAGCCGTTCTCTGCAGAAATGGTAAGTGTTTGCACAGGGTTGGCCAGTTACTGTCTAGTCTTGGCACAGTAATTCCCACACCATGGTTCTGCAGCCTCCTGCTGCATTTCTGCTAATTTCCTCTTCCAACAACTTGTAGGATAAGGGATGTAACCTCCCGAGTCTTTACTCCATATCCTGCTATCCTCTTGACTGGTGACAATGAACTGGTTTTGGGTGTGCTTTCTGTACCTTCTAGGAGTCAGCTGTTACTGTGATCTTGGTTTGCCTGTCACAAGTCAGACAACTTTGCTGAGTCTTATACTCTCCCTGTGTTTGCCCTGTTCAGGTGTTTTCTGGCTGCAATGTGCAGGTGTACAGACTTTAATGTAAAATTACAGTGTTCAGTGAATGAAATATTAAATCTTTGCTGGAATGTCTTACCCAATCCAGTAGATCAAAAGCCTGTAACATTTTTTTCTGGGTTTTAGCCTTCACTTATTTTCCTCTGTATGTATTTTCCTAGAGGAAGGCTTCGAAGGAGTAATCGATAACAAACATTGCCAATAAAAATTGAGGTCTTCCCTATGAGAAATGAATTTAGATGTTTTATGTAGGTTAAGGATATTAGAAAACTGGAGGAAACATAGCTTTCCACTGTTTGGATGTATTTTTTGGATGTACTTTTACCCTAGAATAGAAACTCATAACAGTTGAGCTTAGTGGTCTTTATATAGATGGCCCAAATTCCCCTCAAATCTCTCTGTGAAGTGAATGTGAGGTGTCTCCACAGAGTGATTCAGGGACATTACATAAGACAGATGCCAGAGACGTGCCTAAAACTGTCTGATGGAGAAGTCTAGGTGTAGGTGTTTTAGTGGCAGGATAGATTTGTTGAAGGCCTGTGCTGGTACTCCTACGTTCAGTGTGGGTATCTCTCCATTCCCTTTCTGTGCGCCATCAGTGAAGAACTGGCAGTTGCCTGTGTACTAGTTGCGGATGGTTTCTGAGACTTGTGGTGTCCTGGTTCTGGTGGGGATAGGGTTAATTTCGCTAAGAATCTGGCAGGGGAGACAGGTATTCCATACCATGGGAGCCATTCGAATCTGTCTCCCAGCCAGGACACTGGGGACGGGGCAGGAAGTCACTGCTTGGATCCAGCTGGGGCTTCCTGGGTCCGGTTGGTGAGTGGTGGTACCATAACTGCATTTGTACATTCCTCTATCTGTGGTGGTGGTTTTCTCTTTCCTTTGCTGTTCTGTTAAACTGCCTTTACCTCAACCCACGAGTTTTGCCATTTTCTTCCAATTTTCCCTCACAGTTGTGGGGGTTGAGCGAGCAGCCAGTGGTTCTTTGTTGCCAGCTGAGGCCAAAACCATGATATGTGGTCAAGGTGAGAAAGCAGCAGGTGAAGGAGTGAAGCAGGCATGTGTGAGGAATAGTCTTCTCTTTGTCTTTGAGTCTTGTACTGATACTGATCTCAAATGTTCTTCCTAAGACAAGTGCTTTCTGCAAAATACCACTTTTTAAAGTAGCGTATTTTGTTGTATTAAAGTTACAAAAAATTTTAAGGTTGTGATCACAGTTCGAAACTTAGTTTTCTTAATCCACCTAATAATGATGATGAACTAAGGTGGTACTCCTCACTTTTGTGGTCTTGAGAGTGACAAGAATTGGATTTGACTCCTGGCTAAGTTGTGCTTTGCATGTAGTCAAAGGTTCTCCTCTGTTTAGCGAGGATTTTACAATTACTACTAGTTGGCATCTTAGTCTTGTTTTCATATCTCAATCATGTTTCTGTAGTGTATAAATGTCTTAAATTTCTTCAGCAGTTATCTAATTCAAGGACATGATTATTTTATCCCCTGATTATTTTTCAGGAAATAAACAGTGTAACATTAGCAGTCTGAAATTTTAAGCTTGGATGCAAAAGTCTGTTTTCTCATCGAAGTTTTTTGCATCGCTGTAAGTATTGCCTTAATAGTGTTGTTGATGTTTTTTATGAATTTCATATGTGACTTTGTTTTCCTGTTTTCTTTTGATATTGGTGTCCTTTGAGAGCAGAGAAAGTAAGAGAGCGAAGGAAGATAGAACTCTCTTTGAGTCTTTGAAAGTGAAGTGTTTGTTCTGTCCTAGGTGGGTTTGACCATACTGAAAGGAACTTACCAAGATGCAAACAGCATTCATGCTTGTAGATTGTCGTAGTTTTTTTGCACTTTTCCATTTTTGAAGACTGAAATAGTGTTTGATTTAGAAGATGTTGTCTCTGACAACTTCCAGAGGTTATTCGGAAGTAACATGCTCACCCAGTTGGGCTTGTTGGTAATCAGTGTGAATTCTGGAATAAAACATGAGAAGAGCTGGAGATTTGTGACTTTGTACCTCCTAGAGGTGCACTTACTGGAATAGCAGAGGTGATGATGTCATCTCCATGCTGAGTAAGTTAATGTTACCAAACAGAATTAGGGGTGGTTTGCTTGTAGCTACATGTGCTGTTAATTAGAGTCACAGACTCATGTTTCTCAAAAATTAGTAACGGCCCACAGTGTCAGGGAAGCGCAAATGGTAGGTAAAATAAAAAGTGGGCCACATTGTTACGAGAGATCTTTACTGAATCCAAATTAATTTTCCTCCTTTTGTTGTATTTGAAGGTATAATTGAAGTCCACTCTTCTTATATGAAAACTCTGACATTTATTATGGTCTGTAGGTGCTTCTTATGCTCAGCTCTTAAGCATTGCTTATTGTATCATGTTATACAAATACACTGGGGTTTTTCCATTGTTTTTGGGATGAGAAGGTAAATACAGCAATATATCATAAAATTAAAAAGTTGGATGACAATAGAATTAGCAGAATAACATGAGAATTTTGTTATTCATTAGACAGTCAACAGAATTGTTAGTTGCTGCTCTGTCTTTTTGTACCTTAACTGTGTTCTGGGAAATAATTTATGCACCTTGTCATTGACAACATCAATGTCCATGGGATGTGCCAGTGGAGTTGCTGTTCTACCTGGCAATTTAAGTTCAATGGTTCTGTTCATAATGCATTGCAAATCACTTGGTAAGTGAAATAGGTTTTGATCAAAAGATTAAGGTTTGATTTTTATTATTTTTTAGCATTTTGGGTTTTGGCTGAAGAAAAAGAAATCAAGAAAAGATGGACTGGAATGTAAGACCACTCCAGAATGCTGATGCAAAGAAGAACCTGCAAAGTGAAGAAGCATGTTACACTCAGTTGTTCTCTAATGCACATGCTTTTCCTCAGACAAATGCCTGTTCCTCTAAAACTTCATGTACTTACGCTGGAAATAACCAAATGATGTATCTGCCAACTAGCACTGTTGCCTTCCCTCTTGTGAATGCTGAAGGGTTCAAAACTTCAGATCAGGCCATACCAGGAGCATCTGTAACTGGTAATGATTTTTTTGTCTCGAAATACTCAGTTGATAGACATCCACCATCTTGCGTACCAATAACTCCAAAACCTCCCAATCAGACATCGCGTTTGCGGGCAGAGATCACTCAGACTTCTTGGCCAAACTCTAATGCTTCCACTTATTCACTTAGAAAGTTACCTCCCCTGTCTTCTCAAATGAACGCTGGAAATAATGTGAGGAATGTACTTTGGGAACCCCAGTATGTCACCGCAAACAGTTACACTGTGCAGCCGCAAATACCGCAGCATAATTCTATGAGAACTACAATATTATATCAAAATAACGTTAATTCCCAGAATAATTCTCTGTCTCTTGGTACATCTGGGCAACATGTCCAAAACCAGGTATATCATCCCAACACTCAATTTAAAGTTTTACACTCACTGAATCATAATACTGCAGCAAATGTACAGCTGCTACAGTATCGACCAAGTCAGGTGGGATCAGAAGCTCCTAGTGGATGTTCTGCGCCATCTTTGTTGCCTCCCAACTGTGATTCAAGAGCTGCAGCACAATCTTCAATAGGGATACCACAGGTGGTTCAAAATGTGCCTAATGGATACACCCTTAGCCAACAGAGGCACCCATCAGATCCAAAAAATGCTTCTGGTTTTAACAGTGTTCAGCAACACTGTCAGAAACAGCAGTCTGGAGAAGTCAGTCAATCAGTTAGGAATGCCTGTAACTCAAGTGGAAATGTGGCAGCAAATCAGCCTTTTAATGAAACGTCTGTGCCATCCCCTGGTATTCCCAAAGAACTGTATGATATTGTGCAAGAAATGGAAACTCTTTCTTCGATGGCTGCTTCAAAGCCACTGAGTGATCCTGCTTCAGTTCAGGAAAGCCAGAATAGTAGTTTAATGAATGGACCTGTTAATTCTCAGATTTCTTCAGCAGCAGCAGATGGAAGAACAATTACAAAGGACACACTAGCTTGGGAAGCTCAAAGGCTGCTTGCTATTAAAAAAAAATGTGTCCTGCTTGAAAGGATGCATCATCATAGAAGAAAACTCTTAGCAGCTTCAGGACATGATAAAAGTACCCTCCCACTTCCTCCAAGTTATCAAAGTACTCTTGCTAATTGTCTTCCGTGGGTGCCCAGCCAAAATGTACCACCTTCGCCATCTGAAACAGCGAGGACAGAGTGTCAAATAATTAATTCTTTACCTGAAGAAAGAAATAACAAAAACATAGCCAATGCTGATAACAGAGGATTAGAGGTGACTCAAAGCAACCCTCAGGTAGAGCAGGGAAGCCCTTTATCAAGCTGTGCTCCTATTCCCTCTCAGAGCAAACTCCCAGCTCAATTAAGTAATCCTGAGAGCACTCCCATCTCGGAACAAAGCGATGCATATGCCTTGGCCTCTTCTCAAAAAACTGTGACATCCTTGAACAATGCTTCAAGTTTTAATCAAGTGGATAGCTCTATCAAAATTGCATCAAAGAACGTGCCAGCCAACAGCAAGAACTCATCGTTTCTTCAGTTTGTATTGAGCAGCACAAATATATTGAAAGAGAAGACAGCTGGTGCTACTGCTGATAAAATACTAACTAGTCTCCTGTGTAGTGAAAAACCACTGCTGGATACATCTGTCTCAGGCGGAAGCTTGCTAAAAGACACTAGTGAGAAGAAAGTAGAAAGTTTGAAAGGTGACCAGGCATTTATGGTTCACACAAACTCTCCTGTATCAGAAACAATCGAATCTGGTGAAGCTAAATTCCAGAGTGATGTAGCTCAGAAAAAAACACCATATACTGAAAATACATCTTTCAAACACGGCAATTGTAGTTACTCTGTGGAAGAGCTAACTGCATGCCTGGGCTTGTGGAGAAAGCATCCGTCGGAATCTATAAGTATGCAAAATAGCCAGTCAAATGAAAGCCCCACAGCAAATCAGATTTCACCTTACAGCCAAAACACAAAAAATAGAGAACAAAATAATGTTCAGGTTAGTACAGATGAAGCAGTTTTGCCTGTAACAACTGCTTCTGTAGGACAAAAACTTGATACATTGAGTTGCAATTTGATAAAAAGTTTTGAACTCCAAGTTGCAGTTGTCTCTCCTTTAGTACTTTCTGAACAGAGAACACAGATTGAGCAGGTAGACAAATGTCCAACATCTGCAGGTAAAACCTATCCAGTGATTGACTCAGGAAGCACATGTAGCTTGCAAGAGGAGAAAAACGGTTTAAGTGTGGTAAATACTGAAAAAGGAACAATAGAAACTGCTCGGTTGTCCACCACTGTTCTCGTACAGAAAGTGGACTCACAATTGCAACAGACCAAATTAGCTGACGGAAATAGAATAGTAAAAAACAGTGTGAGTGCAAATGATTCATGTGATGAAAACCAAAGGAAAGTTAGTCAATCTGCACAAGATACCAGAGAAGATCTGCAGCTTGGATTACAAAACAAGCCTTCTCTTCCTAAATTGGGCATAAATTTTTCTAGTCAAGCCTTTCAAGAAGGTGTAAGAGACCATAAAGACAAGCAAGCTGTGTTAGAGACAGGAGATACATCCACAGCTAGGTTGGAAGAACAGATGTTTTGTATTTCTAGTGTGTGTTCTCTTGTTGAAGGTGATACATTTTATAATCCACAAATAGCAAGTATATTCAGGTCAGTCCCTGAGACACATGCATTAAATGATACCTCATCAGAAAGAAATGCATCTGACCCAAGGCAAAAGGAGCAACGGCTGGACTTGGATAAAACTGAGCTGAGCAGTAACACTCCCCAAAGAGACAACTTGCTGCAAAAGATGTTGGAAGAATCATCAAGCTGCATGAGTAAAGCAGGTAAGATTTTGGATGATATCACAACTAGTCATTTGGAGAAAGAAAGCAGTGGGAATCCTCTTAAAACAAATTCTGCCTCAGAACAAAAAATGTCATTCAATGCATCTTTCAAGCATCCTGAAAATGACTTGGAAATTCTTGCTAGTATAAACCAGGAGTTAGCTCAAAATTCACTAGATCTCTCAATCAGTGTCACCGCTGAAACAAATGTGTTCACTGTTCCAAGAGACAACAGTAAAGAAAATTACATGTCCAGTAAAAGTAGCACAGAAAAAGAGATGAACCTTTTTGGAGCAGAACCTATTAAATGTCTAAACAATCAGCTGTCTGAACTAGTGAAAGAGTTTCCATATGGCATTGAAGGTGCTGATATGCTAACAAAAGAACGAGTTCAAAATGATTCTGTGGCTGAACGGATGGAGAATCAACCTGAAAAAGAGACTCAAATTTGTGACAAGAATACTAGTTTGAAGGACCCAGTAGATCAGATAAAAATTGCAGTGTTAAGCTCTGATCAGATGCAAGAACTGTTGCCTGAACACAACTGGTGTTCCTCCAGTGACAGCAAGAGAGTAGCGAGTCAACAGTCAGAAAAGGCTTCAGCTGAGAAGGAGAACCTTGAAGGCAGTATTCAGCCTAGTCAGAGCCTATGTGAGAAGGAAAAAAACCCACAAAAAATCTCCAACCCCAGAAAAAAAAATAAAAAATATTGTTCTTTAATGGGTTGGCTATCTGGAGCATGTTTAACGCCACAGTGCCCCTGTGAATTTGGAACGTCTGGTTCAGAGAAAAATGGTGATCAGCTTTCAGAAGCTGAAAATGCTAGCTCTGCAGAGAGACAAGAAAACAACAGTAAATCTGATGCCGTAACGAAGAACTGTGCAATGGAAAACCTGCCAATTTCTGAAAAAATCTCAAGCAGCATTAGCAAAAATAAAAAAGATAGTTGCAAATACACCTCTGTAATGAACAAAAAAGCTAGGCCAAAGGTGAATAATGAATGCAAACCACTTACAACACAACAAGAAAAAATTGGACCACTTAATTCCTCTGAAAACCAGGATGTTGATAAATCTAAAAGGAGCAGTTGGAAGGAAGAGATACAAGTCGACAGAGGAACCCCATTGTTTGGCAAAGAATTTAATTCTGACAAAAAAGAACATCAGACAGTCTCAGAAGAATTGTCAGAGAAAGCTGGTCATACAGATGCAGACAACAGGACAAAGTTATCCAAAAAGAAGAGAGTTTTCAAAATGGAGTCTTTTTCAAAAGATAAAACCAAAACGGGTTTGGCTGTGAAATCCAAAACAGACATTCACAAATGTATAAAGTCAGGAACTGTTGAAATTAAGCACACTAAAGTCAATCAAGGACAAAAAAATAAAACCTGTGAAGAGAACTCAGGTGAAGAACAGAACTGTAGGAAACAAAAGGAGATACTTGGACAAGGTGTAGGACTTAACATCAAAGAGAAAGCCAAGTTATCATCAGAAGTAGAACATAACAAGCTGAAAGGTTATTGTGCTGATGCTATAAAATTCCCAAATTTTGGCACTGTAGACTTAAAGTCAAGAAACCAAAAATATTCTCAGCATAAATCTCTGAAAGTTCATTCTTCACAGGAGCAGTTGTACAAACGGAAGAGGAAGGAAAATATGATTGGGAAGAGAGACCCCAAGAAAACAAAGGTGGAAGAGGAAAGACTTAAACAATCTGAAGCAAAGAATTCCAAGCAGCTTTCACATAATTGCATGATAAATACTGACAAAGCTAGAAAATTGAATGGAGAAAATGGTTGGAAACCAAAGAGTTCATTAGCAGATCGCTCTGTGCTTAAACTACAGAGAAAGAGAGCTCAATCTTCTACCATCTCTAAAAACTACTTTTCTAACAAAGAGAGACGTCTCGATGGTCAAAACAAAGACAAGTGCTCTGAGAAAATGTTTCCTGATAAAAACCTGCTGTACTTAAATAGAAGAAATAACAGATTAAAATTGCATCTTCAAAAGGAACCAAAAAAACACTACCTTAACAGAGTTGCATTTAAACGTACAGCACAGGAACGCATATATCTGACAAAATTGGAGACGTCACCTGTCAGACCCGTCTGGCATCTAAAGCCCAAAGTGTCACAAAACAGTCCAGATGCGAAAAGAGATGCTTCTGTCTTAGAAGTTGAGAAATCATGCAAACTGGAAGTGCTTGAATTTAAGCTGTGTCCAGAGATACTGTTCAGAAATCCAACCACTGATGAAGAAAGCTCAGCTGCAAAGAATTCCCTGGAGACAGAGAAAGCCATTGTGGCAGGTACGATGCTATCTTGATTATTGATTTGCAAGTAAATCAATTTGCAAGTAAAAAGTATGCACTCCTTTTTCAATTCGTGTTATGCAAAACTATAGACAGTGAAAATGTGGGACTCTGAAGGTTGAAATAGCTTAGCTAGCTTTTTGACAGACTAGCTGTGTGTTAAGCTGAAAAAGACCATGAGACTGACTATTCCTTCAATTCAATGCTTTATTCCTTTTCCTTAAGTTTTACGGAATAAAGTTAGAGTAGTTTAGAGCATGGTCGTTTCAAGTAACTTCACGAGAAGGCTTTCTAACCTCCTTGTAGAAGATAGCTTGGCTTGTTCGTAGAAAGCAAATAGTTACAAAAGGTGATCTGATTTCTATTCAGCATTCACTTGGTTGTGTATAAATCTGGCTGAGTCTCTGTAACCTTTGCCATCTTTGCTTTAAGCTACCTTTTTTCTCCTCTTCTTCCTTATCCCAAATCTTTCGACATTTTACGTGGTATGTTTTGAAGCGTATTTGTGTCCAATGCTATATTTGATTTTAAATAAAACCAAATCTCAAGTTGTACATAATGGCCCTCGTAGTCATTTTCACACCCAAAAGAAATTTTCTTTTGCATGTGCTAGTATGAGTGGTAAAACTGATGCTGAATAGAGACCAAAACTTGTGATCTAGGAACCTCAAAAACATTTTTAGTTTTCTCTTTAGGTGTCAAGAGTAAAAAGGAAGATTGGTTAAAATGTGATACAGCGAAGCAAAAAAAGCTGGAAGAGATCTCTACAGGTGAAATGACTTCTGATTATCCATTTTGAAATATAAGTTAAATACTCTTTGCTTGGTTTTAAGTGTTCCTTTATAGTAGCAAATCTTAATAAGGTATTTTAACTTATTCTTTACTAGCTCTGCTGCTGAAAAGGGTACTGTAGAGTAGACATACGAGTTTCAAACATTTGTGGAGATTTTTATTGCCGTAAGAATACGTTGTTGGAGATTGTTGGAATTTTCCTGTATATGTATGTGCAGTTGAATCAGAGGTAGTACTGGTGACAAGATTCAAGTACAGTTTTGAACTGTAGGTAAAAGACCAAGCTAGCTCTTTCCCACTTTAAAATGTAGGAAGTGATGTAACAAAATCTAGTGTGAGACTATAAAAACAGAAAGTAATTTTTTGTTTGTTTTGTTTTATTTCATTTCATTTTCACAGTAAGCTGACACTGTCCATACATACACCTGTGCTCACAAGTACTGGGACCTGTGTGTCCCATTAGTCTGGACAGGATTACTTGTATGACACACAGAGGAAAAGTGGTGCCACTACTACATTTCCCTTGTTTCTCTTGATTAGAAAATTACTTTTTGGGTGGTTTTTGTAACCATTAGGAGTCAACAGTTACAACAGCAGCATCTTTCATCTCAGGATCTTGGTTGTTTCATCCTTTGTAAGTCTTGGGCGAGGTTGCTCCTTGCTGTCTTTGTTTCTTTGCTTTAGGTATCTTTCTAGCTATAGTCTTGTTTTTCTACTAGTCAAGCAGGAAGCAAAATGGTGCATTCAGCATGCTGTAACCTTGTTGCCATCCGCCTCTTAGCAGAGTGCAAGTCTTCTGCTGTCAAGATATCTGTGTTGTGGTCTCTATGCAAGCAACACATTTTGCAGTGCTCACATCTTTTATTGCTGTTGAATGTGTCCATGGCTATTGGTGTCTGCCATTCTTTTAGCCCTTCCTCTTGTTTCTTCTCTTACTTTCACAAATGCACTTTTTCATTCACACCTTTCTTAATATTCATTAGAAATCTCTCTTGCGAAGACACCTCAATGACCATTTGGTGCTTAAAGATACTTTGGAGATTTAAATCAATCTGAGGTACCTGGTGCCTTAGGAAGGAAGTTTGTGGCATCCTTTTTGATAGTGGGTGGCGTTATGTACCACATGCATAAGGAGTAGAATCATTTGAGACTCTTAGACTTTTGATGTAACCTGCTTCTCTGTCTGTCTTTCAGCTGAGGACAGTATTCCACTTGATACAGCTATACAGATCCTGGATGGAGGTGGTGAGGCTCTTCACATTCCAATCAAAGACTCAAAAGAGATGTTTCGGACCTACAGGAAAATGTATCTGGAAAAAAAGATGCAAAAGCCTTGATAGCACTCCTGTATCATAGGTCTTATTCAGTATCACTGGGAAAAAAATGCCAACACTAAAATACTTTTTTCTTGTTTACTTCATATTTCTGAATAATTATTAAAAAAAATTGGGGGGGGGGCATTGGCAATTTTCCCCCCTATTTGCCTCATTTATGAATGATTGAGATCTTATTCTGTATTTATTGCACAAATATGCTTTGGTGCTGAAAATGCCATTGTATTGTTTCTTTTTGGCATATTTGAGTATTTTTTTTTTTTAAGAGATAGAAGTTAGTTGAATCTTGACCAAAAAAACCCTCAAACTCATTTAAATTGTCATTGTCTGTTTTCTTTTCTGATTCTGGAAAACTTCTACTGGTGGTACTTCACATTGCTGGCAGTAGAAAAATATTCCTCCTGGAAAGGGATTGCAGTGGATTCCTGAGCATTACACCTTTTTTTTTCTTTTTATATATACTTATGCTAGTCTGATTGATGTGCTTCTGACAAGGCTTTCTATTTTTGTAGAAACTTTATTTTTTTTTAAACTGGGAATATGAATACAAAACCCTCAAATCAAACATACAGATCAGGGGATACCATGAAGTATTTATGCTGCTACCCAGTTTTCTTACATTTCTTTTTGTGGAACTTGTACAAATTGAACTCTTAAATTCTTCATCTGAACATAATGCTGTAAACTGATAGCTGACTGAAGACTTCTCTTTTTTTGTTTGTTTGTTTTTTTTTGTTTTGGTTTGGTTTTTTCCTCTCTCTGCTTTCTTTACACTTGAAAGAAAAGTGTGACTGTTGAAGTGCAGGGAGTTCGAATTCACTCTTGTCTGGACTATGTTGCTTACTTTAGCCAGACTGTAATTAATTTCTTTGTTTATAAAGTGTTAGATAATGTTTGACTACATATTCACTGTGACATAAGAGTTATATTTGTTGCTGGATATCTTTTGTTTAAGCGCCTTTTCATTATTGTTTGGAATTTTGAATTGAATCATATTTTTTCAGAAATTTGGGACTTTATTCTTTCTATCTGTTTAAACCTTTATACTGAAAGTAAAAACTCTGTAGATATTTCATTGAACAATTTTTATACTTGAAATAAACTTCTGAAGGCTATGCCTTGTCTTTTTTTTTTGGTTTAAAAGTATAAAGTTGTGGTTTTAGCATTTAGTTAAATTGGCATTGAAGATATTTGTGTCAATGAAAAGCAGCTTTAAGATAAGTGCCAGATCGTCCTTCTGAAAAGGTTTCATAGTTGCAAGTGTGAACTGGACTCAAGTCCAAGCGTTTTCTAATGAACTCTTAACAGCATGTACTTGTACTTCAGAAAACATGTCAAGAATATTTTTCTCTTCAGCATCTCTTTTTTTCTTTTTCTTTTCTTTTTCTCTTTTCGTCTTGCTCTGACTTAGAGTGGGGAATTGGTTGGCATGAGTACTTAAAAAGCCTTCAGTACCACTGCATTCCTGAAAAGATGTATGCTTGTAGGCATCTTGGATGTAATTACCTAGTGGACCATAACATTATAACTTCCTAGCTCTATCTGCATGCTGAGTTAAAAATTGGCTTTTTTGGGAGAAAGAAGTCCTCCTCTTCCATCATGTGTACATTTCTTCTCTCAAACTAGGGAACTATTTGTGAGGTTTTTAGCTCCCTTCCTGTCTGGCACAGCTGTCCTAATAACTTCGAGTTTTGGGTTGGTTTTTTGTTTTTTTTTTTTTTCCCCTGGCTGGTTGCCCAACTAGTAGTCTGTGGGGAATGTTGCCACTGGAGAATTTTGTAATAATGTTGGCAGCTCTGAAAATGTTTTATTTTGCATTTTCTTGGGAGTTTAGCACCTGTTCTATACTGCCTGCATTAAGGAAGATTCATTGTAGCCTTAAGTGTACTCAGTGCAAATAACTCATAGTTCCTGTCAAGAATTTATTTTGGGTTTTGTTCTGCATAATGATACATGAACCTGACTTAAATACTTGAGTGAATTCTATTCAATAGGAAATTATTCAATCAATTCACCCATGACAATTATATTCTAAATATTTGGAGAAGTTTGCTCACTGACCGTGGCACCCAATAAGTGAGAATGCCAGTTTTGAGTCCTAGTGGGTACAGCTACATCTTCCTCTTTTATACCAGGGAGTGAATCTAGGCTCTGTGACCATGTTTATGCAGTGGCTTGTGCCTGTGCTGCGTTGGCATGGCGAGGATCTTTGGGATAGGCTGACCACATCCTTTCTGCTTGGTTCATGTGTTGGCTCAACAGCTATCCTGTAAGCTTTTGCACTTAAAGTACTTTGCACTTACAGCTGGCCTCTAGCTTGTGCTGTGCTTGCTGCGTAATTGCTGCATGCTAAGAGGACTGTGCCAGATGCTCTTATTTGGTTGCCATTTCTACTGCTCCGTATGGTGCTGACTGAAGCCATGACACTACAGCAAGCCCTTGACCTTAGACAGGTAAGATGCTAACATCCACCCAGATGTGGCTACTGTGGAAAAAAAACAACAAACAGTGCTATGTTGCTTGAAGCGAACTGACAAATGTGAGCATGAGGGGATTCACTAGCACTGAAGGTACCTACCATGGATGTGATGTGGGCCTGTTGTCTTGCGTGTTGCCTGTACTTGAAAGGACTTGTAATGTTGTTATGGTTTGAGGAACCCACAACAATTTATTGTTGTTTAGACAATTGTTCTATCACCTGATGACCCCCCCCCACCTGGGAAGGGGAATTGGGGAAAAAAGAAGGAAACCCTAGGATTGAAATATAAACAAATTTAATAGTATTATTGTTAATTATCTAGTCATTCTAAAGAACCAATATTGATCCTAATACCAATATTAAAATATACAAGGATTATACTCAGCCAGTTATATCAGTGGGAAGCTGTGCACTCCCAGCAGTGGACAGTAAATGTGGGACACTGCGAGTGCTACGGCTTCGGGAGGAAGGGAAGGGCTCAGGGGTTCGGCACTGAGGCAAGAAGTCCTCAGGGTCTCAGCCATCAAGGAAGAAGAGAAACTCCTCAGCAAACTTCCTAATTTATGTTGACTGTGATGTTCATGGTATGAAATAATCCTGTTGGCCACCTTGGGTCAAGTGCCTAGGTCTCATTCCTCCTCATCCCTGGACCTGGTGAGCTCAGAAACCCACATACCATAGCTGGCTATAAAGTAAATATTTAAACAAATTCAGACACTGGGGTCTTCTAAAAGTGCAGTTTTCCCTAGCATTACAAGAGACCTTACTGAAACATAAAATTACTGAAAGAGAACTTAATCCTGTGTCGCTCAAACGAGGACAAATATGAATGTCACCAGTTGGGTTTATTTGTACCAACTTGTCATGGCTCTGAGAGCACTAATAGGTCATCCATATGTGGGACCTCTACCTCCACCCCCCTGCTTATGGGCCCAGAAACTCCATTTAAATTCAAGCCAGGGCTTCAGTTCCTGCCTGAGCGATGTTCGAGGTCTACCTGTGACAGTCATGCCTTTGTGTGGGCATGGAAATTGCCTGTTGATCCAGACCCTGACCCATAGATGGTCTTCCTGCCTGGGCTCAGATAGATGTTATTACTATGAAGCTGCTTGTCAATCATCACTATGTCTTACCCTGGTTACCATCACTGGATCTGATCCTGGCCTGCAGATTGACTTCCCGGCTGCCCATTGGCCTTCCTTCATCACTGCAAGCTTGTCTGGTGATCAGGACTCTGGCTTGACCCTGTTACCATCCTTGTCCTTTCTGCCTTGCTTGGGTGCTGTGGGATGAGGCCTTGGCTGGAGAGGCTCAGGCCTTACCAGTTGTGGTATCTCCCTTGGCTTCTGGCCCCAAAGGGAGCCATTGGTCCTTGCTGAGCCCTGACCGATACAAAACTGTAGGATGGGGTACGCAACATCCTATCCTGTTGGTGTCTGTCTTCTCTCTTCCCATTCCTTTCTAGGAAACTTTGTATCAATAGGAAGAGCTACCACTTCTATCATTCTTGCCTTTGTGCCTTAAGGGAGTCGTGGATGAGGTTCCTGATAAACTTAAAAAGATAAATGTCATTTGCCACTCATTTTCAAAGACAAGAAGATGACCCGCAAAACTACAGGAGACTGGTCAGCCAGCCTGACCTCTTTCGTTGGAAAGATTATACAACAATCGTCTCTGAAGCCATGACTACCGAAGTACAGTAAGGATGAGGTGATTTGGAACGGTCAGCGTGGATTTACAAAGGGTAAATCACACCTGACCAACCTGATGGCCTTTATGATGAGATGACATATTCTGTGGACAAGGGAACTGTAGAAAATGTTGTTTACAAGGCTCTTGACATGGTTTCTTATAGTATTCTTGTAGCCAAATTGGAGAGAGGTAGATAAGTGACCGACACAGTAGGTGGAAAATTAGCTGACCAGCTGGGCTTGGAGGGATATGATCTGTGATCAGTAGTACAAAGTCCATCTGGTATCTGATTACTACGGCATTCTTCAGCAATTGATACTGGGGCTGTCATTGTTCACCATCTTCATTAATTAATTGGAGAATGGGAAGTAATGAACCTTTGCAGGCTTGCATGGAGAAATGAGGTCCTCAGGAAACTCAAGAGTAACCTTCTGTTGAAGTTAAGGAAAGGCACACAGTGTGTCTCCCAAAAACACTTGCTTCCTCTTGCTCATTTCCAACAGGTGAAACTAGAGATACTGACAAGAGCTGTTTTCTAAAGGTGTGATGAGGCCATGGCACCAAAGGATGGCCTGTCCAGCAGATGCCTATCTTCGACTTTAGGCAGCAATGCCTGTGTAGGAACTGGGCTCACATCTGCTCCAGGACCTGATAAGGACCCCCTGCTGTAACCATCTAGTGAAGTGATGTTCAAGAAGGTCAGTGGGGTGGAAGTCTTTGCAACAGCAATGTAACAAAATTTGACATAGTTAGCCACAACACTCTTATTTCCTTTGGCCAGATGTGAACACAGATAGCATAAATTCAGTGGCTATTTACTTCACATAATTGTCATGACATGTTGTAAATCACACCCACTGTCTTGCCATATGTCCATTCATACAGTGACCTGGTCCTTGTACACTGAGAATAGAGCCAGTCATGAAGGTAAAAAACAAAACCCAACAAAAAATAATATGCAGGAAAACATGCATGACAAAGTGCTGGGCTTGGGAACTTGGAAGAAATGTTACCACCACATTTGTTGTTGACAGTACTTTCCTTCCCAGGTGGTGTAAGTCATCTTTTTTCCTACCGGTGCCTCGTTAGCTGAGTGCTAGACAGGCGTGTGCTCTGTTTTCCAATCAAGAGTGATTTTCTTGGTGGCAGACAGGTGGGTTGTAATCTAGAATACAGCCTTTATTCTAGAAAACGGGTCCTTTAAACTAAGTCTTCCTTTAAACTTGGCTGTAGTGGCTATACTTACTACCTCCCTGTCTCAGTCCTTCTCTCTCTGCCTTCCTAGAACTAAATATTTTGTCTTTACTTTTGGAGACGTTGCCTTCATCCTCACTTTTTTCCCTCCTGGGACTTCTTGTTGAATTTGCAAGGTTGCCACTGCAACCTTGTTTTTCAAAATCTTTTTCTCTTCTCATCTTCCTGGCCTCCAACTTGTCTTCCTCTGCTTGCAGGCCTCCAGCCTGTTTCTATCCCAGCAAAGCTCCCAGTCTTGAAACTTTTCCTGGGCTCTAGCTCCAGTGCTACCAGCTGAACCACGCAAAGCTTACCTCATGTTTACACTTCTGCTTTTAAGCCAGGGATCTTTTTATTTTTACTTTGTTTGCTCTCTTCATTAGTGGTAAGACTACAAGAGGAAAATGGTTCCCTGCTTCCAGCTCTTGTGCCTGTTACTGTAACATCTTCTAGCTGACAAAAAAAGCAACTGAGAATGTTTGCTTCCTCCCTGTAGGCTTGGGCTGGAGCATGCCCGTGGGAGCTTTGGAGCATTTAGTCTTGAGTCTCAGCAACTGCCCTTGGGCACATGCAAGCAGATTATTTGGGCTAGGATGCTCTAATTTTTGTCTTCTTCCCCCCTTTTTAGGGGGGTAGTGGTTCTGGGGGAGATCAAAAGGCACACAGCTACACCAGGAACCCATGGCCCAGGTTTCCAGCCCTTCATCATCAATAGAAAGATGATGAAATTTCCCAGTGAAGGCAGAACAATTTTTGTAGCATTTTCTTTGAGATGACTGAGCTATTTCTGGACGCTTTAAAAATAACCTGAAGCTAAGTTCCATTCATACAGCATTACAGATAAGGCAGTTAAAGTTTAGTACTCTTTGGTGGGTTGACCCCAGCCAGCAATTAAGTACCCAGTAGCCACTCGTAGACTCCCCACCTCACCCCCAGCAGGATAAGGGGGAGAATAGGAGGAACAAAAGCAGGAAAACTCATGGGTTGAGATAAAGACAGTTTAATAAGTGAAGGAAAGGGGAAAAAAAAACCCAACAAGTGATGCAAAGGCAGTCACTCACCACTTCCCACCAGCAGACCAATGACCAGCTAGTCTCTGAGCAACAGCTACAGAAAGACTATCCTCCAGTTTTATTGCTGAGCATGACATCATATGGTGTGGAATATCCCTTTGGTCAGTTTGGGTCACCTGTGCTGGCTGGGTCCCCTCCCAGCCTCTTGCCCACCCCCAGCCCACTCGCTGTGGGGGTGGAGTGGGAAACAGAAGGTCTTGAGCCTGTGAAAGCCCTGCTAAGCAATTGCCAAAACACTGGTGTGTTAGCAATGCTGGTTTAGTCACAAATGTAAAACCTGGCACTGTATGAAGAAAATTAACTCTATCCCAACCAGGCACAGTACATAGTCGAAGATGGACTGACATTTTCAGTCCAAAGCTATGACACTTCTCATGGCAAAACAAAGATCCATGTGGCTCTCTGCAAGCACCTCGGTCCCAGTGCTGAGACTTTGTGAGGAGGACACCTTATCATTAAGCCTGTGATGGTGGGAACTCGTGTCTGTTAAAGTTCAAACAAATGCGGACCTCGCAGTCTTCAACGTTAAAGGTAAAATTCACCTCAGTGTTTTCATTTAATGAACAGTAGAAAAAGAAAGATTTCTACATTTATGGTAATATGGCATAAAGTGAAAGACATTCATACAGTGTAATGGTGGACTTTGCCAAGGTATTGGTTTTCTGTAATGTTGCTTTCTATGGCTGCATGCACAAGCGTTTTGCAGTATTGACTAGTCCATATCATTCCTTGTGTTTTCTCCATGCAGTGCTAACTGATAAGCATTGCTTGTTTGGTCATATAAAGCTGGCTTAGATTATTCATAAAATTATTTCAGTCTTAAAATGTAAATTTTTACACCTCAGTGTAAAATGACAAAGGTTTCCTGCTTCTGTTTCAATTTTACATTGCTATGGCACTAATAATTCCAGTGCATGGGAAACAAACCTGTCTCTGAAAGGGTGTTACACCTGTAAAATGGAGCCTGCACTATCGTGCACCTCAAGCCCTCCTGTGTCCCCCAGGGGACTATCCTCTTTCCTCCAATCATCAGTGCTATTAAAAAAGTCATAAATAGCATTCTCCTTAAAAATGAAATTAAAAAATAAAGTCCCTCTACCATAGCAACACTTGTTCAATAGGCTACAAACTGAAAGCCAGAAACTATAATTTTTGCAACAAAATAATCCTGCAGTAAAGCACCACAGAAGATGGTCTTCAGACCGAAATGTGGAGATACAGCTAATAAGGAGTAAAAAAATACTGTTAATTGGCCCATAGTGCCTTTCCCTTACATCCCATTAGATGTTTTTCTGAAAGAAATTAGCCTGCCGCTGTGCTCTCACCCAGTAACTTTGGACTCTGTTGACCAATATCAAGCAAAAACTATAGAAGATAACATTGATGGCTGGTTTGAGATGAGAAAAATGAGGAGTCCTTCCTTCCCGCAACAGTGCTGTAACGGCAAGGGGAACTCAGCCCTCAGGTTAGCCTGCAAATTAGCATACATGTGGTTCCCAGCTAGCCACAAGAGATGCAGACTTGCATCCTACCAGGAAATGCTGTGGGATGGACTTAGGTGTTGTATTTGGGGCAGGGAAAATACGTGTCTGAACAGGGGATATTGTAGAGAGGTTGCTGATGGCAGCAATGGGGGACCATCTCTTTGGAAGTGTTGGATACACTTTGTTAATCTCACTGCTTACAGTACTTCTCTGCCTGTCTTGTTCTTTAATGATTTAACTACTGTGGGAAAGTAATGGAAAATCAGTGAGAAGGATTGTAAATACACTGAAATGACTTGCACCTGGGGTGTTGGAAAACACATACATCACCCTAATCGCTGTTTAGTCTTATGTGCTCAACAAGTAGAACATCTGCACTTAGATAACATAGGCCTGTGATGGACTCAGTGGCACCTTATCGAACATGCCTGAGATTCCTGCCCTGCTGTCGGAGAAGATCAAAGCACAGTGGAAAACTATGCCTGCTTGAATCCCTGATATACAGGTGAGAACAGCAGGTTCGAACTCTCTCTCGCTAGCAAGGACTCTCTCTAGCAAGGACCGAGCTCTGTGGTGCCTGCGTTCCCACTTGCGTGCCTCTGCCCGGGTGCTGCTTCGGAGATCTGGTTCATGAGGTACCGAGATTAAATTTACTCTTTGCATTTCATCAGTGATTTTGTGGTTGTTCCCGCGTCCTGTCTATGTTGGTTCACACAACTACATTAATGAAAAGAAAAGGTCTCTTGTACTTTAGAAGTACAGAGACTGTCCTGAATCTCAGGCACTGCAGAAACAAGATGCAGTGTTGCTGGAAGCACTAGAAGAAGCCTAGACAAGGGCAGGATTCACCTTTAAACTGAAACAGAATTAAGTTTGGCATAGGGAGGTGCTTGCTCATGCTCGAAGGCATAAGGAACTAGAAAGAGTGATACCAATACAAATGTGAAAGATGTTGTTTAGTCCATAGTGTTCTCTCAGGAGGACTTCGAGGAACAGACAAACCAATGTAGACTGGAAATAGCAGGCTATAAATACAATGGATGTGAATGAAGACTAACATAAATGCTCTACCTGTGCATGCAGTCATTCTGCAAGTAACAAGAAAAAAGAATGCTCTTCTTGGACCTCACGAGGAGATAGATTGTGGCCCACCATGCAAATTCATCTTCTAGGACATTTAATTAGAACCAAGAAAAAGTCAAAGCTATTTGATAGGCATAGTAGACATATTCTGTAGGTGGATAGAAGTTTTCCTAATACAAACCAGCAGGACCACGACAACAGCTTGTCAGCTGGGGGAACAAGCATTTTCCTTAAAAGGGTTATCTGCGGAATCCTAACTGGATCTGGCAGCACACTTTACAGGAAACTTCTTCAAAACTGTCAATAAATATGTGTAAGAGATCCATGTTCCTTGCTGTACGCAGTGCTTAGTGCAGGAGGAAAAGACAAATGGAATCATCATACCAATATTAAGAATCCCCATGTCAGTAAAATGGCAAAGACCATCTATTTCCAAATGTGAGCAAATATCAACACACTAAGAAAAAGATGACAGCAAGACAGCAAAACCCATATAGGTAAAAAAAAAAATGGCTTTTTCTGTTCGTTATCACAATTGGCTTGCCAAGGCATACTGACAAAGGGAAAATTGTCTGATCTTATCAACATGGAATAATTAGTTCAGTGGCAGTTATCCTCAGGATGTGTCAGGGGCTGTTATACATTTGTAATTTGTCAAGCTCTGTAAGCAAATGTCCTTCAATGCAATTTGCAGTTTGGGATCAATGATGCCATATTCAGGAGGTTGCTGTTATTTTAAACCACTATGCAGTTACAGTCACCAGTGTATTAACTTCATAGCGATTTTGCCAATATCGGAATCTCTTGGATAAATTGCCATGACTGATAAATTGGCCGCTGTCCATTCAGACAGCTGCTCCAAGGAAAATACCTGCAAGGAGCAGCATTATGGCTACACGGAGTACCTACAGGGAGCAGCATAAAAAGCCTGAAGACCATCTGCTCCAGAGAAGAAGCAGTCTGGATACATGCATAAGTGTGTTAACATCAAACCTCTTGTTGTGGTCATGCTGGCTTGGCACGGACCTGCATAGCGGAAGACCAAACACGAGTGTCTCTGGTACTGTCTGCTTCACCTGTGGGCATCTTCAGCAACTACAATATGAATGGGCAGCTCGGCAGAAGAGCCAACAAGAAGAGCTTTCCATAGGGAGACCTGATGTTGCTCCTCAGCATTTCTGCTCTGCATCTCATGCAGCTAGCTGTGGTTGAACCTGTTCTGATGTGCAAGTACATCCAAAGCAAATTTCTTCTCCAATATGACTTTAAACAGCTACAGACAAGACTTCAGCATGCATGAGTCCCTAAACCTTAAATTTTAAAATGTTGTTATGACAAAAAGATGCTCTTTATAGAAAGAATATGGGAAAGAGAGCTCAAATAAAGCACAAAATTATGTCTTGCTTTAATATTTGGAGGCAACTATATATATAAATAAGGTTAGTTCTAAGCATTTAATGGCTCTGTAAACTTTGTTGATTTTGTGGTATTAATGTTGAAAGACATCTTTATACTCTTCTATAACAATATATATTCTGGGTAAGTCACTGCTGTCTCTCACACAGATGTATTTTGAAGAAGCTTCACCCTGATATAATGAGCAATATGAAAGAGATGTTTAGTAATGACTGTATCCTGAGGATACTTGTACTAGATTTATTTGTGAACACTTGTCCCAGAATGCTTTTGACTTGTATTAATTTGGCACTGAGATGATAGGTTTTCATACCCAGTGCAAAAAAAGGCTCTCAGGGAAAAAGAACAGAGTAAGATGAGAAGTCCCACTGCTGTCTGGTGGGGATGCAGTCTGTGGTGGGTTAGTGCAAGTGGCTTTCAGCTTTTCTGTACTCCTGGGATGTCTTGTTGCAAGGGAGATAAGAAACTGCAGAGAGTTGTTCTGCAATGTTTTGGCGAGAACGTTGCTTACTCCAAGGGTCTGTGTGTTGGAAACAGGAGAAGGGTCAAATGCATAGTCAACAATGACTAGATGTATGGATGCTACAGCTGCAAATGCTGTTTCCTATATGGAGCTGGTCAGAGGTCTTCCTGGGATTTCAGCAGAAGAAATCCCTGCTGTCTTTCTGTAGCCTTGTCTGCTTTGTAACTCTTTCTTGGTTGTTATACACATTCTTGATTAATTCTGATGTGGATACAATTTACAGAAAGCACAAAGTGGATTGAAAATGTGCTGTTCTACTTGTTGAAGATTCTCTTTTGAAAGATCAGTGGTGACTGAGAGGTCAACTGCTTGATGAATAAACTTGAAATTAGCAAATAGGTATGTTTTTGGAGGGCTTCTTGGCTTAGTCAGGCTGAGATGTCCTGTTGCTTCTGACTCTAGGCAACGTCTTAGTGAGAGAGAGTCTGGGAAGAAATCTGGAGGGTAAAGCATTCTAACAGCATGCTAGTGGTTTCTTATTTGATTAATAAGATGAACATGTGATTTTTTTTTTCCCGATAGTCAGTATATAATTTTGTATTGGGTGTCAGTGGCAAGGTTTTGGCAGTGGGGAGGCTGCAGGGGGTCCCTCTGGGAGGAGGCCAGGAGATGCCCTGGCTCCAGCTGGGTCCACAATGCACTCATTGCAGGACACAGCTGAGCCCACCACCCAAACTGGTGGTGCCTCTGGGAAAAGATATTTAAGAAAGAGTAGAAAACATGAAAGAGAGAGAGGAGGAGGAGAAAACAAAAGAGTGAGAAACAGCAGAGGGAACACCAAAGTTGGAGAAGGAGGTGCTCCATGGTCGAGCAGACATTCCCAAAGTAACTGCTGCCCATGGAGGACCCACACTGGAGCAGATACTTCCTCGGAAGGACTGTGGCCCATGGATGAGCCCATGCTGAAGCAGGTATGGCTGCAAAGAGACTGCAGCCCATGGAGGACCTATGCTGGAGCGTAGGAAAGAGCAGCAGAGAGAAACTGCTATGTCCTGACCCCAACCCCCTGCCCTGCCTGTTGCCTCAATGAAGGGACTGAGTATATCCTGAAGTGGTAACAAGGGAGTAGAAGACATGTTTGGAGTGATGGAGTGAAGCTGGGCCTGGGAATGGTGGAGGAAAAGTGTTTTCCCTGTGTATCAATGTTTGTTTCTTTTTGAATGAAAAATCATCCTTCCCCTCTACTCTGCCCTGGTGAGGCTGCATCTGGAGTATTGTATCCAGTTCTGGGCTCCCCAGTTCAAGAAGGACAGGGAACTGCTGGAGAGGGTCCAGCAATGGGCTACAAAGATGATTAGGGGATTGGAACATCTCTCTTATGAGGAAAGACTGAGGGACTTGGGTCTTTTTAGTCTAGAGAAAAGAAGACTGAGGGGGGATCTTATTAATGCTTATAAATACTTAAAGGGAGGATGCCAGGGGGATGAGAACAGGTTTTTTTTCAGTGGTGCCCAGTGATAAGACAAGAGGTAACAGGCACAAACTTGAATATAGGAAGTTCCATCTTAACATGAAGAGGAACTTCTTTACTTTGAGGTTGGCAGAGCACTGGCACAGGCTGCCCAGAGAGGTTGTAGAGTCTCCGACTCTGGAGACATTCAAAACCCACCTGGACGCCATCCTGTGCAACCTGCTGTAGGTGACCCTGCTCTGGCAGGGGGAATGGACTAGATGATCTCCAGAGGTCCCTTCCAACCCTGACCATTCTGTGATTCAAATATTTGTGTTAATTGACAATGAATTAAGTTAAATTCCCTGAGGCAAGTCTGTTTTGCCCTCAACAATAATTGGCAAGTGATCTCGCTGTCTTTATCTCAACCCAAGTTTTCCCTTTCTTTTTGCTATTTCCTCCCCCTGTCGCACTGATGGATGAATAAGCAGGTGGTGGTCCAACACAAATTTAAAGGGGAAAATCACTACACCTTGAGGGAGCAGTAAACTTCTCTGTGACATTAGTGCACAAGGAGGTGAAGAACATAAAATCTACTCCTTGCCCATGGCCAGGATATTGCATTACCAGGTAGTCCATGTCCTCCAATCCTAGGCACACTTCAGCTCCCAGAATGCCCAGAAGCTGTGACACCAGTGCTCAATGTGTAACATAACCTATAATGATAACAAAAGGGCTGGTTATTCCCCAAAAGGGAATGATAGCAGAAGTACAGCATGAAGAATCATCATGTGATTGTATGTGCTCAAGGGTTGTTGAACTCTTTCCACAAGCAAAGCTCAGAAAGCCCCCAGTAATACAACTAGTTCTTGCACTGTAAGCTCATGTTTTCACACTCTTGAGGGTTTCTTTGTCATGTAGAAGTAGAGAAACCTCTAGCAGGGGAGGGGATGGCAGCTTCTGTTCCTGCAGTTGACTGTCCATTTTTCCAGCAAGCCCAAAAGAAATACCAGGTTTTGGTTTCCTCTCAAGGCTGTATTCACCACTTCTCATCTTTGTCGGTGATTACATTCTCCTGTCCCTGTGTTTCTTTCTTTTGTCAACATTCCTAAAATACGGAGGTTTCCTTTTTCTTTTGTTTTTGTTGTATAAGCAACACCTGTGAATCCTAATGCTTTACAGTAGAGTGAATTGGACACTTAGAACTCTGCTATTATGTGTTTTACTAATGATAATTTATAGAGGCAACACTTTTACTAAATTAGACCAAATCATACTAGTTGGAAATAGCACACTGCGACAGAGCTCAGAAATGAGACACATCAGAATTGGGAAATAGACCAAGACTTCCCCTCTAAAAATGAGCTTAGCCACAAATAACAAAGTAAGTATATCCACTTGCCTTACTTGGGAGACTTGGTCTATGTGTTCATGATAAGATTATGGAAGGAGAATTCTGCTCTGAAATAATTTTTCTCCTTGCCTGAATTCTCTTACTCCAGTGGTCCTTTCAACAGGGACAGGTTTCTGTTAAGAGCTCAGTGGTGGGGCATGTTCGCCATCATCTCAAGGAGACTGGCCACCTGCTAGCAAGGTCTAATACAGACTTAATTTCCAGCTTAATTCGTATCTAGTACATACACCAGTTTCTGAACTCATGTCCTTTGTGCATCATATCCTGCCTAATTTACTTATTATCATTAAAGTCAATCTAAATTCTTGAAAATTAATTGCTGAAGAAGCCAGGTTTCTCTAGAGCAGGTTGCCTGAATTCTGCACTTTTCTCCACACAGATTTTGTCTAGGAGTCAGCCATGAGTGTGACAATGGGTCTCTTTCTTAGCTAAGATCAATACTATAGCCTGTGGAACAGACTTTTTCTCAGAGTTTTTGGCAGAGGGTCATTAAAATGGTTATTAAACCGGACATTTCTATTAAAAATAACCTCAGAATGCACTCATGCAAAAGGTTTTTGATAGAGACTGGTGTGAATGCAGAAGCACAGTTTTAGAGAAGAAAAGCTGGTCTGGACTATTAGCTTGTGGTTTGTAAACTGTTAGGCTAAACAATGTTCAAAGTCTCATTCCTCCTTTCTGTTGTATGTCAATGGCCTCATATTCCTCCTTTACAACTTCTGACAAGTCATTGTCCCTTCTCTCTCAGTCTTTGTAAGTGAAAAGCTGGAGGCAGTGGAGGGTCACAGACCCTTAGTATAGAAAAGGGACCACTGAGCTGAGATGGGCCAGTGAAAAAATCAGCAAACTAGCACAAATATATTTAGCATTTTTCTGATGGGACATAGACTGGCAAAATCACTGACTTAGTATAACTATATGTGTAACTAATAAAGCGGTAACAGAATTGCTAGCCTGGCATTAATATATTTAGCTAATTGCTGATTTAACATCTGGTAGACCGTAGGGTTGATGTTGTGAAATCGCTGTGGTTAAAACAGCTGCAGAGAGAGGGTGAAGTGATTGGTTGTCTCTGGGTGAGCCTGGGGAGCTGACTCCTCAGAAAGGCGGCTGTGGGTTGCAGATGAAGTGACAGGTTGCCTTTGGGATGGATTCAGAGCTGACTCCCCAGGGATGATGAGCAATCTGGCTGCATAAATGAGGAAGTACAGAAGGTCACAGGTCACTGAAACTGAGAGGATAAAAGGGAAAATCAAAGACCAAGAGGTAGGCTCAGCGGAATAGGATCAGCATTGAAGTTTCTTCTGTCTGGGAATCCACAGCTACAAAGGCTAACATCTTTTCCAGGCAACCCTGATGCATGAGGTGGGACCCCTCATCAGCATGGACCCTAAGGGCCAACAGCTGCATCTTGCAGACCTTCTTGAACTGGGAGAACTCAGGATTTGGGGAATGCTTGTCATGCTAATAACACCAGTCTACTAATATTTATCATACCTGTGTACTGCTAAGTTTATTGTAGTTACATACTTGTTAGGTTTAGGCAAACATAACTGGCATAACTGTATGTCATAATGTCCTTGCCCCTGTAGTACTTGAGTTTATTGAGCAATTTCTCATAGTAGGAGACTGCAAACAATGTGGGGCTGGAACCTGGAGAGGCAGGGATGCCATGTGAACAGACAGACAGACAGCCGCCCAGTGTGTTCAGCCTGTAGAGCTGTCTTTGAAGACTGGAGGGGTATCAAAGGGCACCTACACCACTTACAGTAAATCTATAAACAGATTTATTCTGTCGTTCACAGACAAGAAACTTATTTCTACCTTACTGTAAGGAAAAGAGATACTTTCCTAAAAGAAAGGAAAAGACTTTCTGCAGTCGCTGGCTGGCAGTGGGGAACGAGCCTGCCTGGGAATTACAGTAACCCAAAGAAAAAGGGATTCTTGTGCAAAGGGATTAAAATGGAGTGAATGAAATTATTGTAAAAAGGGGATTCAGAAAGGAGCAATCCCCAGAGAACTGGGTGAGAAAAGGCAGAAACTGCAGAAAAAAAAAAAAAAAAAGTGTTTTGGCTGCAGTGTGTCCAGTGAAATTACAGCGTAGTACTAAACTGAGCTCTGGCTATCACTACTGCATCCACTAGATGACAGTGTGGAGACTGCATTCAGCCCGACAACATCTGTTCTTTACAGGCCTGTCGGCATCGTCTCACTGCTCTGCTAGAAAATCAGTTTGCAATGTGCCTCTGCTCATACCCAGGGGCTTCGACTGTGTCCGTGGAGAGAACGTGGTCTTGGTCATTACTAACAGTAAAGGTAACACTGGTGTGAAAGAATTGACTGTAACATCTCTGGCACTGGCAGTTTTTTCCTAAGCCTAGGGGTCTAGGGGCTTGGATTAAACTGGGGAGTGATGATGGAAAGAGAGCTAAAGGATGAAGGAACAGCCACCATCTCTCTGCTGTGCCTCGCAGCCTTGCAATCATGCAGGGGCACAGACTTTTTAGTAGGGCCTGTTGCGATAGGACAAAGGGTAATGGTTTTAAACTAAAAGAGGGTAGATTCAGACTAGATATAAGGAAGAAATTTTACGGTGAGGGTGGTGAAACACTGGCACAGGTTGCCCGGAGAGGTGGTATGTGCCCTGTCCCTGGACTCATTCAAGGTCAGGTTGGACGGGGCTCTGAGCAACCTGGTCTAGTTGAAGATGTCCCTGCTCATTGCAGGGGGGGTGGACTAGACAACCTTTAAAGGTCCCTTCCAACCCAAACTATTCTATGTTCCTATGCTTCTGTGTGCACACCATGAGCTCTCCTCATCGCTGCCTCGGTGCATTCCCACAGTGTGTGGTGCCTGGCCCAGCCGTCCTTCAGGGACCTCCGAATGATACAGCAAAGAAAAACCTGAAAGGAAGAGACTAGAAGACAGCGAGTTGACAAGGACTACTAGATGCACGGTACAGTTTTGGCCTCCGTGGCTTTTCCAGTTTTGTATGAAGTAATGGGCAAAGCAAGTAAGAAGACCTGGGGAACACAGCAGGTTTCCTTTCATAGCAGTAGTTCCTCCACACAGCCTCTTCCCAGCTAGGATGCAGTGTGACCCTGTGTATAGATATTATCACTGTAGCTGCAGTGTGAAGGACCAGTAAAAGTTATGACTGAATATTTAATACTCAACTGGGATTTACACTACAAGACAAAGAAAATGGAAGCAAAGACTGTGTATGAATCAAAATCAGTGCAAACTAGGTTAATGTAAATAAAGCTATATATAAATGTAATTTTTATGACAAAACTGCCTGTTTTGAAAGTGTGCTGTCAGTATACAGGCAAGATAGAAGTTAACAAGTTTGCAAACCTTGGTTGCTGTGATTAGCCTTGCTTTAAGTTGATAGATGTGATCTTTATTGCTTAGTCCTCTCAAATATCCTTCATTTTGTAGGACACTACACATTTTCACCCCAATATTGTCTGCATTTCACACCAGTTCCGTGGGTTGCTCTCCCCTCTTTCTTGCAACATTAATGGTTTTCAGTTGTGTTGCTGCGGTCCAGCCTGGAGAAGTTATAGTGGTGTCATCTCACAGTGGCCTCCCTGGGGCAGGAGCACTGTGAGGGGGACAAACCGTCTGGTCAGGGAGCACAAACCATCCGACTGCTGTCTGTGGGGCTAAGGTGATCGCCCCCTTTTCTTCTGCTCAGTCTCTCCCCTATTAAAAAAATTCCTTAGTTCGAGAGACATGAAATATTCATCTGTTGTGCCATTTATTGTAGCGCAGCTTCCCACGCGCTGGAATCTGAAAGTGCCCTGAATTTTGTTTTAGCCTGATACAGATGCCTTGAAACTGGCATTGGGCAGTTGTCCTGGTGTTTTTATAACACCCAGGCTTTTAGGATATTTGATTCATGTGCTGCAGAAACTTGTCCTTATATGGGATAACATGAAATTCCATGAGTGAGAACGGATGGATTTTCTTTTGCTCTGCTTTTTCTTTCCGTTTAGGGGAAGATTTGTCAGTCCAATTTTCCTTACCGCCCTTTCTGTAACTAGAAAAAGGAAAAGAAATACTGTGAGTGATCTCACTTAACAACCACCAATCCGTGAGTCTTTCATGGCCTTTGGATAGGTGGCTGTGAAGAGAAGGATTTAAAATCAGAATGTCTGTGAATCATCCTTTTCTTCTAAATTAATCATATATTGCGATTTCATAAACAATTATTTCAGTCTCTTTACTTCTCAAACACAGTATTATTTATCATTAAGGCCGCTTTGACCATAAAACTATTAGGATGCCCTTTATTAGAGTGGCTTGCTGCAGCTCTCTTTCTAATGAATTTTTTGCTTTATGACTTGCTGGCTGAGTTTGGGCTCTTACTTTAAATCACACAATTGATTCAGTGTTCAAAGTCAGTTTATCAGACCGTGTCTTCATGAAATTGCCTGCCAGCAAAGCAGCCTAGACAATGAAAAATTAGGATGGAAAACAAAGTAACCTTGTTATTTTTTCTAAATTGTCAAACATTTGTGGTCTGCTTCTGCAACCCTTAAACTGTGGAAGTGGGGGGAGCTTCTGGTGGCAGCCCAACAAAGCCAGAAGCAAGCAACCCTCTGGAGTGACTCCTCTTCCCTCTGGAAGGGCAGCAAACAGCCTGGGACTGCGGCAGCTTTCCCGACGTGTTTGTCACGTGGCAGGCTCCCTCTTCCTATTTTTCCAATGAGATGTCTGCAAACCCCTATACCATAAATTCATTTTGTCAGCGGAGTGTACAGGGAAGGTGGTAGGCCCCAGGAAAGTCATCGTTTGTGCTATGAGCAATGTGTGGTGAGTTGCTATGCCTGCCTTATAAAACTTTACATTTTACAAGATATTGTAGTTGAAATGATGATGAGAAACGTCATCCGAGAGGATGAGGTTATGACAGACACTTAAGGAAAAACATTTGTCTTCCCTTATCTAGCCTAGTCTTGCCAGTGGTCAAGCAGACATCAAGGAACGCTGGGAGGGGGGCATGTAAAGCTGTGCTGGGCCCAGAGCTGGAGGTGCTGTACATATGGGATATCTGCAGTCCTACAGTCAAGGGTAAAAGCTCATCTGCCTCTGGATCAGGCAATCTAGGGTGTCATCACCTGGGTAATCAAGTTTATCTGCTTTTGTTTTTCAATGCATCAGTCACAGCATCTTGGCTGGGCCAAGGTCTCTGGTTTGTAGGCAGGAGCAGAATTTGACCCTTTAATGAAAGAAAATGTCACATTTTAAAACCTTTTAATAATTCTGGATTAAGACCAGTCATGATAGGTACTTCCAAAATGTGCACATGCTTAATTTTGGGTACTTGGCCATTCCAAGAAAAGCCTTATTTTACTGAAGTACAGTATAAACTTGCAAATACTTCTTGACCGCACAATATGCCAAAAGAGTTTTTTAATTTGCCAGCAGAACAAACAGTTAAGTCAGTATCCAGAAAATCCTGGGTTTTGAAGAAATACCTCATTTTACATCATCTTCTCAGAGAAAAATTATTCATGTTAAATATGCATCAGATCTTTATAAAATTTTTAGTCACTTTTTATTGATTTTCTTTCCATTCTTTTAGAAATATATTGAGGTTTGTTTAATAAAACTGCCTGCACTTCAGTCCCTTGGTGCTGAAATAAAAGCCACTGGATTGCTATCTATGAAAATAACTTTATTTATAAGCCACAGTAGAAAGAATCATGACGCAAACTGCGGTAAGAAAAGCAGCACTAGAACACAGAGGAGGAGTCCCATAAAAATAAGTTGCTCTAATGAGGAGGAGACTGATAGCTACCCAGGATCTCAGGAAAAGTATTTTACTCATCAGTGGAGGCTCCACGGCAAATGTGCAGGCAGAAATGTTGGCAGTCGCCTAGTTCAACTCACATAGAATCATAGAACCATCTAGGTTGAAAGGAAGTTTTAGTGAGGTGGGGGTCAGTCAGTCTCTTCTCCCAAGTAACAGGCGATAGGACAAGAGGAAATGGCCTCAAGTTGCACCAGGGGAGGTTCAGGTTGGATATTAGGAAAAATTTTTTCACGGAAAGGGTTATCAAACATTGTAACAGGCTGCCCAGGGAAATGGTTGAATCACCATCCCATGGCAGGCTTCAAGACCGAAAGAGGTAATTTCTAGAGCTGGGTGAAAAAGAGATCAAAAAACCCTGATAATGCAGCATTAGTTTAGACCTAAACTGGAATGCAAATATGAAGTGTGTTCCCCTCAAGATTTTGTTCTAGAAATGCTAAAAATATGCATCAAAACAAAGCAGCCTGACATTCCTGAAACAGAAACACATTTTGCTGTAAATTCTTACGAAATTAAAGTAACATGAACTAAATTCTGGTTTTAGGTAAGTTACTGCAACCCCAGTTCAAGTCAATCTATTCTGACTGGTAAGAGAACTTGGCTCTACAACAAATGAACGCTGTTGCACTGTATAATAACCTTGTCAATAACTTCAGGACCAAGTCATATTAACTGAAAAATAGTTTTTGATTTAAAAAATGCTTTGTTTAGAGTAATTAATCACACACAGCTTTTCCAATATTGTGCATTGCATCTTGGATGTTGGTTTTGAGCAACCTGATGCTCATTATAATGCAGAATTTCCTGGTCAGACACATTTTTCATAGCACTGTGAGTGCCCCATGGCTTCCACAATGCACCATACATGTAGTTTAAATAAAGAACACACTGAATTGTGGCTGGGAAACTAAGACATTAAGAAAGAATGGAGACTGGTACTCTAATTTATATCTGCTGCAATCAACAGTTGCAATTTATTGTAGAACTGCTTCAGAATGAAACATTTTGGATCACTTGGAAGAATACTGAACTTTACTTCAACTTAAGTATATTCTCCCTTTAGTTCAACCAAGATAATATTTCGTTTCAATGATTCAAATTGTAAGCTGAAATTTTTCCCAATGGAAATTTTTAATCCTGTAAAAGTTGCTTTTATATCAGGAAATGAGCTAACTGTTCAATGCCCAAAAGACTTTGCAATTGAACGTTCCCATTAGCAGTACAGAGCCCGTATTGCAGAAAATATGACCAGTTGTCTTTGATCTTTTTTGGGTTTCATCAGAAAGAAGGAAACACATGATCAAGACCACTCTGAACTGTAGTTAAACTTTGCCCTCCAGTTGACCCAGCTATCAAAAGCTACTTCCCTGGGTGAACTGGAAAAATCGAAGTAAGGTTGATATCAATCAAGTGATGCCGCTGGGTTCAGAAATAGCGTAGTAACTACGCTATTCTAATGGGCCAAAAAAATATCAGAAATATATTACTTGCCAGTTTGATGATGCTTGATGAAAAATGTATACCAGCAAAACCAGAGAGTCGTAATGAATTACTTTTAACTAAAACCTTAGACCTTTGGGTGTTGCTTTAATACTTTCTGAAGAGTAAATAAACAAAGAGTTAGCTTAAGTAATAAGAATAATTTTGGCTCCTAACTGAGGAAACTATTCAATTATCTAAGCTTGTTACAAGCCTTTCATTACCTGGCAAGGCATGGAATTCCTTCAGGAAAGCCATCTGGTAGCAGAATCATAGAATTGTCTAGGTTGGAAGGGACCTTTAAGATCACCAAGTCCAACCATCAACCTAACACTGCCAAAACCGCCACTAAACCATGTACTTAAGCACCATGTCTACCCATCTTTTAAATACCTCCAGGGATGGTGATTCTACCACTTCCCAAGGCAGCCTGTTTGATAACCCTTTCTGTGAAGAACTTTTTGCTAATATCCAAACTAAACCTCCCTGGTGCAGCTTGAGGCCATTTCCTCTTGTCCTATCATCTGTTACAGGGAATTTTTAAAAAAGGATTCTTTAATGATCCGTTTCTGGAGAGAGTAAGAAGGCAGAGGTCTGGCCTGGAGTCAGGTAGAGCAAAGAAGGTGGCGACTGCCTGAAAAGGTGAGGACTGGTGGGGTGGGATGTCGAAAAAAGCTGAGGAAAGGAATTTTATGCTGGTTTTGTGGTTTTGCCTTAGCTTTGTACAACTTCTTCATCAGTCTTTAGAGTAAAGCTTGTGTTTAGATATTCTTCTGAAGACTGTGAGTAACTCGCTCTATCATGTCACCCATGAACAGGGAAACCAGACACAGCCTGGGATCACAGCCTGCGGTACTCTTGGGCTGTGCAGAAGCTGCAGATAAGATGTGAATGAGCCAGTACTTGTTTTCTAGGTTAGGTAGCTGAACTGCATCTAATTGTTGGCTACAAAGCACGTATTGGCCATAGGAATTAAGACCCCTGGATGTGAAGGACACAATGCTGAGGAGCAGCCAGCACTATTTGCACAAGATACAAGAAAATCAAAGTTTGGGGTCAGCACTGTAGCTTCTGCAGATGAAGCTTAGCCAGGGCTTTACTGGTTGGATTGAAGTTTATTCATTCTGTTAAGAAACTGTGGGAGTAAACGATAAATGGAAGAAGAGACAGAAGATGGCAAAGAACTATTAAAATCTGCAAAGCATGCTATGGTGCCTCTTCTGGATGTAAATGTATTAATACAAATTAATTATGAACTTGTCATCAAAGTGAAAAGATGGAGTATTTATGGAAGGGCTACAAAGTGGTATAATCTAAAAATAAAGTAGTTTGGGCTGAATAAGAGCAAAAATGGGGCCAAAAACTTCCAGTAATCTATCTGCAGCATCCATGTTTTGATGATCATTTGACTGAGTTTGCTCTCCAGTGCTGCAGAATATTATGAGATCAAAAAGGCTGACCCACATGGAAATTTCTGTTGGAAAATAAAACCTGATCCTGCTGCTTTTTCTGACACCAGTGTGGTTTGATAACAATGCAAATCACAGAAGCATAGAGAAATGCAGCTGAAGAAAACTATTGGAGGAGAACTTCTTCCTTTCCCAGCGTATCTTCCAAATATATGTAGACCTCTTCTGTTTGGGCACAGACACCAGGGATACAGGTCTATGGGGGCAGGAGAATCCCATGAAAAGAGGAAAATAGAATCTATTAGGATTCCCTCTAAAAATGTATAAATGACCCCACTTCCAAGGAAACGTTTCAGTTGAAATATTCTGAAAGGAACCCAAATAAAATATCTACCACCTACTCCTAAGTTTTAGTCCCTGAAAGGATTTAAAGAAATACAGACACCAAATGGAAGCAAAATTTTGCTTTGTATCTGGGCCAATGAAGTGGACATTGCATTGTATCAAGATACTACTTAGATCTTCACACATGGTAATGTGATTTAAGTTTCAGTAATACACATAATAACAAAAATGCTAAATAATCACCCTCTTTAAAGAACAACTTTCTAAAGTTGCAAGGCTCGGTGGGGATATAAAGAATCTCTAGTATGTACCTGAATAATCAGAAATAGTTTTTAGATTGAAATAATTAATGCTAGGTGTTCTGTGAAATGAGATTAATATTAAAATCTTTCTTAGGCATCTATTATTTGAAGAATATTTCCTCTAAATTTGCTATAGAGACACTGAGGTAAAACAGTTTATTATTTTAACTGAGGAAATAGATTTCTATTCTAGTAATACTAATTTCTTACAGTACCTATTGGTCAAGATGGTCCTCATAATTCTCACTCCTTATCATAATGGAAATAAGATCTCTCGGTGATTGATTTTCTAATACATCTTTGGCATTGGCTGGGATGTGAGCTGGAAGGTAAGTTGAATACTGATGCATAAGGTAGTACTTTGATTTAACTCTGTCTTAAATTCCTTAGCATCACCTTCGCAAACAATGTGAAAAAATGACTGGGTTTGACATGGGAGCTCCTGTCTTTAATTCACCTTATCATTTCTGTTAACTTCCTCGGTTCCTATCACTTATCTATTAAATTGTGAGTTCAGTCAGTTTTGAAAAAAAAAATATCTAATTTTTCCTTGCAAAATATAATCCTCCACATGAAATCCTAGTCTTGCTTCAAACAGTGAAAAAACTTATGATTTCATTGGAGTGCTGATTTCAACTTCACAGAGATCGACTTCCTCGCTTTCCTTTTTTTTTTCCTCATTTGTACAGATTTCTGTTGTTTTCTTTTCTTCACTCCTCCAGCTTTAAGATTTTGAAGTTTTTTATTATTCAAGATATGTAGATTTTCTTTAAGGGAAAAGTAGTATTGCTTCTGGTCTCATTGAAAAATCAATATAAATTCTTCTAATATGATTTCCCATTACTGACTATATAGCTTTTGTAAATAGTCATTCTGACCAAGTAGCAGGTGAACAGCTGTACTATATCAGAACAAAGCTCCATATACACTATCTTATATATTGTGTCTCTACTATAGCCAATGGTAGAGAGTAAAGAAAAAGCCATAAAACCAGGGCAATCTTGGATTCATATTTTTTCCAAGATACTCCTCCAGTTTCCAGCAATTTCTGATTTAGAGTCTTTCTGATCTACAGATTGTATCTACATCATCTTGTCCAGCTGCCCTTGACAGACCTTTCTTCTATGAACCCATCTGGTAGTTTTTGGAATTTATTTATACTTTGGGCATCCAAACAAAACAGGATGTTATGTCCTGCAATGCAATTAGGCACTGCATGTGAAAGTGCTTTCTTTCATTTGTCTTTGACCTGCTGCCTGATGATTTCATTTAGTGCCCTGTAGTTCTTGTCTCATGAAAAATAATGACTAATCATTCCCTTGCCACCTGCTCCATGCAATTTGTTTTTCTAGACCTCTATCATGTCCTCAGTAATCTCTTTTCTGAGCTGAGGAAACCAAATCTCTTCCCTTTCTTCTACAGTGGAAATGGTTTCCTATTTCTGACCAATCTGACCCTCCTTATCTGTATACTTTCCATTTGTAAAATCTCATTTTTGAAGTGACCAGAGTACCAGATTGGGTACACCATAGCTTTATGAAGTACCGAATTATAGTTTCTGTTCTCTTCCTCGTCTTTTTGATGGTCAGGGAGTAAGAAGCTTCATCTTCCAAAGACCTATCTGTAATGGTGTAGGAGAATACTTGGTGATAAAAGCTGACATGAGAACTTGCTATTGGGAACATATAATTTGGGTCACCACCACGTGCACTGCTTTGCATTCATCATTTCTTCTGCCATTTTGTTAGCCACTCACTACTGGGAGATCTTTCTATAACTCCTGGCTGGCAAGTTCAGTTCTGCAACTCAGCACTAGCCCTGCTGGAAAACAAAAACAACCAAAATCAAAAATGATAGAGGTTTTTATGCCAAGTCTTGGAGAAAAAGATCTTTTCTTGTGTTTGCTTCTAGCTGTTAAGCAGCCTAGAGTAAAAAGGAAAAAAAAAAAAGAAAAGAAAAGAGGAAAAAAAAACACCAAAAAACACCAAACCAAAAAATAAAGACAAGGATTCTTTTTTTTCAACTTACTTTGCCTCCCAAGTTGTCAGGCAAACCATTTCCTTCAGTTATAAACTGAAGGCAGAGGCTACAGATAGGTTTCCCAGCTGTGGAGTCTCCATAAGTAAAATTTTGCAAGAACAGGCTAGACAGACAGCTGTAAGGAATGGCAGAGCAACTGCTGCTGTGGGGAGAAGATGTGTGAGAGGTGTGTCTGAGATCTCCTCCAACGCTGCGACTAGAACAGCCTTAGACATGGGATCGATACATTCACAATGAGTCCTTGCTGGCTTTGGCACATTTCATTATACTGAGTGAAAAATAATTGGTCTCATTGGTATATACTTCTTTTATATGTGTTTTTAAGGATGGGGATACATCACATGCGTATTTTATCAGTGTCCTGTCAGTACATAGCAGCTGAACCCAGCAGTGATGACAGTATTATTTAGATTAGAGTTATATATAGAAATGGTGTGAATTTTCACTTTATTAACAGCTTTGCAGGAAACAGGCTTCTTGTCTTTTATTTTATGCAGTAGAAATCTGAAACGAGATTATCTGAAGAAGTGTAGCTTTTGTAGGACAACCTAGTATTGTCAATGCTATGGCAGCAGGAGAAGCCTGAGGAAAGCAGGGAGTATAAAGGGGAATGGAGAGAGGCCATAGAAGAAGAGAAATATGCAGAACAGAGTGCTACATAGCGTCAAAGGGGGATTTAAGAAAAACAAAGCTGCTCAGAGACCAAACAAGCAGATTTTTTTGTCTCCCAGGGAACCAAATGAAGTTGCTTGGGAACTATTGACATACAAACCCACGAGGAGAAACAGAGAGCAGAAATGTAAAGCATCGATGCCTACGGCAAATAGCTCTTGCAGTAGGAGTGAGCTGTCCCTGCCCGCTGCTACCTGTTGTTCAGAAATGTCTGCAGATGGTGCAGTGGGGAGTGCAGAAACACATCTGGAATTTACCTCAGAAACCTACCTTCATCATCTGAAAGAACAAACACTCACCCTGGGCATTGTACAGTGCTGTCCTGTCCCTGGGTATCAGCATGGAGCTGCTTCAGTGGTTAAGATGACGAGATGTCCTGTGGTCTGCGGGACAGGTAAATGTGGTCTTTCACATGTATCGACAGGTCTGCAACATTCAGCATGAACTATTGTTTGCAGAGCACTTTACTTCTGACTTTGTTCCTAACTCGAGGAATAGACAGCATTAATACAGAGCCATGCAGTGAAAATACCTGAGCTGTGTGATGTGGAGAAAATGAAACAAAAAGGGGCACAGACCTTTATCTTTGAAGGCTTTTTTAAAATTCACACTACGAGTCAGTATTTCGCGCTCCAAAAGTTTAAGTGTTTAGTTGCTTAGAGGTTAACTGCGGTCAGAGGAAGCAGTTTAGCCATGCTAAACTAACGCTGAATGGTGACAGCCTGTCAGGCTTAGGTGGGAAGGTGTCTGGGGAGCCAGCCTGGCAGCTTGTGATGCCGTGCACTGAACGGAGTCAGGGAAGCGATCCACTGGGAAGTTTCGGTCACCTGTAATATTTTTTGCTTTTCTCTTTAAGCAGATGACTGGTTAAAAAGAAAATCAGGAGTCTTAGAGCAGCTAATGTAACCTCTACCTACATTTACTGCATCCAATCATTACGACAGCTGATTAATAGCAAGAGTTTAAAAGAAACTTTGCTTAATAGTGAGGTTTCTTTTCCCCTTAGGCTGCCAACAGCTTTCCCGTATATAATCTCATTTTTCAACGTCAAGTTCTGTCTACTAGGCTGGCTATAATAGGCCTCTCATTTCTTTCTTTTTTTTTTTTTTTAAATGTTTATTCACCTAAGTAAGTTTTCTCTTGATGTTTTCATTCAAGCCTTTCTGTGGAGGTGGCAGAATCTGGAGCGCACGAAGCTGCAGACTGAAGAGAACGTCGTGCACCGGTGCAGGCGTGTGGCCTGCCAAGCTCGTCTCAAGCAGCTCGTTTCCTGACATCTATTTCCCGTGATCATGGGAGCAGCAACGTACCGCTGGCCACATTTCCTGAAGGGCCAGGAAGGGAGGACCCATTTCACTCTCCGGTCATATCCCCAGACATTGCTGACAAGGATCAGGTGGCAGGTTGCCACCCCTGAAGGTTGCGCTGGGTGGAAGAATCCTTACCACCCTCCATTCTGTCTCTGATCTGCTGACAACTCCCTTCTCAGCCAGTCACTGAAGTCTCACACATTTCCCATACATTTTCTGAGTTTCTTTTTATTTTCTTCTTATTGTCATATTGCAAAAGTCATCCTTCCATCCCTCTTTTTCTCTGGTTTTCTAGTTCCCATCTGTGGAAAAGAAAACACCAGAAACATGATACTGCCAAGCTCAACTTAGTTCACCGAGTGAGGCACAGGCTGTGTCAGGAAGAGCTACACACAAGTGCGTGTGCGCGCACACACACAGACAGAGAATTAACTGAGATCTTCACCGTGCACAGTGAATTAGCACAGTCAGGCCCAGGGGAACATGACACTCACTCTGTCCAAACTGTCTCTGTGTTGGGCTCTGGGCAGTAGTTCAGCGCCAACACGTGATGGTTCCACCTTGACCATGAGGTGTTGGACATCTTGCAAGCAATGCCTTCCCCCCGTCTCTATTACTCTCCAGTGCTGGGGGACTCATAGCCAGATGTTGACACAGGCCACCAGCCAAATCTGTCTACAAGGATACTACCTTCCCAGCAGTTTCAGATATTGTTCTCCAGTCACTTGTTGATCCATGGCTTGTCCCAAGGCTCATCACGCTCAGTCATTTGCATTATCCTATCAACCACAGCTCATTATGCTCAGTAACTCAACCCGTGATCAAGGCAAAGTCATGATGCTCCTGTAATATCATTATTTATAAACAAGTATATAAATAAATGTGTGTCTGTGGGTGTTTAAGTCTTGTTTTGTATTTACTTATCAGCAAATCTCAACTGCTTGTTGTAAAAGACAATGGAAAAAATATTTTGCTTGTCCTTTTCTTCAGATAACCTCGAAGCATATGTGTGAGTGTGTGTCTGTTCCAGCTGTCCATGGATTGGAGTCAAAGGACACCAGCTAATGACCATAGAGGTCAGCCAAGAGACATGTCTCCCCTGGCCATTCCTACGAGGAATCCCTTGTTCAAGACAAGTCCCTCATCCTGCTAATTCATTTTCAAAACATGTTTCTGCTCTGACAGATCCCTTGCAGAGAGAATCTGTGACAAGTTTGCAAATCAACCTTCCCTTCTGCATCTAACATCAGTAAATTGCCAAATCTCTTAAAATGTAGCAGCTGCCATTTTCTCACAATATTGAGGAGAGGGAATGCTCTCTGAAGAAAAGTAGAGACGAGAGAAGGGTTAATACTTGGTTTTCTCCTTTTAGCTGGGCACTTGTATTATCTTCTCCATGTTGGTGAATTGAATTTTCTTATTGAAGGATGTTTACTGTTTATTCATTTGCTTGTCAACAACAGCTTTGAGCAATCGGCAGCAGACGTCAGAGCGGCTGAAAGTCAGGCAGAAGCAGGAGGATGATCAGGTGCCCACATCCAATTTCCCATTGTTGTACTGAATGCTCCAAAGTACCACCTTTCTTTCAGATAAGTTTGTCTCTCTCTGTGTTTGCAGAGATTGTTTCATTCATATCATACAGAAAAAGAGACAATAATAGCTGCCTGGGTTTTCAGACAGCCTGGAAACCAGAAAGATTCATAAACTTATTAATCTTAAAAGGAATAATAAATAATAATCATTAAGCATCAAAGTTAAATAATGTCAAGATATATTACCTCTTTGCTCATCAAAGCAGGCAAAAACAAGAGGTGTGATCAGAGACGATGTCAATAACAGAACTGAGATGTTCTGCAGGGCTGTACAGTTTGTTACCACAGCTATAGAATTACCTTTGCTTGGTCTGGGACTTTGCTTGTATCTGGGTTCTCAGAAGATACTATCACTCACCTGTATTCAATGTGGGACATCAGGGAGCAGTCACTTTGCATGTTGTCCTATATAGCTGAGCTGTTTTGGCTTTTCACGAGCCTATTTTGGGACTTACCAAGAGCTGAGCAGAAGTACAGCTCCCCATCTTGTTATGTTCCCTTCCACAAGCAGAATTACTCTCTCTTCCATCTTCCCCTATAAAACCCATATTCGCTTTTGCCATTCACAAGCTGTCTGAAGCTTTTCCACATAGTATCTCCAGAAGCTCATGGGACACGACAGGGAAGCGGTAGCAGATGGGTCCCTTGCATCAAAGGAACTACCATCTGTTATTTCTCTTCCCAATTTTCTGCAATGTTGGCAAGAATTTGATTGTTTCTCCTATTCTCCCTTGATCCTTTGCTGCCCACTTGGGCAAACAAAGGTAGGCAAATAGCAGCGTCCCTCTTGCCTTTTCCCCTGATTGTACCAGGAATTCCTGTGAGCAAAGATAACATTCAGCACCCAAAGGTGGTTATACCCCCCCACTTCACAGACTCTCCATGCCAAGCTCCATCTGCTGCACTTTCAGAAACTCTTAATCATCCAAGAAGGAATGAAAAAAGCCTCGGGAGACAACCTCACAGAAACTCCCAATTAACTTTGTCCCCCTCCCAAATGGTTGCACTTATCAGGAAAGGCTCTGGCACTATGGGGTTGGTTTGCTCTGCTTTTACACCATATTCTTGTTTCCCAGCTAGATACATTCAGACAGCTACTGTTAAAATACAACACAATACCTTTCTACATATCCTCATCGACAAGACTTTTTTTTGAAAGAAAAATGCTTCACCGAAAAACCTTATCGTGATTCCCACCAGGAGAGCTCTAGGAATTCACTCATGTTTTCTGGTCTATAAGGTCAGGGTTGGCAACTGGTGCATTCTCATGGTGTCTCGCTAATTTGCAGGTTTGGTTGCAGTTCATCTCACCTGGGCCTCAAAAGTTCATCCAATAATCTGTTGGGGTTTTTGTGCTGTTGTTTTAAATAAAGCTCTTGGTTGTAAGGAAAAGCTGGAACCAGACACCAGTCAGTTTTGATCTGGCTCAGAAAGCATAAGGCAAATGAAAATAGCCCGAAATATTGTGCCAAAAAAACCACAAAGAAAATATCATGGGTTTCAATTTTTTTAAGGGTCAGATTTGACAATACAGAATTCACATGAAATAATTTTATGCAGCACTTGTTTCAGTTATTCCAATCCTTGTCTGTGTGTTGAATAATGCGATTATTGCAAGAAGTATTTCTAGTACAAGTGCAATTATTGAAAAAAAGTTCTAGAGAGGTTTTTAAGTAGTTAAGCTTGTGATACCCTACTTTATGATAGACCAATCATTTCATTCAAGATGTACAAAGCGTAAGTGGGAAAATTCACACTGAAGTCAATGTCCAGCTCAAGATCTTAATTTCCTAATTGTGCTTTGACTCCTCTCTTACCTGAGGAAAATAATTGTAGCTTTGACCCAAATGCCTTCTTTGTAAGCCTTTATTTTAGTGTTTTGAATGCACACCACCTGTTCTGTATTAGGTATTTTGACAAAAATCTAATAAAACCCAAGTTTATAGGATAGTGTCATAAATCTGGCACCTTTCCCAAACGCCACACTCACTTAATAGAAATGTAATATAATTTTCTTTGTATTGTGTGTTCTGCATTCATTCTAATGTATGTTTAGCAGCTGCTTTTGAGAGAAGGCCGTAACCAACCTTTTCTTGAGTGCTAAAATATTAGCTTATAGCTCTAAAAAGAAAAGCTAAATCGTATGCCTTTTTTAGTATCTGAATCAAATTTTCCTAATATTATCAACACACCATTCTAATTAGATTCCACATAAAAATTTCAATTTCTCTCTCAGCCACCGTTGTCTGTTAATGTTTTTAGTCATTGATGCATGATAAGGAATGTAAGGCAAATGCTAACTTTAGCAGAAATAAGTGCTTTTTGAAGCTATATTTAATAGGTGCACTAAGCTTTCATTTTCAAGACAAGGCACATTGTTAAATACAAATTTGTTCCTCTCCCACACTAATCACTTCTGAGGAGAGAAATCAGTTAAAATGGGACCATAAGCTGCAGTTTGGTTCGTATTTCATAGTCAGCTCCCATTTCAAACAGGGCATCTACCTATTCATCTGCTTCTGCCAGCTGCTTTTGCCTGTGCTACAGTGGTAGGCTGAAGCCCAGGAACTGGGCAGCTCTGCACATCCACTTGCTCCAAAGATGTTGTGGCTGCCCCATCCCTGGAGGTGTTCAAGGCCAGGCTGGATGGGGCTTTGAGCGACCTGATCTAGTGGAAGGTGTCCCTGCATATGGCAGGGGGGTTGGAACTCAATGATCTTCAAGGTCCCTTCCAACCAAAACCATTCTATGATTCTAGGACTTGATGGAATAAAAGGAAGAAGGAGGCCAGAAGAATAATGTACAGCCTCATTTCACTTCCCAGAAAGACACTAAAGATGATTGAACAATTGATTTGCGAGCGTCTGGAAAAAAAAAAAAATCTGGTTTAAAAAGTGCCAGGGTAGGATTGGCAAGAAAAGAGGGCGTTGGACCTGTCCCTTTCTGCTCTAAGGACAGCAGCTGGCCGGGCGGCTGAGCGGCAGCAGGAGGTTTGGGTCACCATTGCCAGAGCAAAAAGCCGCTGTTGTGTGGAGGGAGCGGGTTCTCCGGACGGCAAAGCCCCTCATTAATCTCCACAGGTACTTACCCGTCTCGGAGGGTCGTTACTGATGGCTTGATGGCAGTGTGACAGCTTTACTGGGGGGGTGCTGGGGAACAGCAGGGTGGGCTGCCTGGCAGCTGTGACGAGGACCCCCATGCACCCAGGGCACCAGTCTGGGGGCACCGGTCGGGCAGAGCCCCCAGACTGGTGCTGGGCTGGTGGGGACTGGGGGCAGCTGTGGTGGGAGGGAGGTGGCCATTACCGAGCAGGGAGAACTCGGGGCTGTTGCCAATGGGCAGGCCCAGAGGAGTTTGAATTACATGCGGGTGTTGGAGTATTTCTGCTAAAAAACCTCTCAGCTGTCGCAATGGCAAAAAATTAAGATGCTGTTATCATGCTGGTTTTGAGTTAAATGTGGCAAACCCAACTGTGTGTAGTGAAGAAACTCCCTGATATGATCCTCCTCTCAGAATGAAAAATTTTTAGATAAAGAGCAGTTGATTACACATTTGTATGACTTTGTTGATGCCTGTGTACTAGAAACAATTGTGGGCCTTTTGGAGGAAGATACTCAAAATGATCTTGACGTGCTGAATAAGTGATCAGAAATCAACAAGGTGAACCTCAGCAGAGACAACTGCAAAGACATAAGTGGCTGGAAAAACAGCAGTGCAAAAAAAGATCCTGAAGCTACCATAGACTGCAAAGTACATACTAATTAACAATGTGTTGTGGTTTCTTAAAACATAGGATGGAGTACTAGAAGTGGTACACTGGCAATGTGGGAGATACCTGACCCACGTTATTCAGCAGTGGGGAAGCCTTCACCTGGAGGGACTATGGTCAGCCTAGAAAGAGCAAGAAATGACAATTCAGAAAAGGCCATCCAGAGCTCTGGATGGGATTAGAAGGGATGATTTACAGGCACAGACTGAGGGATCTGAGGAAAAGCTGGAAATTTGCTTGATGAGGAAAAAAGTGAACAGTCTTCAAACACAGAAGAAACTGATGAAAAGGGCATGGTGTTAACCAAAGGACAGGAATCATCTTGATAAATAGTGAAAAATGTTGAAACTCTACATTAGAAAAGTTTCCATTTGTGATGGCGGTGAAATATTGGAAAAGGCTTTGTAGACATTTTGTAATATATCTGTCACTGAGGGTTTTAAGAACATATGAGGTAAACCTAACCATGAATGGTCTAGATGCATTGGATCCCACCTACATGTGGGATTGGACTCGACAACCCTTGAAGATGCCTTCTAGACCTCGACATCTTTAATGCAGAAACAGAGTAGTTCGGGATTTCTCAGGAGTGAGTGGCAGGCGAAGATGCCAAAGCGAGGACCATACGAGGGGCAGGGAAAGCTGCAAAGTGCGGCCAGCGAGCAGTGGAGATACTGTCCTGCTGCTCTCCTTGAAGCTCAGAGTGGGGAAGTGGAGCTGAACTTGTCGCTGCTGGAAGGATCCAGTCTCCCAAATACAAGCTGCCGTGGCTCTCCACATCACCTGCCTCCCAGTGGGTGCAGCAGTGGGTGCCCGGCTTTCTGAGGCTCTGGCAAAAGTAAAACGTTGTTTCAGGGTGTACTTAATTTTGCCTTCACCTCTCATAACAATCTGCTGCCCTAGACAGCCCCAACTGTAGTGGTTCTCTGGGCAATCGATGCTTCTGCCATTCATCTGAGATAAAGCACGTCCTCCCTTCTCCTCCTGGTTTTAAATCTGTCTGGTAAGGAACAGTTTGCACCGTGATGCTGATTTATCTAGGCTAAATAGCCAAGAAGCTGTTTGGACAAAGTATTTGAAGTGGACAGGTCCTCCTTGTGTCACAGGAAAGTGCCTAGTAGTTTAAATAGGCATAACCATCCTTTCTGCGTGTCTTTCAGCCTTTTTTTTTTTGTTCTGTAAGACTCTGCATAGAGTGGAAGAGCTGTGTCCTGGGTCTTGAGCCCGGGGGCAATGCTGTCAATTAAAAGACTTGGCTGACGTCTGTGGAGCTGAATCAAGACGCATGTGCAACACTTGCCGAAAGCAACATCCTTTCAGGCTGAGGTGGTATTATTTGGTCTAACAGAATAATAATTCCCATTCTTTGCTGTGGTCTGTAGTTTTCCCATACTACAGTTTGCCACTTTGTTCTTGCTGACTGTGTTTTCTAAATGTCCTTATGCTTTATTTTTTGGTAGTTTTCCTGTAAAACTCATGTTTGGTTCTCTAACCCCTGCTCATTACACACAAAATGTCCTGCCAACCATTTACATAAAGACCATTTTTGTGATTTTCTTGTTGAAGGTTTATCCTGTTCTTCCTCTTGGATTCTGTATGTTCAACATGAGTGGTTTTCAACCTTTTCAGGTTTTTGGGGACCAAAATTATTCTGGTGGGGTTACAGGATCCTGCACACCAAATTTAAGTCCACCTGACAATAAGCTTTGTAAAAAGAAATTATTTATTTACCTTTCAGATCCTTTAAAGGATCACAGAAGACTCATGTAAGGACACTACTATTTGAAAGCCTTTCTTCTTGAATACTGACACTCATGTTAATCAGCATAACACCATTACTTTTCATTATGTGCATTATTGTTTATTAGCTCCTGTGTTTAGTTTCTCTTAACATCCTCTCTAAACTAATTTTCTTAAAACCTATTGCCATTTCTTTTGCACTAGGATCTTGAAATATCTTTTAAAATTTCATTTTCTTCTCAGTGCCTCCCTTTTATCTCTAGGCTGGTCATTCATTACAAATGGGGTGTGTATATTCAGCGCTGGAGAAAGATGAAGCTTTGGCAGTATAACAGCCACTTGTTTATTTCCATACCAGACCCAGTACAGTTACCGTACTGCTTTCCCTCACTGCTTTTCCCATCTTTTCCTTTTCAGGAAATCAGTCCTATTCCTACTAACAATGACAGATTGGTCCTCATACCTTTTTTTTTTTTCCTTTGGCCACTCTGGCGAGCCCGCCAAACACTACTAATTAGTAGTTGTTAGATTTGGGCTCCAGTCCTCTGAGATACTCCATACAACTGGACTCAAAGTGATTTTGGTGTATGCTGTAGGTGCAGTGATTCAGCCATCTGCAATATATAGTATGGGGTGGCTTTTATAGCTGCATTTTCACTAAGATGCAGAACCAGCAGTTCATTTCATATAGGTCATAAAATGCTTCTCAAATGGTTTGAAATTTGGATAATATTCTCTGGAGCAAGATTTGAACAGTATCATTTTGCCTGTCCTTGAATATCTGATTGTCTCAAGAAAGGTGTAATCAGAACAGGATTTTTTGGTACTGGAACCTACTATCCTTAGTTTAAGAGTCTACCAGTGTCACATGCCAGGAATTCAAAGGGCAATTTCTGCCCATGAAGTGGATGCAATCATAAGGAGGCTCATTTTATGAGGGTATGTTGAATATCACTAAATGACTAAAGACTGATTTGAAATATTCATGTGAAAGGGGCGCAGGAGGGCAAAATGAAGGAGAAATAACAATGCAGGGTGATATGCCAACCTTTAATAAAATCAAGGCATATTTTTTGAGCTGGGGAAGTAGAAAATGTAAGAGCATTGTAGGAGGACGTAAACCAATGTAAGGTGACGCGTCAAATTATTTAAAATGCCAATATGATTATTTAGGGCTATCTGCACTGATAAGTAGGCTCCTAAAGGTACCAGATCTGTGACTGAGGCCAGCACTTTGCTGGCACCACTGTACAGTCACTGGAATCCATCGATTAATACAGGTACTTCAGAAAGCAAGAAATCTCCATCAAAGGAGGTCCCATTGCTTCAGTTATGAGATATTCACTAGGGAATGACCACCTTTGGGTCACGCTGCAACACTTCTTTCTTTAATGATGCCTTTCACTATAACTGCGATGCTATTTGTAGGATCATCCATCTTTTCTTATCTCCACAGATTCAGGAATGAGGCAAACCAGAGTTCCTTATATTGGGGAAAGGAGCTTGAATATTTTTCAGGTCTACCAGTGGCCTTAGTAGTCCATTATAAATACAGATGGAGGAATCTGGACAGTAGAGTGTAGATGCCAGTTTTAGGCCCTGAGAAAAGATACAGATGTGAAAGGTGGGATTCATTTAATTAAATGTGTATATCTGAGTGTATACATCTGTGTCAGGTCCTCTGTAGTCAGGGGAGAGAAACTGACAACTCTGGGGCACGACTTATTTCGTCCTAAAGAAGACTTCTAAAGCAGTAGACTTCTAAAACAAACAGATTTGATGTTACATATGTTTAGGAGGCAAGATGCAGAATAAATGGGTACTAAAGACAGCAAATCACGGGCATGCTGGGTGTTTTCAATTTAGAGTAGCTACAGGACCTCCAACTTATGAAAACTCTTTCCCACAGCCACTGTGAACTTCTGCACAGTGCACAATACTTGGACTTCACTCCTCCTTCCAATTTTAAAAGGAACAATTCTCCCTAACTTTCTCGTGGGGTGTAGCAGAAAAATGACATTTTAACATGCCAGATTTCCCTTCCGGGGTACAGATGTTCAGACATGTGGTGAGGCTGCCCTGGGGTTCTGAGTGCCATTGTCAACTAAATGACGTTAAGTCAAGTTAAACCAAAGATAAATTAGCTATAGGCATCTGGTTGCTTCAGCCAGTTTCCATACTGTCCTTGGCCCAACTGCTCATTTTCAGCTCTGGTTTTAAACTGTTTTCCAATCCATTCCTGAATGAGTGTTCAGGAAAGGCTTGCTTGCATAAAAGCCTCGGTCAAAAGCTGAGGAAGACAGCTAGACTAGAACTTGTAAAAACTCGTGAGACAACATTTTGCTCCCGCTTTGGGTTTTGGTTTTGGTTGGTTTTTTTTCCTTCTGATTTATGGAATCTTTCATCCTCTTAAGAAAAGAATGTTGAGGTTAGGTGTACAGTTGGAATTACAGTTGGAGTACTGCTGTTTTCCTCTCTGTTTTGACATTCCGTCATGGATGACAGCAACTCACTCTCCTTACCTATTAATATCCGTACTTGTTTCTTTCCTATTAATATTCACACTTGCTTCTACACTAGAATTTGTTAAAAATGTGCATTTTTGGAAGCTGTTTTCAAGCTACACAATTGACAGAACATCCATTACTTTGCTTGCTTCTTCCATTTATGTTCTCTAGGCAGCAAGAAGTAGTGTTTACGCAGGCTAGACTACAATGTCTCAGTTATGTGTGCATGCACATATATTTATAAAATAGATATGTTATATACTGTATGCGTATATTGTATAACCAGTGTTAGTCTTCCATTTGCAGATCTCAAAGCACTTTGCTGAGGAATCTAAACATTTTAACCTCTTTCTTAGACACGGGGAAGCTGAGGTAGAAAGGGGATGTGGCTTGTTTGAAACTGCATTAACAGCACAGCAAGAAAGCAAATCTATGTCTTTGATTTCCAATACAGTGCTCCATTGGTGGGCAGCGATATCCATCTTCTATACATAACTTTTTTTAAAAAAAAAAAACCCATAGCTTCCTTTTCCTGGAAATTCTAACACAATTGTTGAACTTTAAAGACCCAGTTTTGCTAGTATTTTAGAAAGAAAAAAAAAAGATGTTTGGAAAGCGTGAAAATCCAATCCTGCAAGTACTTAGAGCAAAACTTGGTCGGTATCAATAGGATCAGGTCTCTGTTTGCAGGCCATAGTTTAAAGAAACAGTAAATTTGGGTTTAAGACTCCTAGTACCAAACAAAAAAAAAGGCTGTGACATGGAACATCATGACATTTATCCAGGATGAACTCACTCTTGCAGTTCAAATATGTAAAATGCCCCTAATCCGGTGTGTTCACTTTTTACTGGCAGGCTTTGTATGAGATCAGTTACTGTCTGTCTGCACCACTCTATTTGATGCTGGACAAGTAGCATCTGTCTTTCTGCAGCCAGCATAAAGCCGGCATAAACCTGACACAGTCTATGCATCAGGTCCTCCGGTTAATTTGACAGAGGAACAATGGTGTGACCCCATCCAATCTCAATCGGTTTTGTCCTGCTGTCTACAATCAGGAGCGCGGAGATCTTGCACAAACGGTCCTGCCAGCGTGGCCTTAAGCTCGGTGCCCCCCATCCCGCCGCTGTTTCCCACCCCGGTTTCCTTGCCCATTCCCATGTGCGTTCACCGGGGACGGGGCAGGCAGCCGGTAGCTCTTCCTTCCCAGTTTCCCGAGGGGAACACTTAAGGCTGTCCTCCTGCTCCCGCAGCTTCCTGGGCTGCATCTCCCTGTCTATTTTGAACCAGCACCGGCCACTGAGAAAAAAAACCCAAGAGGGGCTGAACCCGCACCCGGCCGGACCCGCTGCCGGCGGAGGGGACCGGGGCAGGTTTTTCAGCCGCCACCGCCCCACACCGCCCCGGCGGCAGCGGGCACAAGCTGTCACCGCGCCGGGCTGCGGCTGCCGCCGCCGCTGCCGCCCGTGCCCCCGCGCTTTTAGTCCTGCTTTCCCTCTCCCCGGGCGGGGAACGCCAAACCTGCGGACGCTGTCATCTTAAAAGAGCGCAGGGGAGGGACCGTGCGGGAAGGGAGGCGGAGGTGCCGGCTCCCTGGGAAGAGGCGGGCGGGCGCCAGCAGCATCAGCAGCAGCATCAGCAGCATCTCCTCCCCGGCAGCCGCCGCACCGAGGCGGGCTCCCGGTCCCCGCACCCGCCTCCCCCCGGCCTCCACCGCGCCGCCCCCCCGNGCCCCCGCGGGCGGTGGAGGCTGCCGCAGGCGGCCCCGGCCGCCATCCTCAGGCCCAGGGCCGGCGGCGGCGGTAGTGGTGGTGGTGGTGGTGGCGGTGGTGGCGGCGGCGGCAGCGGCAGCGGTGCCGGTGCCGCCCCTCGTCCGCCCCCGCCCCCTGGCTGCCTCGGCGGCGCGGCGGCGCGGCAGTGCCGGAGGGGCTATGGCTGCGGAGGAGGTGCTGCAGGGCGCGGACCACTACAAGAGCGAGATCGAGCGGCTGACCCGGGAGCTCTCCGAGACGACCCACGAGAAGATCCAGGCGGCGGAGTATGGGCTGGTGGTGCTGGAGGAGAAGCTCACCCTCAAGCAGCAGTACGACGAGCTGGAGGCGGAGTATGACGGCCTCAAGCAGGAGCTGGAGCAGCTGAAGGAGGTGAGCGAGCACAGGCTTTTGTCTCTCCCCGCCGGCTGCGGGGAGCTGCGTGGGCGCCCCACGCGTGTCCCTGCCCGGACACCCCCTCCCCGACCCCCCCTCCCACCCGCGGCCAGCCCCCTGCAGGTGGGCGAGCAAAGATGTCCGGGCCCTGGAGTGGCTGCGGGGATTCGTGGAGTGGGGAGGAGGGGTTTCCCGTGGCCGGAGGATCAGCCGGGACCGTGGACCTTAAGGAGGGATTAGACGAGATTGCGACCCCCCGGCCCTGGGAGATGTCCCCGCAGCCGGGGCCGCGCTCCGGTCCCCCGCCGCCGGGAGCCACAACTTCTGCTAAGGGGGATTTACGGCACGGGAGGTGCCTCCCCGTCTCACCTGCATCGTCCGGGGCTTTTTTTTTTAATTTTTATTATTATTATTTTTTTTTTAGGAAGAGGAAATTAAACAGCCCGTAGGATGCGAGCTGAGGCAAGCTGGTATATGAGCACTCGGGATCTGTGTAAACAGTTGTCTGCAGTGCGTGAGGAGGGAGACAATTCCTTTGGAAGTTATTTATAGACCTGCTGTGTTCTGCCAGGGAAGGGAATCGCTGCCATTGGGGGTGGGGTGGGAGAGTGAAGTAGCTGTACAATAGTCTCGAGGTCACCCCCCATCAGTGGAAATTAAACTTCTGCGTCATGCTGAAAGGATAAAATATTTGATCGGAGAGGTGGTTTTGGTTTATCTTTCAAAGGTGTTTTTGTAACATCCGAAGTATAAAGTAGGGGTGTGCTACACCTCACCTTTCAGTTTTGCTGAACAGGACTCTGAAATAGCATCACTCTTCCTGTGTTCATCATTAAGGGGTTGATCAACTTGAGATTGATATGGTGCACATACACGGGAGCTGCAGAAGGGGTGCGTGTGTACATGTATACAGTGCTCATATGTCTACATTTCGTGGTTTTTTTATACTGTCATAGGATGTAACTAATTACGTATTTTGAAAAGAGAAGATGAAGTATCAAACAGATGTTCTTCCAAATTTAAAAGATAACTTTTCATTCTACAAAAATATATTGCTATATATAATGTGCAGAAATTCTAGTCAGTTAGAAATCAGGAACATATTCCATATTGAGGGGAGCCACTTAATAACCTTAGATTATGTATGAATATATTCTTTGGAATACTAAATGATGCACTTTTAGAAGTATTTTTTTAATAAAATAAAGGTTTCATTCTACTTGCAGGTAAATGAATTATGCTACAGACTTGGTTCAGTGTCCAGAAGAGTTGAAAAAAATTATATTTTCAATAAGAAGAATAAAGCTATTTTTCAGAAAAATCTATTGATCTCCTTAAACTCGATCTCTGCCCCCCCACCCCTGCTGAGCCTATGCAGTAGGCTTGGGACTTTGAAACCAGTAATTGCAGGTTCAGGGGTAGAGATACATAACTTGCACTGGCATGAAGGCAGTGCTATTTGAAATGACCCGGCAAAGTAACAGAGGAACAGAATTAAGGGGGAAAAGTGCAATGCAACTTCTGTGCAAAATAATGTGCAAAAGAAGACCGATCAGAAACCAGGATAACACATGGGTGCGCATGGCTGCAGATAGAAGGGATAGTGGAAGGAAATGAGGTGAAATTATTAAACTAGAGGGATTAGTCAACACGATTAACCGAAGTCAAAGATGGGCACAAATTCTCTTCCTGTTTACCTCCCCCTGAAGTCCATGGGATTGCATGCTCTGTAGCCCAGAATGTCTCCCGTGGGGCCGTGCCTTCATGCTGTGCCAGCCACAGCATGGACACTGAGCATATCCATGAAGAGGATAAATCCTGTAGCTTGCCTGATGCCAAGCAAGAGCAAAGCCTCTCCAGTTTCCAGTTCAGGCCCGGGGCTCTCAATTCCAGAGCTCGTCATAGCTGCAGGTAGGGCATGTCCACCCCTCACCTAGGCTGCAAGAGATTTTTTTTTTTTCTTGCTTCTGATCTTTACAGGAGAAACCACACTGATTCTTGCTGCACATGAAGTCCTGCAAAGGAGAATTTGCTCATCTCCCTTCCTGTCACTGTAAACTGTTTTCTAAGCTTCTCTGTTACCACCTCCATTACGGTGGTTCCTTGAGTGCAGATCAGACTCAGTAACTGGGAGGCGTAAGCAACCAGCATCTCTGATGACATTAGCGAAGCAGAATTCAGGATGTTTGGGCAAACTGTCTCGCGGAGACTTGGGGGCATGGATTTTGGGTCTGTAGTGTTCTGTCTGAAAGCTTTCAAAGTGGTAGAAGAAGTCCAAAGATAGCTTTTTTATTAAGGGTCCCTCCAAAATGTGCGGAGGAGGGTCTGTGTGTCATTTCCAGCAGGCCCTGCAGAGGATGGTCTAGATGATGGCCTGGGTGTGGTGTGCGTGGCGGGATATCAAAACGCCATGCCTGACTAACGGGAGGTAGGAAGACTCCCAGTATGTCAGCGGCGGGGATCTGTGCTTCTGCTCTCATCTCACTATGTCTGCAGCCTCTCTGAAGTCAACTTGGGGTATAGAAATTAGGCCTCAGGTTTGCGCTGAAACAAGTAGCTTATCCATTCATGAGCAATAGGAGGTGCAAGAGTGTGGGCACGGTTGTGCTTAGGACCATTACCTTTCCTTCTGCAGACCTTCTCTGAACACATTCGATTACTGGGGGTCAGATTTTATTGAGGCAAGTCTTCATTTTTGAACTGTTTCATTATTAAGTTCTTTTGTTCTGCTGTTAGGAGCTAATTGCATTTATTGCTCAGCAAACAGAGCTGCCCATCTTAACTACTCAGTGATGGCTTAGCAGTCTAGGAGCTGACTTCTCGCATCCTCCTTGGCAGTTCAAAACTCCAGTGAACTTCAGCGGGGCCTCTTCCATATAGATCGCAATACAGAGCCTCAGCTATACAATAATTTCCATTGTTGGAGAGTGAGATGGGAAAGTAAGGCCATTATAGGATGTTGAAATAAAAGCAAATTGCAATGCATTACATTAAATATTAATACTTGTATACAGGATATACGCTATCCACCATGCAATATGAATTGGTTTAGCAACCTCTGATGTTCCTTGTGCTGTATTCAGAGGTCTCTGCTTTAGCCTAAGACTTTGATGTTTTGGGCCATGGCATTGATTTACAGTACAAAAACATTGAAGTTTTAATCAGTGATCTATTAAGGACTTCTTCCAAAATAGGGCAGTTATTACTCATGTAAGCTGTCCAGGAAAGACTCGAGACATCTAGCAGCTACTGACCTTATGTTTTCAAAAATGAACTGAATGGTAGGAATGTGAAAAGGTATACTCTTCTGGTGTTGACTTTAACAGCTTTCAGTGTTATAAGATGGAGTACTTGTCGTCCTGATGCGAGGTAAGATTGTAGTGTTAAACAAAACACTTTTTTTTTGAAAGCTTTATTAATTCTCATAGTTTTGTGGGGTTTTTTTTCAGTCTGTAAATGATGTTTCTGTGCCTCACTCTACATCTCAAACTAGTGGAATTTTGACCTTGTGGTAAAAACACTATAGCTTTAGGGCCCCTGTTCAGAAAGTTACTGTAGCAGATGTGCCTTTTAACTTGCAATCCATAAGAATGCAGGGAATAAGATTCACTGATTGAAAGTACCCTGGTTTTGATTGAAGGTAGCTTGTTTTCACTGTCTTTCTGAGGTGGGACTTTAATGACCAGCATATTTTATGAAAACATTTTTCTAGTGGTTTTGGTATTTGTGGTCTTACGTGTTCACATTGCATTTGCTGTAAGGATAATGTTTGTTGTTAGCTTTCATTCTTTTAACGAAGTATAAAGTGGCTTCATATTGTTCTTGCCTGAGCTACCTGCTGTAGCTGTCCCTGTTTGAGCAGGGGGGCTAGATGAGGTCATCCCAAGAGGTCCCTTCCAAACTCAACCCTTCTATGATTCTGTGATTAGCTACTGTGCACTGGTAGCCTGTAATGTTTTTAGAAGGGGAGATGTATCAGTCACCCTCAGTCATGATAAAACGGGGATGGAAGGCAGCTTTGATGTCCAACTCTGCAAGATATTTAGGCCTGGGAAATCCTAAGCAGAGATTTCTCTTTGGGAGTCAAATCATGAACATCGTAGCTAAGTAGATCCTCAAGTCCCTCTCCTTGACTCCCTCTCCAACTGGCTAATTTAGGCAATATCTCACTTGGCTTCATGGCTTTTATGTATTTCATTTTATGGAGACAAACTTTTCTCTTGGATTACACATAGAGCTGGCTATCTGATTTCCAGGTTGAAGATGCAGTTTGGTGTTTGCATTACTTTAAACCCAATTATCCTTGGTAGATTATTGGAAACCAAGCTATTGGTGAGCAGCCCTATCCTTGGCAGGTCAAAAATTCTTGTTTTCTTTACTTCACTGGAATGCTGTATCAATGGTTATGAAGTGCTTAGTCAGTTCAATAATGGGGCTTCCACAAACAATTCTTGGTCTGTGACTGAAAAGGGTTTTTGAGGAATAGACCTGAAGCTCTCTCTGGCAGCTTCTTTTCTGTTCTGCTCTTCCCTGCACTACATTAACTCAGGTGACTCAAGCTCCATCTCCCCTCTGTTCTGACACCACGCTGCCTCTCCAGCTCCCCCACTGTTCTCCAAAGCCTCTCTCATGCCTTCTGCTGGAGTCACCTCTCTGCCCCTTCCATTGTGTAAGTGTACAGTTTCTGGGACTTCTCTGCCAAAAAAGGCAGAAGAGGGGGAGACTCCCTATCCCAAATACAGCCCTGTTAAATGGGGATTGCTGTACACAGCTGTCTGTATCACAGGATGCTTAGAAAAGTGTGAAGTGGCTCATAAATCCCAATGAGATGTTCCAGATTCTCCCCAAAGATGAATGTGTCCCAAATACATAACTAGAAAGCTGCGAACTGATGCCATCTCAGTATATCTTTACACCTCCTTCCCGTGACAGCATCTGTGGGCCTGTGCCGGAATAGGCTGAACCTTTTCAGCATCTCATCCTGATCTCAATGCTTTGGTCCTTGGAGTCTGTTCACGTGGTGTCATTCAGAAAGGCGGTGCTGCCGAGCACCCAGCTCAAAGATGAGGACAGGGCAAGGGGGAGTGAGCTGCAGACCTGGAGGGACAGTACTCAGATGATCACCACTGTGTTGTGTCCTCCAGAGTCCAGCCAACACTCCTCTGTCTCTAAGGCATACACTGCTCATGGATGAGCAGTTCATTTTGAGAGGTGCCGTTATAAGGAATGCTGTAGCAAAATCAAGGAACAGCTTGCCAAGCTTTCATTCAGTTGTGACAGGCTGGGGACTGACTGGCTGGGGAGCAGGTCTGTGGCAAAGGATCTGGGGATCCTGGAGGACAGCAAGCTGACCATGGGCCAGCAGTGTGCCCTGACATTGGAAAGGCTAACAGCATCCCAGGCTGTTATTGGCAGAAGCATAGCCGGTAGGTTGAGAGAAGTGATTATCAGTTTCAAATTGGCACTTGTTAGACCCCATCTAGAAAACAGCATCCAGTTTGGGGCTTCCCTAATACAAGAGACATGGATAAATGGGACCAAGTTGAGCAGAGGACCACCAAGATGGTCAAGAACTGAAGCACTTCCTCTGTGAAGAGAGACTGAAGGGACTGAGCTTGTTCAGGCTGGAAAAGAGAAGGCTGTGGGGGACCCAGGAGCAGCCTGCCCGTGCCTACAAGGATGTTTTTGAGAAGACAGAGCCAGGCTCTTCATGGCAGTGAATGGTGGGAAGACAAGAGACAACTGACATAAGTTGAAACTAGAGAGGTTCAGACTGGGTTTAAGGAAGAACTGTTTCCCCATGAGGACAGGCAGTGCCACAGGTTGCCTCAGAGAGGTTGTACATGTCCTTCCATGGGGGTTTCCAAGCCCCAACTGGCTACAGCGCCAAGGAACCCCATCTGAGCTGAGAGCTGACCCTGCTGTGAGCAGGAGGTTGGACTAGAGAAGAAAGGAGGTAGACAGCAAGGGGTCTTGAACAATTCGAGGCCTCTGAGGGTGCTCACTGGGCCCAGTTAAATTCCAGTAGCAGCTTGCTGTGAGTTACCCAATACATAACAGCGTGCTGCCTGGAAACGGTGACCATTAGCAGAGCCATAGCCTCACTTTGTGCTTGAATGTCATTTCCTCTTGCTTGTCATTAAGCCTGCATTGACTTGGGGTTACGAAGGGTGTAGTTTGATGTGCTCATCTCTCAGCAAGACAACCCTGCATCTCCCTTTGTCGTTCCTGCCCCTGGTCTGGCTCTCAGCTGCGCAACTGTTTATACCATCACACCAGGGTAGAAAAGTGACCTCAGTTAAAAATAACCGAGGAGGGGGTGTATGCTGTCTGTAACCCAGATTGGTTACATGATCTGGTTCACAATACATTCCCATAAACCGTTTTAGCTGTATTGCCAAAAAGTCAGGACGAGGATAGGAATGAGCGCTGAGGGAAGTGGGGGGACGGGATAAACTGTTTAAACAGGTACTGATGTTAAGAGATGCTCATCAAATTATGGCAGGATTGCTTCCTCTACGAGGAAATGAGTCCTGTGCATTAGCCTACAGAAAACATAAGCAGCTGAACTCATCTTAGGGGAAATTAGGGCTATTGTTGGAGCTTTGGCAGCATGCAAAAAAAAATGTAGAGGAACCTTTTCTTTTTTTTTTCCCCCAGGGACCCAGATCGCCAGTTGCTCTCAGTAATTGCATTGTATCCTTATGAGCCGGTACAGATAAACATGTGGTTTTTAGGCCTCCTACAATAGCCAACCCTTAAACAATGACAGTCAGCTTTAAACACTGGGGGCTCACATACTCCTAAAATAAATCTCAATAGAGTTCAATTTGTTTTCTCTTCACAGTTAAATGATTTTCTTACTTTCACTCTTTCATCTAAGAAATCCCTCTCTAATCTGAGGGATTCTGATTGAATCAGTCATCTGGGTTGAACTCCTCTGAGATAACTGGAAGTTGCAACTGGATTTTATGTCATGGAAAAGTTAATTTTCCATAGATTTTCTATAAAATATTCGATTAGTACCAAATGCAAAATAACTGATTGAAGTGTTAATGGGTAAGCCAGGCATTATTATTGTGAAGTGCTTCCTGTCTAAGGCTCAAGAATGTAAAATTAGGGCTTGCTGAAGGGATTTTAATCTAAAGGTCTGCATCTGTTTGGAATTATGCCTTTTGCAGTGGATTAAAAAAAATAATTTGCTACCATCTTCTCACCTTCATTTAGGTGAAATATTTTTCCTTTCCTTCTGTATTGCATTGTAGATTTTCTTTCAGCCTGTATGCACAAGAGGAGTCAGATTGAACACCTGGCTTTATTGAAAGTGCAACTAGGGGCAGGACAATGGTGAAGAAAATAAGATTTGGCATAAAACAGTAATTTATGAACATTCATCATGGTAAAACGAGGAGCGTTCTCAAAGTCAGATGTATAGACTAAAATTGCACCTGGGCAACTTTTATATACCTTATGCAATTGGCAGTTGGAGGAAAATACATGCAAGATCATATGTTTTTCTGTCTGTATTGAGGGCTTCCAGAAAAAGAGCTTTCTTGAACAACCTCTCAGTTTTTCAAACGAGCTCAAATATGTTCGTTCTTCAGCACCTCGTTTTCTCTCATGTTTTTGCATTGGTGTTTTCTTCAGCATGTGGACAATGGGAATAAGATCTGATTCACCACTTGTTCCTGCATCCCTCATGGCTCCGCTACACTGTAGGGCTTTGCTGCACAGTTGCCTTTGCTATGGATTTCCCTTCCATATTTGTCTGATACCTGAGGGGGTAATGTTTAATTCAATACAATTCTGTACCATACATTTTTCCTTTGGGATGATTTTGATTTATAATGGCAGCGAGTGAAAAGCATGCATTCATTTCTGCTGAACTGTCTTACATTTGTGGCATGACTTTCATTCCCCTCTTCCTTCTCCATTTCCTTGTGAACTCAACAATATTCGCTTTCATGGGGGAGGAGAGAGGGTATATTCCTAATTGAGAGGACTTGATATGGCACGTAGAGGCATGAATGTGCCCTTTGTCCCTTTACCCACTTGCATCACTAGCAGCAGATGATTACGAGGAGAAACCAGCAATTTTTCATCCTGTACTGTGAAAGCAGTCCATGGGTACAGACCAGCTACAGATGGAAGTAGTTAGGACTAGTCAGAAGGTGAAAAATGCATCTCAGCAAGGGCAGGTGCCTAAAGCTGAAGTAAGCAGGAAGAAAGCAAGCTAGATTGCAGATTAGTGTTTTAATTAGAACTCTACTTCTCTGCAGAGGGTAGTATTAAAAAATAATTTCGGGATTATGGTTATTTGTGTTTTTGAATTCCTTTCACTACCAAAATTTAATGAACTTAAAAGGAAAAAGCAGGCCACTGTCCTAAATCTATGGTTTTGGGACAGACCTATGAATACTATTAACACCAAAAGGCTTTCACTGAGACTGAAATTGGTCCGGTCCCGTTTTCTGCATCTCTCTTGTGGTTCCTCCCTCTTTGTCTGCAGCCTTTCATTTTCCACCTCTCATCGTTGTACAGCATTTGTCTCCTGTCCATGATGGTTTATGTACTTTTTTATCTTCCCGTTTTCTGTCTCTGCCCCGCATCTTAATTAGTGTCGGTTTGCTGCTCCGTAAGATATAAAGCTGAATTTTTTATATTAAAGACCCTTTTTGTCATGGTGGCAATGTAAGAAATCTGGCCATTCGTGACAAACTAGACCTTCCATACTCTGCTCAGGTATTGTAATGACATCAGGAAATCCTAGAAATACTTAGAAATGTTATTTTAACAAAGACTGGAAATGAAACAGCAGAGGATTTGTCAGCTCTGCTTTGTAGCAGCCTCACTATTAAAATCATCCTTGGGAAGATCACTTTTAAGGCAGCTTTAAAATTGGTTTGGCTGAAGGAGTACACAGCAAGAAGATACCTTTCCACAAGTTTGTTTTTTTTTTTTGAATTATTGTATGGTTTCTGGGGTTGTTTATTTATTTAACCCCAGACAGGAAAATTGATGCCCATTGATGGGGTCAGATGATGCACTCAGTCCTTTTGACGAGCGCTGGGAGTGAGGCCCATTACCCGCACAGTCCTGCCATACCCTCTCCTCTCCCCTGAATCACACCTCATTTCCCTCTGTGCTGTACAGCTGTGTTAAACCCATCTGCACAGCCAGTAGTTTTCCCATGCCAACAGTAATATATACAGCACTGTGCTTAACCAAGAAGCATAAAAGAAGTCCTCAGTTACCAGAGTTCGTAGTCTTTCACTTCAATCACTTCTGGGGAGATTTCAATTGAATTATACAAACTTCATCTTTCCTTCCTGTTCTTTTTTTGTCTGTGTTTGTTTAATTTTAATTTTGTGGTCCCTCAGAGGTCACAGATGACACACAGTTAGCCGAGGCAATGCCATGCATTCCTTATGCACTCTGGGAAGTTTATCCACACCGAACAGCCTTTCCTTGGTTCCCCTAGTCACTCTGGGTGGATTTGAACATCAGTGCACTGAGAATGAACCGTGAAGTGCTGTTTGTGATCACTGACTAATGGCTACATCCATGGAGGGAAGCTGGAAGTTGTTAACAGCTGGAGTTTTAACTTCTGTTTTGGATACTTAGAGGAGGAAAACCAGCTCCTAGTAGTCATAAAGCTGAGATAGGAAGACGGAAAAGGATCGGCAAGCCTCTAAGAGTAAAGATAGGAATTTGGGTCAGGCAAAGGGAACAGGTGGCTTGGTGAAATAAGTTCATTTATGAAAGTTTGGCTGTTGGCCAAACATGAACACAGCATGATTTGGATTTAGTCTTGCTCAGGGCTGAAGTCTTGTCTTACAGCCACAAGGCAAGATGCAGGATGCCAAACTGCACTGAATCCTGGCCCCATATTTCCAACAAGACAGAGCTTTCCACCTTTTGTCATTTGAGTTTTAAGAGAGCTAAAGCACTTGGTATGGGAGCATATGGGGAGTTCACAACTGGGTTAAACTGTCTGTGTAGGCATAGCTTCTGGTTCTCAGTTTGAAGGCTAATCCAGGATACTTAACAACTATTGCCCAACTTGGATCTACGATTTCTCTTATTAAAAATGTGCTCTCAATAGCTTGTAGTTTGTATAATTCATAGTTTAAATAAAGACAAATTGTTTGGTTTGGTTTGGTTTGGTTTTTTTTTTAAGGTGGGAAGTTTTTCTCATGCCCTGAATACCTCACAGTTTTTACAAAGCATTTAAAGATTGCACTGTTCTGGATAATTCCAGGTATCTGTACAGCAATGGCAAACATGCAGGGCTCATCTGAGTTTAGTTGAGGGGAACATTTGCATTCAGTCCTTTCTTTCTTTGATAACTGCATGTGATTCTCACATGCAAACAGTTAGGAAAGGTTTTCTTTAAGCATCTCATGTGAAGAATGCTATCTGTAATGATATGCCCTATATTCAGGGTGGCGCCTCAGGGTCATTTATAGCAGGTAGGACTTGAAGACCAACATCAAAGTCCTGGCTACATGGATAAGTCAAAGGTAAAAAAGTGCAATGATTTAATTTTTGAGTCTGTGCTCACCATATGCTGGCAAACGGCACCGTCATCAAGATGTAAGTGATAAAAAGTGTTATAAACTGAGAATTCAGATTTCTTCCCACCAAAGCAGGGAGAGCTGGCATAGCTATAATTAGTGGGTTTCAAATGTGTGATCTTATCCTTGCACTTTAATGAATTGACATAACTCCACTGAGCTCCGGTAACTGATCATGTGTGTGCACTTGGCTAGCCCCAAATGGGTAAGGGCAAGGTGAAAAAAAAAGAAACCAAACACAAAACCCAGCAGAAACCTGAAGGAAAGAGGTTTCAGCTGACATGTATTTTCCATCTGCAGTGAGCTAAAAACATGGACTAAATCAATTACTAATCCATAACATCTCAGTCATAAATCTGGGCCCTTGGTGACAATTTTTTAAGTGAAATGTAAGGATATGGTAACAAGGACTCCTCTGTGAAATACAGTGTATGATATATAAGTATATATAAGAGAAACAGTAGTTGGAATATAATTGTCTGTGTATACCAATATGGGAGATGGGGGCATGTGATGTCTGTTAAGGGTGCAGTATTTTGGGCATTAGGTAATTCCATTTCTTGGGCATTAGGTAAGTTTTCATTTTTTCTGCCAGTTAAGGGCTGATGGCTGCCATCTGATAATGAAACTTTCACTTAACACGCTGTAAGCTCGGCTGTGTAAAAATAGTAGTGAATCTGGAACAACACAGTTGAGTGATGAATGCGGATTTTGAAGTAGCAATGATGCTATATATTCTTAGATGCTTACTATTGCTAAAATAAAATACATTTAAAAGTGATAGAACTGGATTATCAAACTTAAATACTTGGAAATTTGTATCCTAAACTCTGTATTTTAGTTATCATGGAAAACATTGGGTTTGCTTTATTAAGTGAGTTGAGCAACCTTGTATTGAAACCTGTGTGACTTCTTTTTGCCCACATACTTTGAAATTACAGATCACACCTGTTTGGGTGACTACATGTAGATTTTAGTATACATATTTAGGCTCCTAACTTTAAACTTTTTTTTTCTGTGATCTACTTAATACTGCTTCATGATTTGTGATTTCAAGTATTTTCTGTCTTCGTGCTTGTGGAGAGTTATTTATTCAAGAAAAGAAAATGCAGTGATGCCTTGAGTATAGCTTTGGCACTTGGTATTTGAAAAGTATTATATATGAGTATACTCACTGTTCCTTGGGATGAGATCAGATACATTCAGCATCATCCCTGTGTTTTATGGCTGTTGAATTTGCTTTTGGAGCAGATTAGACTGATGAGAAGAAACTTAAATCTGAAATAAGTATATAAGCCTTGTTTGGATATAAATAAGCCTTTCCCTGGATATAACAGGAAGAGCTGCAGCTAAAGATCATGCTGTGTACACTTCTTATTCTGTGAAGACCCTTTATTTGCTAGATTCTTCTTGAAATGGGGCCCCTGGTTTCTTTACCAGTGAGGACTTGAATTAGGCACCCACAGCTGAGGCTGAGCTGGGTACCGACAGCTGCTGCTTTCTTGCTGCTACCCAAGGATCTGGGTGTTAATTACTCCACTCTGAGGAAGTGAATTTGGAAAAGGAGAACCTGAATTCTGCTCCAAAACCCTGTGGCAGAGACTCCTCTCCTGCCATGTTCCTCAGCTCAGCTGTTCTTTCGGGAAACTCTCTGCCTGAGAGTGAGAGACCTCTATTTCAAGTCTTTCATCACTTATTTGTTTAGCAGAATGTAATCTACCACTTGAAAAGGAGTCCAAAATCTGATAAGCAACATTTTTAGCAGCTTGCAGTCCAATGCTGTGGGCTGTCTGTGGAGAAAGGAATTGCAGCTTTGCAAGTGACAGCGTTATGAACAGTCAAGCACTTACTGGAGCACTGGCACTGGATGGATGCGGGGGAAAAGCCAGAGGGAGTGAGTCAGCATGACCTTGGCTGCTGCCAGAGGGATGGGTACCACATCCAGCCTCACCGGTCGATGACATTGGTTGGGGTCTTTAGGGGGAAGAGCCTACGGTGAAATAACATTCAGTAGCGTAACCACTGACGGTATGTGTCTGACAGGTGTCACACGTATGTAGTAGCAATGAAAACATACATCAGCGTAAAACACTTTATAGTTATTAAAAAGTAATTTTGTTAGTAAACAGGTCTAGTTCTTTGTTACCCTGTGAAAGAACAGACTGCTAAAGTGGAAAAGTTCTGTAAAAATCAAAATGTCGCTTGTTTTGTGAGCTGCCGTTTTGCCCACTAGGTCTCAGCAGGGTGGGATAAATTGTTATTTATTGCATGACAGTAGTACCTGGGGATTCTGCGATGCCTGGCATGATGAGTTTCAGGCATATAAACAACGCTTAGATATTTTACAGTAGAAATAGACAACCTTGTCAGGGATCTGCTATTAAGGAGTAACGAGGAGAATTTACAGAGGAATAATGGAGGCCTGGGAGCTGTGGAGGGATAGGTTGTTCAGCCATAATTTCATAGGAAATCTGTAGCTAAATCACAAAGAAAACACAGATTTTTCACAGATTTAGTCCAATCATTTAATTTCCAAAGAATCTTCCATTCTAAAAAGCTGGTCAACCAGAAAGCCAAAGCAATCAACTGCCCTGTACTCACTGACCAGCGCGTGCACTGGCAGTACTTCCCACCGGTGCCAGTGTGACCAGTAAGGCCATTTAGGAATGGTTTTGCTGGTAGTTTTGCTACTGTAACACAATCAAAACTTAAGGAAAAATGAGGGTGAAAAACTTATGGAAACCTCTTTGGTTTCTTAATTCATTATTTGGCAGCGTTTCAGTGGCGAAGCCCTTGTCGTTAGAGACCATCAGCAGCTCTCCACCTGCACCTCTGCCCGCTGTGGAGGTGCCCCCTTCCCCTTACCATCCTCTTGTGGTCCCTCTCCCATGTACTTTGGTGATTCCAGAGCACATGGGAAGTACCCGAAATCCCAAAGTACATCGCCATCTCTCACCCCCAGCTGCCCTTTCTGCTCTGCCCTCTCCCCCTCTGGAAGCTGACCGCTCCTGGCTGCCATCCCAGTATTTGTGACAGTCTTTCTACTCCTTCCCACTCATCCCTTCCCGAACCATGACTCTTCTCTGCTGTGACTGAGACTTTCACATCAGCATTTACTAATTCCTACAGCTGGCTGAACTGCTTAATTTTTCCTTGTTCTTTCCCCACATTCAGTTGTCCGTTGCAGGGGAAGACCAAATTCCAGCCGCCTCTCCCTGCGTAGAAAGCATATCGCCTCTCCTCGCCCACCGTCTCCGGGTAGCCTCACCCCACAAAGTACCCCTTGTTCCTATTGCTGCATGGGGAAAAGTTAAATGACACGCTTCACTCTATTGAGCTCTGGCATGTGGAATGCCCTTTATAATGAGAGTACATGGAAAATCTTCATTTAATTCTGCAAGGTGTGACTTTTGCAGTTCTTCGGGAGCTCGGGCTGGCTAAAATCTCACGGGGTACGTTGAGCACTGAATCAGGCTTCTTGCAGAGCTGGCAATGGTTAATGCGGAGCTTGTTGAGGGCAAGGTCTGTGGGGCAAGGCCTGCCCTTACCCGCCTGTTTGTATTGAATGTAACACAGTGAGCCTCTATTCTTGGCCGGGACAATTAGGTTCTATGGCAATATGAGTAATTAATAATAATAATGGGGCCTCTTCTGTGGAGGGGCTGTTAGAAATAATTTCCTTCTGCCAGTTGCTTCTTTAGAATGTGGTTTTGAACTCTGAGATCCTGAAAGAGATAATCGAAACACAAGCAGCTGTCACAAACCTTTAGCTTTGTTTGTGTAGGCAGTGGTGGAAAGTCCTGAAACTAGATCGCCGGGTGGCTCACTGGTTTGTGCATCTTTTGTTGCACCATCGAGCTCTTATGCAACGGACCCTCGTTTGATTAAAGACCCTTCTCAGTAAGAGTGAGTTTCAACTGTCACCATTTCTTCTAAGGGGAAAAGAAGCAAAATCATGCAAAGTAAACCACTGAACCCCTGGTGCTCTGCACTCGATTCGCTGATGGAGCCCAATGAATTAGCCGTGCTGTGCACTGCCAGCGCGCTGCCGTTGGGGTGATCCAGCTGCTATAGCTGCAAGAGGTAGGCTCTTGTTTCCAGATGTGGTTTATGAGATGGTGGTAACTCTGAATCCTTCCTGCACCCACACAGCAGCTTGGGCCTAAAGGCAGGATAAAGCGTTTGGTTGCTTTGGCACATCACCGCCCTTCAGCAGCCGTTCTTCATCCCCTTCGCAGGAGGAGCACCATCTGGCCCACAGGCTGCCATTTAGTTGAGCTTAGCGAGTGGTGGTAGTACAATGTAAGGAACAAAGTAACATGGGTCTTCCTGTCCATGGGGTTCATCGAGGTCTGAAAGCTTCTTCTGTCCATCTTTCCCATATGTAAGGGAAGCTGAACTGTAGAGGCGTTGAGAGACCTCTTCTGCAACCTTCTTTGTGGACTTTGTCAGAACTCTGCCAAAAAAGGTATTAATGGCTATGAAATTTAAAGTTGGGTATCCAAAAGATACCTTATTCCTTCGAATTTTTTCCTAATAGTAAAAACCTTATTCCTTCAATGAGTGCAAACTTGATTTTTTCAGGAATCTGACAGCTGGTGACATGATGGTGAGGATGAGTATGACTGAGAATGTCACATCATAATTATTTAGGGTTTTAGAGTACTGGGCTCTCAGTGAGCAATGCAAGAATGCAAGCAACCTCAATAGATTGTTGCTAATGAAGAAGATAGTAATTTCTGAATCTTTTTTTCAATCCCTGTTCTATTTCTACTCTGGTAACCATAGTAATTACACTTCTGTTTTGTGGGTTTAACCTATCCATGACCAAAACCTCTTCTTGGTGACCAGTTTGTTATTATAAAGAGCGTGTTGTGGCCTGCAGCCAAATGCACTGGTACTAATACAGAATGTGATTTTTTATCTGTTCTCATAAGACATGCAGAGCCAGGTACAGCAAGTATTTTTCCTTTTTTTTTTTTTTTTTTTTTCAATAATAAGATTGGGCTCCATGACAGAAATGTGAATTATGATCTGAATTCTCTGCTGCTGCACCTCTCCTGAAATCAACAGAATTATGCTAGCAAATAATTTGGTCCTTCATAGTGTTAAGTCACACAACTCTAATAGTGACTGTCATGAGGATGTTCCCAGAGCTATAAGGTGTTTTGATGGGAGGACTTGGCAGCAGACTGGAAGCACTGGTGACTCAGTGGGCAGTGCTCTGCCTTGTGAGTCAGAAATGAACTGGTGCCCAAGCAGTGCAGTTTGTAGTTTGGTTTTTGTGTTGTTCTTATGAGGTGTAAACTGATCTGTTTTCATAAAATTACTGCATATTACTTTTTCAAAAAGAAAATTAGTATTATTGCTGCTTTTTTTGGTAAATTTAATATCAAGATAGCAAGCCCTGGCTGTCTGTTTTTACAGAGCTGGTAGGAGATATTAATCACCTTTGCAATCTTTATCCTTCAGTCAAATTTGGTCATAATTACCCAACAAATTCCAAGTTATTAGAAAAGGTGAGCCTTTAAGAACCCACAGGAAACAGGCTAAGGCTTGCTGCTTGTTGTGTGCCCTGAATAGTTAGGTCTAAATTTGCATTACTGAACTTGGGTCGCCTAACATGCTGAAATGCATCCTAATGAGTTTTAAAGCCAGATTCCTTTCTCATTTTCAGGTTTGGGATCTGTTTACAGAAAGCAGATTTTCTTCTATGACAGTTGTGAGAAGGCTTTTGCCTCAGTGCAGTGTGGCATGAAAAGGGCAGCAGTACAAGCGTCAGCTTTTACAAAGCGGGCAGCTTCTTACACTGGAACAGATGAGACCAGAATCTGGTCCTCCTGGCTAATCTACATGTTGTGCCTTTTTGCAAATGTTAGCTGAAACATTTAGCTAATATACTTTAAAACTCCCTCCAAGCAAACAAATGGTCTGACAGCCAAATTTCTTATCTGACATGAGAAAGAAACATGGGCACATTGGTTCCCAGGTTAATCACCTGTTAATATATCGCAGTGCATCTTTCAGAATCTGTTCAATGTAACTTGAACTAAGGGACCACCACAAACATTGTATGGCTACTCTTTTTCTGTAATACCTATATTGAGAGTTATTATGAAAATACTAAAAAAGTCTAATTTTAAGCTGTACAAGCTGGGGGAGGGGAGCTAAAGAACTTCTATGTTATGTAGTTTGTGAAAGATTCTTTTACAGGTGATGTCTGAAACCCACTGACTGTAGAAGCAAATAGGGGCAAAAGAAATGTGTACTTCAGAGACCCACTTTACCCCCAAAAGTCTCAAATAGATAAAGTTTCTATAAGAGTCTTACAGAGGCAAGTCCTGTTATTTATCAAAGAAATATATGGTCTTGGACAAAGGGCTCCAGGTGGCCCTACTTGAGCAGGAGGTTGGACCAGATGACCTCCACAGGTCCCTTTCCTCTCAACCATGCTGTGAGTCTAAGTAAAGGAGTTGTAAAAACTGGCTTCAAAACTCAAAGTATACATGTGAAATCCATGGAGGATATTTGCTTCTCTATTTGAATTCCTTCATCGAGTTCATAAAGATGAAATAAAGGAAAGCAAAGCAAGAAATCAGATTTATAGAAGGAACAGGGAAGGCTGCACACTGGATTGTCCCCAGCAGAATTAGCTTTAAAAACCTGTGGAAGATCTCCTGAACTAGCTGGAACTGGAAAGTAGGTGTTAGATGAGCACAGTACATTCAGTTGGTTTTGTTTGTATGATCTGATTGCTAAAGATTTGTTTAACCATGTCTTTGATGAAGTATGCTGAGCTTGTTATTTTCCCTCTTAACTTTATCCAGTAATAAGTGTAATCTAAGTATCAAACTTCTATGGTATGCTGGCCTGTGGTTCCACAGAAACAGACAATATTGAGAGGGTAGATAAATACCCATGAAAGAGCAGGATGCCTAAAATGTACATCCTTTCCACCGAGCTGCACGGGGCTGCAAGTGCCACGTTGGTAAAGAGAGGTCTTCTGCGGGGTCTGTGAACCATGAGCTGCCAGGGGCAAAGGGAGGGAAAATGGAGAATGTTGGTTCTCTTTCCCTCAAAAGCAAACAACAACAAATAAACAGCAACTCCCCTGTCCTCTCTGTCTCCATGTATAGTGACTTAAAGAAGTATATAAACATCAGCAAGAACTGGGTTGAGATGGCATCTCAAATGAATATAAAAATCTTGCTGTTTGCAGCAATCACTGCTGTATTTGTGATCACAATAATTTTGGCTGTGATGTAGAAATTCAACTTGCATTTGTAACTGGCTGAAATGAAAGAGTTTCTAAATTAAGCTTGAAATAGTTTAAAATAAATTACAGTATTTCCTTTCAGTTCCAGTGGAAGCCTTTTTTATTTCCCAGGCTGTCTCAATTTTGTCTACATATCTATATCATTCAGAGTAGGCAGGTTTTTACCTTCTTTGTAACAGAGGTACAAAATAATTTGAGAAAGCATGGGGGGGAAATTTTGCAGTAATTGTTAGTTTCAAATTAAAATATGATTTGTATCTTCTGCAACAGATTTTTTTCTTTGTTTTGGCCATAATTTCCTGATTTTGGCCAGAATCACATAAAATATTTCTAAAATATTTCTCCTGTCTGTATATATTTTTAGTGGCTTGTGAATGAAAGTGAACTGCATTGCAAGGTTTTAATTTTATGATAGTCTTCATAAGATGTGCAGGTAGTCGTGCTCTGTCATGTATGCAACAGAGGATTAGAAAGCAGCAGAAAAATAGTTGTAATTTACAGCTGGTAAATTGGACTGCCTCTGTCAGCATCAGACAAAGCCGTGTTGTTGTGTTGTTTCGTATCTGCAAAAGTTCTCATCCAAAACAATCTAATCGGTTATTGTAGGCTTTATAATATTGACATTTTAGTAAGGCATTTCTATGTAAATATTACATTTCTGCATTGCACTATATACCTGTAGTAATTACCCTGGCTTAAAGAAGTCTTGTTCATAATTTATGAATGACGCAGACATTCCCACAAGTTCTGAATATTGAAGTCTTTTATTATAGGTATACACAGACAGTCATGAAGCAGCTCATTTTTAATTCATATGGATCCAGTATTGCATAAAGTGACAGTTTTTAGTGCCAAACATACAATGAGATAATCTGGGGAATATGCCTACATGTGTACATGAAATCTGGCGGTGACTGCTGCATCACTGAATGCCTTACTGGAGGTCAAGTCAGTCAGGTGCTGGAGGTCAAGTCAGTCAGGCCAGGTCCCCCATCTTCTGGATGAAGCAATATCTGAAGAGCAGTTGAATTCTGATGGCATTTTTTTCTAGAGAGAGCATCTCAGGATAAGAGGCTGGTTTGATGCATTTGAAGAAAACCAGGCTGACCCAGTTTCTCTGCACGACTGGGGTTTACAGGAATGAATTTACAGCAGTCCAAAGAGACCAGGTATTGTTATTGTGCCTGAAATCCCACCGTGAGAGCACAGGGATAATTAAGCCTGCAGTCACATACATACATATTCCTGCTGTTGTTTTACCAGAATAAGGGATTACTGCTTTTACCTATTCATCTTTCTTTCCCCTTTCCTCACTGCCTGCTCCTGATTGCCTGATCGGTCCTTAATACAGTTCCAAAGAAAGCACAGGAAAAGGAAAGCCTACAGTCCTTAATCACAATATTCTGTGGCAAAGGGTAATGTATGGGAGTCATTTTTTATGGGCTTGGCATAACAACAGGGTCAGGTGAGAAATAAATAGGCTGTAAAGGAGAAGGGAAAGGAGGTAGGTCTCGAGGGGTAGAGGTGTGTGGTGGGTTGACCCTGGCTGGATGCCAGGTGCCCACCAAAGCAGCTCTATCACTCCCTTCCTCAGCTGGACAGAGGAGAGAAAATATAGCGAAAGTCTCATGGGTTGAGATAAGGACAGGGAGATCACTCAGCAATTACCATCATGGGCAAAACAGACTTGACTTGGAGAAAATTAATTTAATTTATTGTCAATCAAATCAGAGTAGGGTAATTAGAAAATAAAACCAAATTTTAAAACACCTTCCCCCCACCCCTCTCTTCTTCCTGGGCTCAACTTCTCTCCCAATTTCTCCGTCTCTTCCCCCCAAGTGGCACAGGGGGATGGGGAATGGGGGTTGCGGTCAGTTCATCACATGTTGTCACTGCCACTCTTTCCTCCTCAGGGGAAGGACTCCTCACGCTCTTCCCCTGCTCCAGCGTGGGGTCCCTCCCATGGGAGACAGTCCTCCACAAACTTCTCCAATGTGAGTCCTTTCCACGGGCTGCAGTTCTTCACAAACTGCTCCAGCATGGGTCCTTTCCATGGGCTGCAGTGCTTAAGGAACAGACTGCTCCAGCATGGTGGGTCCCCCAAGGCATCACAAGTCCTGCCAGCAAACCTGCTCCAGTGTGGGCTCCTCTCTCCACAGGTCCTGCCAGGAGCCACCCCTGTAGCCCCCCTGCTACCAAAACCTTGTCATGCAAACCCAATATGGGATGTCCTGTGGTTACAACTGAGAGGACACATGATCCTGATTAAAAAGCTATAGATTCGTCCTAAGCGATAGTCAAGGAGCTATTTCCCTGCCTTAGTTTTCACACCAGAGCTGGTGATTACTGCTTTGATCTGTACGTTGCCAGTCCTACACAAAGTGAAAAGCGGCTGCTCCTGAAAGCTTTAGCTATCTGGCTCAGCTGTGTGTCCCTGAAGGCTGGGCCAGCTCAATATAGGGCAGCTGACAGCACTGGAGCTGTGATTAAGGGTGTGCTTTGGCTCAGGGTCTGTTGTGTTTATTCTGGAGGGGTTTGATGCTCCGGGGAGGTTAAAACAAACAGATAAGCAATCCTGCCGTGTTTGCAGTAAAGAAATGAGACAAACTAACTTCCAGCTGCCTGCTCGGCTCTGCTGCTGGACTTCAACCCTCCTGGGCCCAAGTGATGCTGCGATGACAGGGGGTTGCACTCCAGAGCATTGGCTCCTATGGCAGGTGAAAATGGGTTTACGCTAATGCAGTAGGTTGTAAATTTTGCTGTCCCTTGCGGGGAAGGTTGTTGGGGCTGCTTAATTTTTAGTGCTGGGCTTTTAAGAAGGTTGTGGTGCTTTATTAGTACTGGAGCAGTAAAGGTCAGTTTCCCTGTGGGAGAAGAAGTGGGGGTACCCCCAGCAGAGTGCTGCTCCTGGATTTTCCTCATAGCTGGGTAAGTGCCAGAGCAGTAGGGGTTTGGTGGGTTGGATGTGCGTGGAGCAACCCGGGTAGTCTTTTCGGGGCTGTGGCTTGTGCTTACTTTGGGAGAAAATGTTGCATTTTTATCACTACTTATTTATCTGGTTTCATACCACTTCCCATGTGGTCAGAAATGGTCCGTGTTCAGGCTGCAGGGTTATGGGAGCTGCCTGGCCATTAATAGCGCTTCTCTCTGCTGCGTGCCTTGGCTGTATAAAAAGTGCTGCTTCGTGCTGATAACGTCCTGAAAGACATCAGAAACTTCTCAGCCATGTTTGGGTAAGTAAGGTTTTTAAATGATGCTTTTTCTTCAGTTCTACAATGTTAGGAGCTCAGCTGTGGGAACGTAACTGAGGTGGTAATTGAGCTTCTGGAATGCTTTTTTTTCTGAGGGCATGTGGGAAGTGGTGAACTCCGCATGACTTTTCGTATCTGTTGGCAAGTAGTTGAAAGCAACATTTAGAAAAGTCTTATTTTAACTTTTAAACTGGCAGCTCTACCATAAAATTCTAAGCACGGAATCCTAAAATGTTGCTTTTTCTGCCCTCTTTTCTGAGGGGAGGAGAGGTGGCAGTGGGAGAGAAAAAGACTCAGTAATTCCGCACAAAACCATGCTTTAATTTTGGCTGCAGACTTGGCTGATCCCACAGGCTAACCAAGTGTCAGACACGTGGTAGAGCTGAGAGAGAGACTGACTTCCCTGCTTGTTAGCTGATAATTTAGTAATGTTTCTTTGTCAGACAGTGCAGTAATTTCAACCTTCATAGCCCATTCAACAAGAGTGAATGTAGGAAACTGAATATTTTGATGAATCGGTGTTTTCTTTTCACTTTCCCTTCTGTATTTTCCTGCCTTAATCTGATAGATGAGCCTTCTGCGTTCCATCAGGTGCTGGCTGAGTTGGTCAAAGGGACTTGAGTTTAATATTTAGGGTTACATACCTCTCCGTGGTTGAACAAGGAGCTGGATGCAGCTTTTGCAGCTCATCATGGATGGACTTCAAAGAGATTTCAACTGATACTTCAGGATGAAAAGTCTTACAGCCCCAAAGTAGTCTTGTTTCTAGGTTTTCAACTACCTGTATATGTTAAATATATACCTGCATATATTAAATATGTAAGGCTTGCCTTGAGGGCGGCACAGGTTTGTGATGGTTTCTGTGAAAGAAAACAGGGGTGGGTGCTTGCAAATATTTAGAGTTATTGCTCAGCTGCAAATCTCTGTACTAGTGGCTCTGATTAAATGGGAAATATGCTGAAAACACTGTTTTCTGCAGTCATATCAACACCTATATTAAAAAAATTAATTGTTGACAAGACAGGGTGATCTTCATAGAAATTATACTACCAGGTTATGGCTTTGTCTTATTTTCCATTAATTAAACCTGTGTTTTAGATTGGTCTATAGTGAAGCTTGAAACTTTAGTCCTGTCCTCACTACTTGCCTGCATGCATCAAACTGGTAATAGAAACCTAAAATGCAATTGTTCTTCCAAGTAACTGTTGAGATTACAATGTCAATGGGCACTGTGAAGACCACTAATACTGGAGGCATGAATTAAATGCAAATTCATCCTGTTTTCATGTCTATTACAGCAGGCTTTGCTAAACACTGGTTAGAAGGTATTTTTTCTAATCTCAGACTTGTTGGTATTTCAACACTGTCTACTGCGTTGTCTGAATTTTTTCCTGCCTCTCAAAAGTTGAGAGGAGAGATCACCTGCTCAATGTCAACTTGTCATTCTTTGCAAATACAAAATACATTTGTAGCTTGAAAGGACTCAAAGAAAAAGAATGTGGAATTTTTTTTTTGTGATTGTGTTGGTTTATTTTTCTTCTTTTTCTTCCTTTTTTTCTTTTTCTTTTTTCTTTAGTTGTAGCTCTATCCCAAAGCTCAGGGGCTAGAATTAAAGGAGCCCTCCCTGCATGGGTGCAGAAACGTGCCCTCAAAATCAGCTCTGCTGTGACTGTTAACAGAATAGGGCTTAACAGAAAAGAGTAATTTTCAGGTTTTAGACTTTGCTTCACTTGTCTCTCTTTGGTCCGAGGAAGTTATCTAGCATGTCCTTTTTCAAACTTGTAGTGCCCTGTGTCTCTCCTTTAAAATTACCTCTAATGATTACATAAGACACACTTCTCAGTTAGTTTTAAATCACATGTACTTGCTGATGCATGTGTGCTACCTGTCCATTTTTGGTGTTGTGTCACTTTAGTCTCTTGATTTCTTATTCTTCAGTGGCTCTGTCCTCTTTTTCGATCACTAGGCTTTTCTCTCTCAAGTGTTTGGAGTAAATTTCTGGAAAACTGCATCACACACAGCTGTCTAGACTTTCCAAAATATTTATTTGGCTTGGATTCAGAGACTACTCTAGTGGCAAATAAACTTATGGGATTATTTTAGAAGAGAAAACATTTATTCACTAGCTATTTTTACATATGTAAATGCATATTTAAAATTTTGCTTTTAGCTTCATGAGTTCTTATAGAAATGAATTCTTTCAGGCAAGAAACAGCAGGGGGGAGGGGAATCACGGCTTCTCTTGTCGGGATTTTTGTTTGTTTGTCTGTTTTTGAGGGTGGGTGGTTTAAAAAAACCCAACCTCTTATCTAGCAGTTAAGCTGGAAATCTGTGCTGTATTGATAGCCCATAAGAAAATGAGCTGTCACCTTGCAACATTACTATAGGTTACTGCTGTGAATTTTCTTAGTAAGGAAGCACTTCAGTTCAACTGTGCTCTGCTACACGTGTTAAATATTTAAATCTGTCATTGAAAATGAAATTCAAATTGCATGGTTGTGAAGTATTATTTTTGCTTTAACGGGTAATACCTTGTAAGATGAATTCACCACGTCCATTTGGGAGAGACATTCTGTACACCTCTTGTGAGGAATCTCATTGTCTTCCCTTTGGTTCTTTTCCTGGAGCGTTTCTTTGGAGTATCTCTGGTGCTGTTTGATGAACACTGTGTCTAACATCTCAGCAGACAGTTCTGACAAATACTGTCTGGTGGTTTCCCTCTGCTCCCCAACGCCCCCACATATCTCTATGATAGTTCTTGTTTTAAACTCTGAACCCCCTGGAGCAGGGGTCTGCTTTTCCACTTGGAGGAACACCCAGCCCTGTCAGATCCCAGGCATTGACTAAAAGACTGGTAGGTGTGACAGCCGTACAAATAACTCAGAATAGGGACAAAATTCCTAGAGTCACTGAAGTCAAAGGCAAACCTCCCTTGATTTAAGCCAGGCTGAGATTTCATTCCCAGCGTCTGAGGAACCGATTTGTGCTTTTTTTTTTTTAATAGTGTTACATACTGTCATGGAAGTTTGGATTCATCTTGCTGACCTTCTTGCCACCCAAATATTAAGCACATAGCCTTTGGGGCTCCCTTACCTAGTGGAGGGAGAAGGATGGACAGACAGACAGTCAGTCAGACTGCAAGAGGTCACCTCTGGAAGTGCCTCCACTGTGAGGAGCTAGTGGCTTGTTTAGGTTGGCCAACAAACTCTTAGGTGACTTTATGTCGGGGAAGATAAATCCCATCTGAAGTGCTTACAGTGACACTGTTCAAATTTGCTCTTGGCTGGAGTTTAAGGGTAAAAAAGCGCTTATGGTTTGTATAGTCTGACCTCAGGAGTAAGAGCTGGAATATAATTCTCCTGTTAGCTCTGTGCTGAACCCTACGGTTTGCATTTGTCATGTGGGGATCTTCTGAAAAGGCATCTAGTCTGGATGTGAAGATATCAAAAGGCAGACTCCACCATTTCCTTGGCAATTAATTCTAGTAGTTAATTCCCTCTGTGATTAAAAAAATCTGTACCTGATCTCAGATTTCAATGTGTTTGGCTTTAAATTCCATCTGGAAGTTCTTTTTTATGCTTTTCTCTGCTTGAATAAAAATCCCCAAGGACATGGCAATTTCTGCCTGAGGTGATTTTTTTTAAGTGTTTTTTTTTTTTTTTTTAAGATGTCATAGTTAAGTCACCCGGCCATTGCCTCTCATCTGCTAAACAGAGTGAGCTCCTTACCCTCAACGCTGAGTTTTCATATAGCCTTGAGACAGTATTGTAATTCTCAGCATCATCTCTAAATTTTCAGAAACGAGTTATTGGAACTCTCAGTTAATCCCTCCTCCGTGTAGCTAATACCTTACATGGGGAGAAAAGTTGTATTCTTGCTTCCTAATTCCTTTCTGTATGTCTGAGGATTGCATTTGCTCTTTTCTGACATAGAATCATATTGAGATTTGCACTGAATTGCTCGTCCTCTACTATGTCTCATTTCTCTTCAGAGCTTTTGTGGCTGCCAACATTATTCATAAAAATACTGAATAGCACCAGACTTGGACTTTGTTAATTAGAAACAGTCTGTGCAGTCTCTGCTCTTCAACAGAAAATGGTGGCAGAAGTTAAGTGAAAAAGCATATTTAACCCTGTTTATCTCTTTTATATCATCATCTGCTTGCGGTTATGCAATTTTATGTGGATAATACTGTAAAATGAAGAAAATATGAAGATTTTGACAGCTAGTTTCTAGGATTTTTAAATTGCTCTTCAAAAGAATTTTTTTCCTAATTCATTATCTGCTTCATATCTTTGAGATAAAATGGAATGAGTCTGATAGTAAAACCTTTCGAACAGCAGCATGAAAAATACTGATTCATATCATTGTTCTTCCTTATTGCATAGCTGCAGATAATGATTTTTGATTTTTTTTTTCGGAGCTTTGCAAAAACTCTGCATGTTGTAGAGAACTCCAAGATTGCAGAGTTTTGGTTTTTTTTTTTATAAAGGTGCCCAATGATTTAAAAAAAATATACTGCTGTTGAGATTTTTGGGGTGTTTGTCTTCATAATCGTATCACTGAAAGTACAGTGCTCTAAGTTGCTTAACTAAGCTAAGGAGGAAATAGATTTTGGGTACTAATGTACTTAGCCAAATCTGCTTTGAGATGGGGGTGGCGGTGCGTGTCTATGTGTGTAAGTCTGTGCATTTATGTAATTGGATGCCAATCCAAAACATTGAGGAGGAGTTAATTAGAGCTGTTTGGAAAGAGGAATTCCATTTTGTCAACATTGTAGCTTAACTCAGAGCAAAGTGAGCTTTCTGAGCAATTATTTTAAGAAGGGGGGGGAGGAAGAGGTGTCAAACGAGCTATACTGTAATGGTTAAATCACTCCCAGGTGATCTGAAAGGTCTGGAGTTAAGTGCTTCAAAATTAAGCAAAATGCCAGCCTGAACAACGGTGTCCATGTATTATGTGGACAGCCTGACCAGGAAACTACTTCAGGTTGGGCCCTTTGCTATCACTTTCTTTTTTTAATGGGTGGGAATCATTGTTTCCTGAGGAGGAGAGGAGATGAGATGAAGGTTCAAAATGCTTCTGACAGCTCTTTAATGAGCAAGTTTGTTCCCAAAAGAAGTCCATCAGTGGTCATAAATTGCAAAAGAGTTTTGAATTGGAACCATATCTGTTTCAAATCAAGTCTGCCAAAGTTGAAAATTATTGTATTTGAATGTGTAATTTCTTAAAAAGCCATTTTCTGTCGTTCTGAGAAGAAACGAACAGGAGCAAGACTCGCATTATATTTGTGTTGAATTTGTGTTAACCTGCTGTTATACCTTTACCAAGTCTGCCTTGGAGTAAAACCTCAGGGCTTTTTTCTATAGTTCGGAACCACTTGGTGAAATCAAAAATGTGGTACTTAACAGGTAGTGGCAATACACCCTTCTGCTAGTGAAGACCATGGCCTGGGTGGTGGCACCTCCCTTGGCAGCAGACGCTTCTGAAGCTCCTTTCGCCAGCTGATGGTGGTCCAACATTGCGGTGGCTCCCAGCAGTGTAATGTCATTTGAGTGGCACACATTGGCTGCTGAGTGATGTGATCAGCACTTGCTTCCCCGCAGCTGAATGTGTTTGACAGAGTGCTGTGGAGAGGGTGACGCAGCTGCTCAGCCCACTGCGTTAGCCAAGGGCTTGTCAGCTCCGTAAGGCCAGTTGCTTTTCTGAGCCTGGACATGTTACTGCTCTAATGTTGGATCATCGCCTCCTGAAGGAGATGCCGTTGCTGGTCTGCACTTCGCCTGAGGTGTGCGAACAGGGTGTCAGCACCGTGATGGGGCTATACTGCCGCTCTCTGTGTGGAGAGCGTTATCTAAGGGAGTTATGGGTTGCGTGAGTGGGAGGTCACCCACCTCCACTGCGGGCTAGCGCCTCTCCTTATTTCATACCTACCGTTTTCTGCTTGGGAAGCTATATGTTATCATCGCTGTCTGTTATCTGTGTTACTATGGCTCATATGAACCTTGGCAATGGAGTAGGACCTCACTGATCTAAACAATGTGCAGGCACAGAACCAGGAGATGACTTCTGTCCCTGTAATTTTATAGCTCTTCAGGGTATGATTTAATGATGAAAACTGTTGATTTGGGGCTTTTTTTTGTATGGAAAAAAAAAATCTGTTGAAATATTTTTTGCATTATCAGAGAAACTGCTAAGAAACATCTCATTAAAAAGATGAAAATACTATTTATTTGGAAAAAAAAATCAAATATGCTTTTAACTTTAGTAACAGAATAAATGTTTTTATATAGGCAAGCACACAGATGTTAGGTTTGGGATTTTGAAAAAGCTTTTTCATTTATTCAAACTGATATTTTAGTTAAAACTTTACCACTTACCCCTCATCACCACCACCTAGTTCTAGTCATACCATTTGCTCCTAAGAAGGGAATGTAGGGATCCAGAAGAGTCTCATTTCCTAATAAGAAAAAAACTTTTCTGATGACTCATAATCACAGGAACTTCATCAAAGTGTCTGTCCTATTTGAAGAGAGTTTGTATGGAGAGGGGTGTGGTGAATTTGTGGTCTCTACTTTGATATATATATATAGAGAGAGAGAGGAAGAGAAGACTTTAAAACAAAAGTGCTGCGCAATCTGACGCAGGAAGAAAACTGTCTGTAAGTTTAGAAGATGATTGTTCTAGATTAAAAGGCTTGCGGCCATCACTAGCCAAGACATAAGTGGACAGTAAACTCGGTCAGACTTTAGGATATTCCTATTCAGATATACTGAAGGCATAACAACTCTGTTTTGCTTTCTGTCAAAAGACTGCACAGGAGGAAAGAAATAATAGTGTAGCTGCGATCCACCGTTTGGCTTGACAGGAATTTGCCTGTAAGGGACTTGGGACAGAACAACTAATTGGAAAATGCTAAGAGTCCTTTGGGGAGATCTTTTCTAAGTGACTATTTGCATGAGAGCAATTGCTTCCCTGCCTGAGCTACAGAATGGGGTGGAGGTAGAAATAAATCTGTGTAGTTTATGAACCTATGGCTGTTATTTATCACTTTGAATACTAGTAGTTAGTTATATGCTGGGATGGCTCAGGGAAGGAATCCAGCTGGCAGGTGGGTGAGCATTGCCACATAGAATCTTTTCTTTGCAAGGGAATGGGCTATAACCCCCTAAAAGCAAGTGCTGTTGGTGTGTGTGCCTATTGCTGCTGCTGTGCATCACTCACTCGGGGGACGGTAGGACGTGCAATCATTCTCCCTGTAGCTGAGCCTGCCTTTGGCTCTGGAGTGGCCAACCTTGCTGGTGTAACAGCATATTCAGTTCGAGTATCACCTTTTTTGGTGTTTGTTTTTTGACTCAAACTCACTGCAGGTGTTGTTACCCACCGGATTTATACGTGAGTACATTTCAGCTTGGGAATCTAAAAAGATAACTGCCTAATTTGTCAACAGTGTGGAAACCCTAGTATGTTTGGACCTCTGTAGCTAATGAGCTTTGCAGTCAGACCATAGCAGTTTAATTCACGTATGTATGATGCCTTGTGGGTGTTTTGTTTGATGGTGGAGGGTTTTTTTTGTTTGTTTGTTTTAAAATCTGGCATTCAAATCCGTCACTGAATTAAACATGCAATGTTAACTACAGTGCCTCTTAGTATAGCTTGTTAATGGTTATTTCTGCTAAAACAAGATAAAATATTGCAGTTGCTTTGCTTCAGAAAGGATGTAAACAGTTTAATTGGAAACTAATTACTTATTAGCTTATGGCATCATGCGCTGTAGATCAGTTAGAAATCTAAGTGCTGCTGTTTCTCTGATTTTCAGTCCCCTACCGAAGTCCTGGAGGTTAAATGTAGGTGACCCAGGGTACACCTTTTCACACTAGCAATTCTGTATCTCTCCACCACTTTAGAAATATCTTTTATAGATGACTGGTGCATGCATTTAATTATATCTTTAAAAAGTGTTAATGTTGCATGGAAAAATACTCTTTTCCTGTGTGTGCGTTTTTGTGAAGCAGTTTGATGTATAACAAAGCTTCAAAGAGTTTCACTGGCAATACAAACAGGAGATATATTGATACATGCGTAGCTTTTGTTGCGACAAACAGGAGGTGCATTAATTTCCTAAATTAAGATTATCTCAAGTGGGAGTAGCACATGTCCTCTTCCAGTTTGGTTCAGCTGCAACAAAACGGGATTTCATCTTGTCTGGTTCAAAACTTCAGAATAGTCTGATTCAGTTTTGATTTTGGGAGTTGTAATGGTTCCTCAGTACTAACAAGAAGCTTTCTGTAGTGCTCTTAATATTGTTATTTCAATGATTAATAGCATTGCGCAATATATTAGAGTGATAATGCTGGACAGTGTGTTTATTTTTTTTTCCTCTGTAGTTTCAATGTGTTTTGTTTGGAATTCCTTTTTTATTCAAGTGATACTTTTGTTGTTAACAGATAAATTTTGCTAAATATAGAATTTTTTCTTGCAAAAATGTTTCATAAAAATCACCGAGTGTAAATGCAGCAGTAATCTGCATCTGATCTGCATAAATGGTCACTACATTTCACCTATATCATGAAGTGATTGATTGCACAGGTAAGATGTACTTCATCTCAGACTCCTGCAGAGCTGATTTAAAAAAAACAACGCACCACCGCAACCAAAACCAGCACCCCAGAAAAAAACCAAACCAAAAAAACAATGAACCAACCTACCCCCCGCCCACCCCAAAAAAATCCAAACCCCCAACCAACACAAACCCAAAACAGTTGTTCTCAGTAGTTGAATAAACTTAGAACATCCAGTCTTCATGGTCCAGAAGACCAGCAGAAAGCAGGGGACGAGGGCCACCCAGAAAAAATGAGCTCTGAAGACCTGCTTAGAGATCCCAAGGTGGATGGAGCTCATATGAGCTTTTTGTAAAGGTTTTCCTCTTGGGCACAAACTGTTTATCTCATCACCAGGAGCAAATCACAGATTGGTACCTTAAAAACATAATGCTGCTCAGTGTCACGTGGTCCCTGTGATGCTCCTGACAAATGTTGTTATTGATTGAGTGGCCCATGTATTTCCTTCTTGGAAGTGTTACCTGTAAAAGCACGTTCTTACTTTTAATGGTATTGGCAGCCTCCTCTCTGCTGTGGCTTAAGCTCCCTATTCAGGAGAACAAAAACTGGCAGAAAACTTGCGTTCTGAGCAGGCTGGAGACTTGGTGGGTAAGATCATGGCTCCCAGTACAGCCCCTTTACCTTGCTGTGATGACCAGCTCTCTGGCTGACTATTCTTAGGCTGCACTAAGCAACGCTAAGGTTTGACTTGAATGGAGGGTGAAGAAGCCAAAACAGCTTTAATGTGCCTTCTCTCTAAGGTCCTGTTCCCAATAATGATGAGTAGGTAGAGCAGCCAGGGCCCAGCAGGACTCGAGGAGTGCAAATCAAATGGCCCAGGCTGTGCTGAGATGTTTGGCTGGCCAAGAACAAAGGGGAAGTAGGCACCTGAAGCTAGAGCTACAGACATTTTTGTGACAGAGAAATGTTTTTCTCCAGATTTACTTTTTGAATAAAAGATGTGCTTGGCTATGTTTTGCAAGCATAGTTAGTGTAAATAATGTGATTAATGTTTTAGTTATTACCTCAGAAATGTCAGTCCTGCAGCCAGGATCATAATCAATTGTTTATGATATGGGAAGAGTGATTGACTGAATCTTTGTACCTGAATTTCTAGATCATTAGTGCAGCTCAAGACAAAGGATATCTAAGTATACCGCTTCTACGAGCAGCAGTTAATTCATTTCCAGTGGTTCTTGGATATTTATTTATTCCATACAATGCACAGTCATTGATTTTTCTGCTTTTACTGTTCCATCTGTTTAAAGATTGATGTCAGATAGAGATGGGTGACAGTGAGAAATATTTTATTAATACTTCATAAAACAAGTTTAACTTTTCTCATATGGAAACATGTTTTGCTTATTATATGATCCAACATCATATTAAGTACAGAACTTGATTACTTGCCAGGTTTTCATCATCATGGCTTATGTTACTACTACTTATGAGGCAAAACTACTGTGAGCTTATTCTTGCTACCCTGCTGTGACAAAATGCATTCAGTAGTACTGTCAAAATGTCCACATAGAACTGTAAGCTGTTGTGGTAAGTTCTGTTGGGACTATTTATCTGCTTAAAGGTAGGATTTTATTTAAATCAGTGATTAATATAAACAGCTATGGAAATAAAGTATTAAAGTGGCTGCATGCAAATATGTATACTATAAATTATTAAAAAGAGACTGCAGAGCAAATGGAGACTTTCCTCCTGTGCAATGATGAATTGCAAAAGGGATCACGCGTAGGTGTGGTGGCAGGATCTGTATTAGCAGGTTTGTACGTGGCTCCAGACCTTCCTCCTTCCGGCTTTGGTCAAAACCAACTTTTTTAGCCCATGAGGGTTGTGTGCTGTTGCCATCATCATTTAGATGGGAGTCTCTGTCAGTATTAGAAAAGACTGTGCTCTGTGAGGCTGGGCAGGGACTCTGTTTTGAATGGTGGTGTGAATCAAGTCAAGTGGAAGATAACAGGACTGCATGATGAATGCTTTAACTAGTTTATAGTTTTGGGCTTTTTTTTGGTTGTGGGTTGTTTTTTTTTTTTTTNAGATCATGAAGATGTGAATTTTCTTTTTTGTATCATTCCTATGCTGGGAGTCCTTATGCATCCGTGCAGAGGAAATGGCTTGTAGCTTGTGCATCTCCAGTCAGACACCGGCTTAATGGGACATAACAGGAGTCTGGGTGCTTCAGATGTGTTGTGGAAAAGACAGAATCTGTAACAGCTGTTCTTTGAAATATAACTTCTCTTTCTACCGAAATATGAAAGATATGAGGAAAATAGTGTGTGGAACTATAAGCCCCACCAGTTAAATCCCATCTCTTATCGTAGTTTATTCTACATTGAGCACGTTTGAAAGTGTGGATTGTTTATTTCTCCAGCTAAGGAGACAGGACAACTTCTCTTTGATCAGACTGTGCACTTTTAGTTAACCAGTGAGGTGATAATTGCTCTGGGTGCGGAAATCCCTCTCCTGAGGGGTGGAATATGACACCCTCAGTGACCCTGGTAGTGGCTGAGAGGTGAAGGATCTGACCTCCCTTTCAGATTAATGGTTTGCTGTCTAGCGCAGGAGCTGGGTAAACTCTCTGACTCTGCCCAGCTTTGTGTTTGCTCGGGGAGACCCTAATAGCTCTGGTGGTTGAGCTTGTGCGTTGGGAAGGAGGTGGTTCCTCTCCCTGGAAGCAGTGGTGCACACCTCATGGTGCTTGCCCCAAATCCACACCTGGGTGTGGCACCATATTTGCCAGACTCTGAGGTTTTGTGTTGCTCTTATGCTGGTGACAACTCTCAGTTTGGAGGTCCTGCTTCCCCCCGTGCTCCTCCAAAAGGTTGCTGCTACCACCAGTGGGTCGGTTCAACTTTACATGGCTGTGCTTTCAGGGAGGGTCTGCACAAAGATCTGTTATCACAGATTACTTCTCAGGAAGGTGTTTTCTCTGAGCCGGGTTAAGACACAGCTCTCTGAACAGCGAAAGCAATGCTGGTAGTGGTAAAGAGGTGGGCTGGAGGGCCACAGCTGCAGGCTCCTTCACTTTTCCATTTGTTCCCCAAGACTTGCTTGCTCCCACCTTGGCAGGAGGAACCCAGCCTGCCTGGATGAGCTCCATGCTTGCTCCATCTCCTCTGTGGAAGTGTACCCATTTCTATCTGTGGCTGTGCAAATGGTACTGGAGGGGTAAATCAGAAGGAAAGCCTGAATTCATGAGAGACGGGAACAAATCTGCTTATATCTCGCTTAATGAAGCTGCAGACAGTTGTGCTGATGCCTGAGCTAGTGGTTTTGTGTATCTGCATGGGGCTACAGAAATGGAGGAAGGTAAAACAATCACGGCAGCCTACCCTGTCTGTAGGATTTCTATATTTCCTGGATCGTTAGCTAGCCCTGCCTGCATCTCTTTGCTTATCAGCCAAACAGCTGATTTCCTGAAAACGGCTCCTGTTTGATTCCAGCCACCTCCAGCTCTCTGGCATGGCTGTTTCTGGAGAGGAGCCCTACCCTCAGCAAGCACTTAAGGATTAACCAAAGTGGTGGTGGCTTCCAGCTGGTGCTGGAGCCCTGAGCGGCGACTCCTCGCTTCCTGCACCTTCTGCAAGGTTTTGGCTTATTTCTGCCAGACAAAGGGCCAGCTCCATAATGGTGCAAACCGGATCCAAGTCTGGGATAGCGCAGTTACTCTCGTCCTCGTGCCAGTTGAGAGTGGTGACAGGATTACATACAGAAATAAGGCAGCTTCTGTCTCGTAGCAACAGCTTGTTCCATGAAGTGTGTGGCTCTTACAGACTGGCTTTATGGAGAGGAGAAGAATTCAGTGATAACCTCCTTGTTGCTTACATTAACAAAAAGTATTCATGTATCCAGTTATTTAAGCTATTTAGGAACAATATGGTGAGCGAACTGTTTAAAGGAGGCTGATTAATGTATGCAAACCACATTGTCCAGCTGAAATTTGTTTACTGCACTAAAATGTCAATATTATTATTAGCTATTATCTTGAAGTGGTAGTATTTCCGTCTTCAGACAATGCAGCATTGCTAGAATACCAACGAGGCAGATGCAGTGAGGAGGCAGGGGACTTTTGAAGCTTATAAATCTGTGCGTAAGATTCACTTCATATCTATTATTTTGGGAAATAACAAATGAAGTTTTGGTGTGTGTTTCTCAAAATACATGATTTTCTCTTCACTATTTCAAGTGTGTTTATCCACATATGAAAGAATAAAAACCCCTATGGAATATGAAAATAGTTCTTATATAGTAGATACGAGGATGTGATTCGTGATCTCCGGGTAGGAAAAGAATCCATTTGTTTGAAGTCATGGATAGCGTTTAAAGTATTTAGGGTCTAAAGAGGGGATGGGTTTTATTTATTATTTTTAAATTCAGTCTTTACCCTTGTTCTAATGACCAAATGCTACTCTGCTTCTTAAGCCTAAGCTGTGAAGACAGGAGGCCAGTTGCCCAAATCCTTGTTTGCAGCAGCAGAGTGGGTACTTGTGGATATCTTAAGGGCTCAGTTATTTAAAGGTCAGCCCCTGTTTGACCTGTCAACGCTTTAAAACTCAGGCCAGAAATAGATAAACTATTGAATGTTTGGTCAAAAAGGATGACAGTACCATCCCAGTGTGCATCAAAGTAGTCACTGCAGTTGTGACAAACCTGTCTGTCTTTGTGGAGGCAGGATGGAGCTGCTGTCAGGATGGGCCAACTGCCGGATCCCGGGAGGAGACACGTGGGCTGGGGACAGAGCCCCTGCGAGGGGAGGGTGGCTCTGAGCGAAGGCTGCATGCTGCTTCATAGCCTGGGTCTCTGGGCTAATATGTTTGGCAAGAAATTCACCTGAAGAGGCAGAGGTTTTTGCTTTCTTGTTTTTACCTTGGGGTAAAAAACCCATAAAGGATTATTTGTGGAGAGTGGGTGCTTGCTGCTCCTTACCAAATAACAGAATCTGAGAGACAAATATGCCAAGCCCTAATGAGACAGACCCACAGGGAGAGAGATGATCAGTGAGCACCTTGAACTGATTTGAAATAGTATTTCTGGAGATCGGTGAGTTTGGGAGGATTGAAGGGGAAGGGGAGGGTAGAGAGGAAGCATCTGAACTTGTTGGGGTTTTCTGTTGCTTTCTGTTTGGTAGCATTGCCTGTGGCACAGTGCTGGCTCACTTAATGGCTTATCATATGCTAATTTGTATTCGCTGCAAAAGCCTCTCATGCTAAATATTTTGAATCCTAGTTACCCTCTGACATGTTTTATTGCATATCTGATCTGGAGGATAGATAATAATTATTCATGCCCATAGTTATTATTACATGTGTATCTCCCAGCCTGATCTGGAGGTGAGAATCACAGTTGTTTGGAAGTAACACCTGGTTGCTGCAGGAACTTTGTGATAATGAATTTTCAGAAGAAACCCAAATCTTAATATCTGAAGGCTGAGCTGAAAAATTGAGCCCAGTCTTATCTACCAGTGTAATTTAAAGTCTCAGACTTTTTTTTTTTTTTACCAGAATCGCTAGCTCTGGTGCAAAAGGCTGTGCAAGGCCTTTCATGGCTTGGTCCTCTGCCTCCAAGTCCTGTACCAGGAGTATCAGTGTGAACCCTCTGCCATATTGTAATAGCAAACACCTGCAAATAAAGAGAATAATGAGAGAAAACACAAACCTGCAACCCCCTGCAAACACTGTGGCTTCTGAATTGGGTGGAAACTTCCAGATATTTCTATTGCATGATCTCATCCTAAACGGGGGGGTTTCTTTATGTGCGTGGTGCCTGAGATGAGCCTGGCGCTGGGGAGGAGATGCTGGAAGTGCTGACTGAGATGTTGAAGTGTGGTTTGAATTGTGCAGCTGCTCCTACAGCCCTCTTCGGTGCGGTCTGCTCCTTAGCAGTTGCTCTGAGGTGCCAAAATGTGCTCTGCAGCCACTGCTGAGCCACCCTCCAGCCAAACTCAGCAGTTTTAAAGCCTCTGAGGGTCTCCTCCACAGCTGGCAAGCATCACAGGGTTTTTTTGATTACTTACTGCCTCAGTGCCTTTGTGCTCTTAGCCCACAAACCTGACAGAAAGGACAGAGAGATGGGATGATATAGCTCAGTCAGTGAATTAATTTTAGAAAACACATCTTTCAGAAGGCTAGCTGTCAGTGTAGCCTTTGTCTTTTGGAAATATTTCTTAGCAATCTCCCTGAATTGCAACTTCCATGTATTTCCAAGGTTTCCACTCTAATTTTGTTCTACCTGTAGTTAAACTTCAGCTCTTGCAAGACAATAGCTTGTTCTTAGGTGCTTCCATGGTTGCTTTAGACAAGATCTGGTATGTCTGAAATCAGGTGTTGATATATCCAGTAAGGAGAATTACGGGCATAAGTGGTAAGAAAAGAACACATTTGGAATAAATATGAAGATTTAAAAATCCTTCTTGGATGAAGTATAATTTTGTTGTTGCTTTATTATCCCTGTCTGCCTAGATATGTCTTGTGATAACTTATAATGAAACATAGGACACCGTAGTTTTATTTTTGCAAATGGCATCTAGCACATAGTGAGAGCTGCCTTTTGTTATAGAGATCCAGATAGCAGCAATTAAGAAAACTTCCTGAGCTTCATGCCCTGGTCCTCCCTCCAAATGTCAATACTTGTACTTATGTGTCAGCTATTCCAAATGAGCTACCTGTTGTGTTATAAGCCAAACAAACCCTTCCATTGTAAAATTTTCTCTACTTCATCTTCCCTGTCATCCTACAGGCATTTTTTTGAATTAGGCTAGTATTGGGTAATTTTGTGTCAATGGTGAAAGGCTTTCCAAACTACTTCAGGTCTGCTGATTTTCATTCAACGCAACTGTGTGTGGTAAACCCAAATGCTTGTTTGGTGGACATATGTTAATTTGCAGCAACAGGTGATGTGGTCCATTTGTGCATGCATTTGGTTATTTATTTAAAAACTATAATAAGCTGGATGAAGTTTTATAAAATTCTTATAATTTTCTGGAAGCATTGCAAAGAAATTGCTATTATGAAACTAAAATTCATAAGCAGTCTTTAAAAAAAAAAAAAACAAAACCACCATCCCACAAAAAGTAATGCTTATGCTTCTGGGTTAGCTTGGTGTACACTCCCTATATCTTAACCACAGCAGTATTATTGGATTTGGAAGCTGCAGAAAAGATCTTATGACTTTCAGTAGGTTTTCAAAGAGGGCCATCACAGTTACAGTAACATTAATAAGGCTATAATAAGTGAGGCTAGGAAGGAAATGTGATAGCTCTTATTAGAGCAAATGACAAAGTGGTGAAAAGCCAACAGGCTTTCCAAGACCCAAGCCTTTACTCAAGTCTGAAACCAAAGCATTAACTTCAAGCAAGCTACTGACTGTGAACAGTTGTCTTGTGTTTAATTTAACTGTCATCTCTTAGCATCCAGTCATGCTGCAGGAGGAGTACTGGGGGATGCGCTACCTGCAAACAAGGAAGATATTTGTAGCATCTGGCAATACTTCTTACTGGTCTGACAAAACAAGGAGCTGTACTGTACTCTGTGTTTTAGAGCACCATCATGTGACATTGAATTTGTTGACAATGTTGGCTGAACACCCATGTAACTTTTTTTTTTAAAGAATATGTGAATTTATTCATTTCATAAGAAAATTGTAATAATATACTTAGGAAGTTTTCAGTAGAGTTTGTTTTGACTACTCTTACACTTTTTATGATGTCTGTCAATGAAACAGATAAGCTATGTTATGCTTGGACATGTAGTTAAGTGGGGGACCCCAGGATTAGTTTGAACAGAGACTTTTTAAAATTAAATTTCAAGGTCCAGCAGAAAACATTCTTGCTTACAAGTATGTGATAAATCATGGGCAGAGAGTAAGTTGTCGTCAATCTTCTGGTTTTTGTAGAGATGACAAGCAGAGAGATCTGTAGATTCCAGTGGTTTACATCTTCGGCACAAATAAATGTAACTTATAAAACTGAAAAATTGCCAGTAAGATCATTCCTAGGTTCAGAAGAAATGGGCTTAGTTCATTGGAAGCACCTTACCAAGACACTTTGATTCATTTGATTTAAAAAAAAAAAAAAAAAGTGTTTGGTACTGTGCTTGCAACTTCTTCATGTGTGGAAGAGCGTAGGTGCAACTGTAGTATGGTTATTTCACAGGTGCGGAATGTGCTCTTATGTTTTAGCAGGTTGAGTAGAAGCCCCTTCGAATATGTGGTTCAATCCTTTTATAGCCTTTGCGTTTAACGCGTTATGTTAAATGTATTTGTGACCATCCTTATGGCAGCAATAAATGGCTTATTGGATAAGAGGTCTGGGATAAATCAATAAGGAAACTTCTCCTTCAGTATGCTTATATCTGCTGATACCTGGAGGGATAGTATTGAATATCAGAGGAGAAGGAAAGAACTCCCTAACTACTGGCAAACTGCTGTTTTTATCAGGTAGGCAGACAAGAGTCTTGGAGGAATTAAAAAAAAAAAAAAAAATTCATTCTAAGCAATTTAGATGTAAAGTAGATCAGCAATTGCTTCATGTAACATCTACCAAAGAATAAGAACCTCTTGGATATTTCTAAGAGCAGAAGTTCAGTGTAGCTAGTGAAGACTAGAAAGCTTCTCATCCAAGCGATTACCTGTGTCAGCACCTCTTTTCTGTGCTCAGTAATATGAATAATTTAGTTCTTTGGTAATGTTAGTAAGAACTGTTTGCAAAGCTTCCTTTACATTAACTTTCTAGGCTTTCCGTATGGGCTGCCCTCCTGCACCCTGAAATACATATGTAGAGCTGAAATCCTTCCTTAACGACAGCACCCCATTGCAGGGCAGGAGTGGCAGAGAAAGAAGCGCAGTGATGGTGAAATGAAGTCCGGTTCCCACGTTTATTCCGTGCAGTGCTGATGATAGTGGAGGGGCTGTGGCTTCTCGCATAGCAGCTCACTGGTTTTGTGTTGTGGTGGTGTTTTTTTTTCCTGCACATTGCTTTTCTGAATTGCTTGCGGATGATATGTTGCTCTATATTTTCAGGGTGATTGTATGTTGTTCACAGGGATGGAACGCCACTGTAATTTTTGTGAAAGATTCAGCGCAGGGTGTCATTAGGGATTTAAGAGTATCAGCTGCCAGGCAAAAGTAGGGATATTTGATCTTTTTCATGTTTGTACTTTCCAGCTTTGAGACAGTGAGAAATCTTCCCTGAGTATTCTCATCTGGGTAAAACACTGTCACCAAACTCCTATGTCTTGGTGCAGGAAAGGGAGAGGAGTAGGGGGAGGGAAAAAAAGCACCTTTGTATTAAGAGATGAAGATCTTGCTCAAATCTGAGTCAGTGAATATTGCTCAGGGGAGCAAACATGGTGGCAATGAATCTTTCCTTGGTGCCAAGCCAGAGGAGCTATGTACCTATATCATGGTCTTCAAGCTGTGGGAAATGTGATGCCTGCCTCTAGTAGGGTGGTTTTATTTAGCGAACCTAGGTAATGTGTGGAGATTATGTCAGTTCAACTGTCTTCTCTATTCTCCTTCCCAGCATATGAGGGTTGGGTAATTCTGCATCTCAGAGATATAATACCACTAGAAAGCCTGTTGAATCCAAATATGTTGCATGGTCAGAGACCAGTGAGTTCTCACTCCCTAGCATTGGGAATAAAACACAAAAAAGGTAGGACCGCATAGATGCAGACTAAACTAGCTGTGATCCCCTCTAAATAAAACGCAGGCAGAAGGCCACGAAGGTTCTCCATTTCCTGCTCTGAGTTTCCAAAACATGGTTTATCTTTGCTTCTGAGAACGCTTAAAGCTCTTCTAAATTGAGGATGGCTGAACTGAAGGAAAGCTGGGGAATGGAGGGGCTCACGGATGCTGATGTTACAGGGCAGGTTCACTTTTAGCTGAGCAATGCTGTGATGTTGCTGAGGGAAGGGGAAATGAGGCAGAGAAGTTGAGGAGCGTGTCAGTGACTAAGGATGGCAGTCTTACCTCTAAAGTAGCAGCCCCAGTCTAATAGCAGGAGGGCGGTGACACGGTGGTGAGGAAATCGAGTGTAATAATGAGTCCTTCTCCTTGTAACGTGTCCCATTGCACTGAAAATGTCTTCTTAGGCCTTTTGAAATAGGAGGAAATACTAAATTATGAGGAATGTATTAAAACCGGGTTCTGTTATTCAAGGAAGGACTACCCGATGACTTGCTTGCTGAGTGTTGAGGTGATGGTGGGCATCACAAGGTATTTGGTCAGGTTCCTAGGAAGAGAAGGAGAGGACCCAGTGGGCATGGTCTCTTGCTTGTATCCTTGGCACAATGAATCCAGAGGTTCTGGGGAAAAAAACTTAGGCAGTAACTCCTCTGTCATGCTCTCTCTAAGTCCTCTTTTGTTTGTTAGCAAAAATCAGGTAGGAAAAAGAAGGGAAGAGTGGAACCAAATGGAATGCTACTTAAACATGCACAGAGGAAAATAAAACCGAAGCACGGTATATGTATTTCTGCACTCATACCAGAAACCTAAGTAGTAAAATGTGGAGCTAAATGTTTGTCTTTAAAAGAGGAGATTGACATAATATGCATCTTAAATGTGGTAGGAGGATGGCAAATGCTGGCATAATGCAGTATCAAAGTACAGAGAAAGACAGAGTAGTCTGAGCTGACAGAGAAACCGTGTTGTATGCTAAAGCTTAAAATCAAGTCAGATCAGCAGCCTGCCATACGTAACGTAAATCCCAGTGAGTTTAGGCATAGAAAAGAAAAACATGGCAGTAAGACTGTTATTGCCATCAGTATGGTTACAGCAACAGTGCTACAGAGGAAGATGGGAAAGACCGTAGAGTCTTTCCCATCGTAGAGTCTAGAGGTACATGGTTGTTGTACCTTATCCCGTGTACTTTTACTGTCTGTCTGGATTGGGTACCTGCCATATTGGGATGGTTTACTGAAACTAAGCTCTAGATGCTGTCAGTGGCAGCTTCGTGGGCCAACTAGAGAGGGGATTTATTCGGGAACAGGCAGCATCTGGTCCCTGAGCATGCAGAGCAGTTTCAAAATATCACAGTAGAAAAGCTGCCCTGTGGTAGTAACTACAGCACGTGTAAATTCAGCATCTCTGCAGGGGCAACAAAAGCCAGAAGACTCCTTCCCAAAGCAAAGGACAACACTAGTGAGAGAGCAGAAAAGGAGGGTGTTTGTGTTTGCTGTGTGGGTCTGTTTGGTTTTTTGATTTATTTTAAACAAACACTGAAAGACATAGTTAAGGGTCAAACCTTTGTGGTGGTTTAAAGACATTGCATTGGAGACTTCAAGGAAAAGAGTGTTGCCTGTCAGGATGTAAAATAAAGGAAAAGTGAAAATGCTGTGGTTATATAACAAGGAAAAAAGAAGGTACTGTAACAAAAAAACTGCAAATAAAACTCCCAAAACAAAACCAAAACCCACCCACAGCAAAACCAAAAAACCCAACAAAAGAAAACTGACCCCAAAGACTCCTTTGCAAAATGAAAGTTGGATCCACATGAGGAATTTAAGAAGTAACTAAAAGCTGGCAGGTCAGATTGCAAACTTGTAAAAAGTGTAAGTAAATAAACAATATTTTCTTTGCAAATACATTGGGAGTAGGAATACTGTCACTGATTTCCCTACCTTCCACCCAGGGCCAACAGACCACTCTAGTGGACGGGTTTGTTTTTTTTTTCCTCTTTTTAAAAAGCATTCAGAGAAGATAGTCATATTAGTAAAATCAAATTATTTTGTACTTTTGTCTTCCCAGAGGAAAATATGGGAGACTTACATGCCACAACCCTCCCCTGTAAGGGAGGGGAGTACCAAAGGATTTGTCTCAGTGTCTGTAGAAGAGATGGCTGGAAGAATAAATAAGTAAAATAGATAATAATAAGTCATCACAATGATATGGTATTCATCGAAGAACTGAAAAGCTAATTGTGATAAGTAATTGCTCACTTTAATATGATTCTGCACCAGAAGACTGAAAGGATGGTAAAGGGCAGGGAGGAGGTAAGAGTTTCCAAGGAAGACCAAAAAGCCCATTGTCTGTATCTGGGAGATTAATTGAGGTTACTTTCAAGAATAGAATTAACCTTTAGATAAAGATGATGCATAACAGAATAGTCAGTATGGCTTTTGCAACACGAAGTTATGCCTCACTTACCACATGCTTCAAAGAACTCCAATCTATGAACATGTGAACAAAGATGATGCCCAGGTGATGTGATGTACGTGGAGTTTCCATAGGTGTTTGACAAAGTCCCCCACAGCTCTTCATTTAAAAAAAAAAACAACAAACATTTGAACCAAAATGGTAAGTATTCATATGAATTAATAATGCATGAAAAAATTATAAAGTGCAGGTACAAGTAAAATAGGTGAATCTCACAGTGAAGGTAAAGTACCAGTAAACTATTGCAGAAGTCTCTGCTGGCGCCAGTGCTGCTCAATATATTGATGAATAGATCACTTCACTGTTCACTGTCTTTTCCAAGCCAGTTGCTGACCATACTTGGATATTCAGGGTAGTCAAGCAGAGACCTCACCAAAAAATTGCAGACAGGCTTTATGATTTTGAGCAACTTGGTAAGAGGAGGGCAAATGAAAATCAGTGTATAGATTTGAGCTGCCATATCCACTTCAGAAGTGATGTCTTAAGATTGTAAAAGACATTCTTGTGAAAACAGTCACTCAGTGGTGGAGAAAGCACCCCCCCCCCAAAAAAAAAAACCAACCCCCAAACAAAAACAAAACAACCCCAAAACACAACAACAAACAAATCAAATGGTAATTGTTATTAGGGAAGGAATGCAGAACCAGCAGAATACTTCACAGTGGTCCTGCATAGGGCAGTGGTACACCCATGACTCAAACACTGGGTGCAGTTTTGGACTCCCTTTCCTGTGGCCATTTCTAAAGTGATACAGCCTAACTGGAGTAGATACGGACAAGAGTGATAAGGGTGAATAAAGGCACAGAATGATTTCTGAAAGCAGAATGATGAACTAAGATACGATTCTTCAGGCTGGAAAAGCACTACAGTGGAGGTCTATGTGTTTGTGACTGTCAGGGAGGTGATACCTAGGGAATAACTGTTCTGTGTCTTCCAGCAGAAGAGCTAGCAGGACTGAGCATAACTGGTGGGCTACAGGTTCAAAGCACACGAACAAAATCCTTCTCTGCACAATGTAGTTACGCTGTGGGAGCTTGTCACGTGGCACTTTGCTGCGTTGTTTGACAAAATGACAGAACAGGTTTCAGAAATACCTATTGAAGGCTATTAAGTAGGAAGATGGTCTTTCTGGCTCCGGAAGTCCCAGATATGCAACCTAGCGTGTATTCTGAGGATGTCTTGGTGCATTCTTTGCCTCCTTATGAGCAGCTGCCCCAGGGTTCTGTTATTGCTGGATGTGGAGAGCATAGGTGGGCTTTTGCCTGGCTTCTACAGCCTTTCATAACTCACTGAAAATAGAAAACAAGTGCACGGATAGATAAATACCTATAAATTACACTAATATTCTGTAGATTTGGTTTTTTTTTTTTTAATAGTACTTGCAAATAAATCCTCTCCTGATCCCTTGTATTTCCTATGGCTTTTAGAGCTGCTGCCTTGAAAGAAGCAGGTGAGAGCTCTGCTTTGCTGTAGGTGAAGCAGGTAGGACTCCAAATAACACACGTTGACCTAGAGTGAGCTCACCAAAGAGTAGACAGGATCACCAGTGGGTGAAAAGTGAATTAAATGCTGTTTCATTTGGGGTTTGTTTGGAGTTGTGTGATGTGTTAGTTTTTCTGGATCCCTGATCTGTCAGTCAGCGCGGTTGCGTATGTCCTGTAGTGCTGATGGGGAGTGTGAAAGTGGGAATAGGTGGTGAGGAAGAGGACCGGGGAAGGCTGTTCATGGAAGCAGCCTGTGCCTGGCTTAGATTGTCAAGCTGTGCACCTTGGCCTGCTCGTGGAAAACACGCGCACATAATTTTTGCAAAAATGTTTCATTTGTTCAATCAATCAAAATTGCTTTGCCTGTTGGAAACTGGTATAAAACTGCAGGTAGAGTTTTGTAAATCGATGTGATCCTGTTAGCTTGCATTAGCAAATAATATCTTTAATTGTAATTTGGTTAGCAATATTTTAACTTAATGACAAGGTTTTGCAGCAGTTTTACAATGGGATGTAAAAAAATAATAAAAAAAAGTCATTTATAGTTTAGGATGCAGATACTTTGTCGTGTCTCTATTGCCAGAGGGCTCAGAAACCTCAGGAAGGCTTCTTTAGAAATCTTTCATGTTCTTCCATTGAGAATGTGACCCGGCAATCATTTAAAGAGTTGGAGTCTTTAAATGATTTCTATTTTGGGTGTTTTCAGGGCAGAACAGAAGAATAAGGCTGGCAGCAGGACGTATAGGAAGAGACAGGCCATTCACTTCTTATAAAATAGGTCAACGCTCCCCACCACCCAGGGTACCCAGCATTCATATCGGCTGCAGATAGGATGGGGAGCGTCAACTGTGCATCACCCTCTTGGCTTAAGGAGCAAAGTGACTGGGAAAGAGAGGCTCCTCTGAGGATGAGTAGGGGACGATGGAGGTTTGGATGAGGGAGGTTCGCTAGTTAGCTGAAAAAAAAGTTGCATGATCTGCCGAACCATTATAATGGTTAAAGAAACTCTGTGCTCAGTTAACATGCGCTTAGTGTAAGAAGCAGCTTTAAATAATGCAAATGTTGCCAACAGCCAATTTGGAATGGTGATCCATGAATTGGTGTTTTTTATAGGAAAGTGTTCCTGTTGGTGGATCTTCCTCGTTCTTTTCTGACCTGTATGAATGCCTTTGATTTCTCCTGCTGTCTTTCTATAGCATATGGGAGTTGGTGTTTGCAGGCCCTAATGATTTAGGGTACTGGAAACTGGCTTGTACAGGGCATGTATGTACAAAACAGATAAATTAAAATCCTATTTTTGAGCATACCTAATCACCATAATCTTTTTTTAAGGGAAAAGAATTAAAAAAAAAATAATATGTACTTATTCTAAAAGCATAACTCTTTAAAATAAAGAATTTTAAAAGGTTGACAATTTTTAATTAAAGGGGATATGTTATAATGAGACTTACAGAACAAAATATTAATTGTCCAGGTTTAAAATAGTCATTATAGTAATTCATAACACTAATATTCTTAGTAGCTATTGCTTAACATATAATCAGCTTTGTAGTGGTTTTTCACTAATTCTCCTAGTCTAATTTTGTGTATATTTAATTGAGCTAGCATGGCTAATTCAATTTCTTTTATCAACTCTACCAATGGCAAAGGTCTGTGAAGCTATTTACATTGTTGAGCTGGAATATGAGGGAGACCCTTCCCTCTCCATAAATTGATCGGTTCCTTTAATGCTGCAAGGTGCCCTGAAATCCATTATTTGTGCTGCAAAGTACATCTTGATTGAATTACGCTACTTACATTTCTGCCTATGCAAGCTCTCTTGTTCCTTTTCAGCTCTCCTACAAAACTACTAGAAATGTTTTCAGGTTTTGCATTTTTTGGTTTCCCCTTCAATTTGTGACTATTTTTATTATTATTATTATTATTTAATCTTGTGGTTGCATGTAAAAGGGAAAAAATATCTAAGGACTGTATGACAGGAGCTACCTGATTCCTGCTAGTCTCCTTCACATGCTGGATGGAAATTGTGTCCTTCATGAGCATTGTGCAAGACCACAGTTTGGTGAAGCTCGTAGCGTAAATTATTACCATGATGGAATAATGTGAGGGGATGCTGCAGTCAGGAGGAAGACCCTGCCTGTTAGCAGCCAAAGCAGCTAGAGATAGTGTCCACGTAGCTCCTGGATGATAGCACTGGAATCCTTGCCCCCCGGGACTGTATTCTCTGGGCTTTGGAGAGTAAGTTTCCTGCCTGCTTGATTGGCTTCTGCAGCATCATGCTGTTCATGGTGGAAGGGACTTGTTTATTTTTATACATAATGTAAGCTTGAAAGGTGCCAGGAAGATTGGAAACAATGAAAGCTCTGAGGAATTAAAGGGCAAGAGTGAAGACTGATACTGCACTAGATGGAGTCTTTTTTTTTTTTTTAAATTACATTAAACTTCCTTTACCATAGAAGCACTGTGACTCAGCTTCATAAATCATGAAGGATAGAAACTGTTTAGAGAATTTTCTTGAATAAGGGTTCTTGCTTTATGATGAGTGAATTAATTTCCCTGTAGGTGTTCTGGCTCTGTGATGACCCAGACAAACTTTTGTACAAAAGATTTCAATTCTTCTTCTTTTCCTATGCTCACTTCAGTGAAAAAAGGGACAAACTCTTTGAAAAACATCTGAGTTGTGAAACAAAACAGGAACAAATCTAACTGACCGAACTAAAATGAAGAGGTAGAGTTCATCTGAGGATCCTATCTCCTATACAAGCATGAAAAAAAACCCAACCCAAACCAAAGCACTAAACCATTTTAAGGTCACCTCAGACTTTAAGTATCTGGAAGCAGAGATGGTACTTTGCAAATTTTGGTGTATGCTTTGGTTTTTTTTTTTTCTGAGAAAAATAATTACACATGAAGTAATGAGTAAAATGGGTCAATAAATTGAGGTGCTTTTTTTTTTTCTCCTGAAGATCACAAAAAATCTGTGGTTTTCATACATGGGATTGCAGGTCTTATGCTTGGGGCATAAACTTTTTTTATATGAATCTTTCCTATAGCATCTTCAGTTCCATGATAATGTCGCTATTTGGCTAGCATTTAAACAGCAAAGTAGATTTTTTTATCTGTTTCCTAAAGTGGAGAGTATCAATGTTATTACTTCTATAGGAGAAATTCCTGGGAAAAGTGAAGATCTGATGTCTACAAGGCGTTCTTTGCTTGAGAGCATTTGCCATCTTAAACAAACAAACAAACAAAAAAACCAAAAATGAAACAAAACAAAAAAAAACCCAAAACAACCCCCAACCCCCCCAAAAACCAAACCCAACAAACACCCACACCCTCCAAACCCCCCACCCCGAAAACTTCCCTGTGATGACACAAAATCCATGTCCTATACATGGACACGTGTTAAAGCTTGACTGTACTTGGCTATTAATCTTAAATTATTTTTCTGAATGAATGTTTCTGAAGGAAATAGGACAGCTTATGCATGGTACAGTTCTTACGTATGTATAATTTCTAGTTGAACTACATTTGGACAGTTAAATTCCCTCAGAGGTGAAACGTACTTAACCCACTGCATCCTTCATTTTGGCCATCTGGCAGAGGTCCCTTTACTGACAATGATTAGTGTTTGGGTTTTTTTTTTTTCCCCCAGGCTTTTACCTGTTTGCAGCTGGATAAAGCACAAGCAAAACAAAGCAATCCTAGTTTGTAGTGGGGCATTGTCCAAAAATAGAGCATTCTGAGCCAGAGAACAAGGCAGATCACTATTTTAGAAAAGATACATATTTGGCAGGAGGGTTTTATATAGAAACCATACAACTTTCCTTCAGATAAAGTTCTCAGCTTTGTGACTCTGACAGATGGGTGTGTCATTTTTCAGGATTGTGACTCATCTCATATATTCTAACTATAGCTATAACTTTTTGTGAGACGCATTTCATAATTTATTCACTGACAGGTGTTTTCGCAGCTGTCTGCAGGATGGAGATTTTCTCAGCACTTCAAAATCAGGGCAACTACTTCTTTAAGTGGGATCCTGCTTGGGGGCCAGCTTTGGATTTGGAAAAAAGGGGCAGATGGACCAAAGGCGCATTGCTACAGCTTTTCTCATTGTGTTAGCTTTCCAAACCTGCCGAGGTCCCTGCTGTTTGCACAGCAAGTCAATGAGAGGGCTAGCGTGTTGCAAATGTGGAGGAGGTAGAGGGGAATAGCCTCAAATACATCATCTTGAGGTGTATGAGATTATTCACCGTGTTTTCTGCTTAATGAGCTCCTCTACCTGCAGTTACGATATAAAAGGCAAAGATGATGAATGACCACAAATGTTGCATTTTTCAATACCTGGACAAAAGACAGTTGTTCGCACACCTGGTACAGTTGCATCCCCTCCCCACTNAAAAAAAGATGCTTGATAGTTCTCTTTTCCGTATCAGAAACATAATTCTATTTATCATGATGATACAAGAAGATGCGAGATGGCAGATGAAAGCTGGCTGTGATTTGAGGGAGGGGAGGAAGGAATGGGGATCAGAGTTTGTCCGTGTCCTACAGGGAATGGGGGAGAAGAAAAGAGCAAGAAGAGGCTTTGGGTTCGGAGGTGGGAATTGGTGAATATTCAGCACATGATTTAAAGCGGGCAATCTTGACACTTAAATACAGTGGGCATACTGTTAGCCGTTTTGGGGAGGTTGGGATTGTATTTGACTCGCATAGTGAGAAGTGATGGGCAAAAAAAGAACAAAACCTCTGACCACATGAGCCTGAAACGTTGATTTAGTGCTGCAGCAGTTCCATAGCTCTTGCAGCTCTGCCAGCCTTGCCTGCTTGCTTAGGACATGCCTGCTGAATTGAGATGTCTTCTCCTAAGAAGACGTAATACACGATGACTGGAATTAGGCATGACCTGTTTTCCTCTTAGTGCTAATAATGTTAGCCACTGCCTTTGAATGCAGAATTTTAAACACCTTTTGTTGGTTGAAAAAAAAAAAAAAAACAAAAAAAACCCAAAACAACAAACCCCAAAACAACCCTTCCTAATGATATTGGCTATTGTACCGCATGACCCTGGGTGTAGTATACTCTATAACAGTATTTTGCTTCCAGATGACAGCATGGAGGAACATTAGTGGAATCAATATCACATTAAAGATTCAGGCTCCATTAGGCTGATATGACAGATTATTTTCTCCAAGTGCTGACATCATGCTTGGTTACGTCCATTCCTGGATCTTCACAAGGCAACGATAGAGCTGACTCAGCCCTACTGAGAACTTCAGTCTCTCAGGAGATCCTCCCTTGTGCCTCCCGCCGTGCTGTCCCTCCCGGTGTGGTCTCCCAGTTATCTTCACGGAGGCTGCAGCCATCAGGATGTCCTAGCACTGCGGTCTGTCCTGGGTTTGGTGCTGGCTGGGATGCTCCAGGCAGTCCTTGCAGGCCTTGCCGGGTGGCTGGGTTATCCAGCAGGGGAAGGTAGGTTGGAAGTGCTCTGTAGAAAGCCACCAAAGGGAAGGGTGATGTTGGGGAGGTCAACAGGAGAGCGGATTTCTTCATTGTCGTTTCTGTAATGATTTGCATGATAAGGTGCGGTACAATAGCAGAGTATCGGAGAGGGGACGAAAGAGCTTTGCTCCTTAGTTATGTCTCTGGCTCACTCTGTGGCCTTGAGCAATTTGCTCTCAAGTTTCCCCATAAGTAAATGAGGAAAATAATGCTTATTTATCTTTTTATAGTACTTCAAGATGCCCAACAGAAAGGTGGTGAGTATTATTATTATTCATAGACTTGGTTCTTTTTCCCACTTCTCTTATTAATTTTTGTACATTAAAATTAAATGTTTACATCTCATACTCTGGGAAGATTAATTTATCACTTAAAGATGCTGTTGTTTCATGCTTGCCAAATTACTGCTTTAATGACAGTTTTGCCAGTGTGCTGCTGAAGAGGCTACATCAAAAGGAAAAATGGCAAAATGGTTTGAATTTCAAAGCCACAATTTTTACTGCATTGTGTGCAGTGCCTGGTAGGAAGGGACTTCCCTGATTGAGTATTCAGCTGTGTTTCTAGGAAACTGTTGGTTTCCATTAACGCAGTTCCTTCAGAGCTCAGGAGGAAAAATTTGCAGTTGTTTATGAAAACTTTTTAATTGTATAATTACATTGGCAGGTCTGGTAAAGCTTTATCAAGTAGGGAAGTAAGATGATGGTTTGTAAAAGCAGCTGCATGACTTGTTTATCTACAAATAAGATCAGTGATTTAAGTTTCTAACTATAGATTTAAATTGTCTAACTCTATACTCTTGGTATCTAATTTTGGGAACGTCATTAGAAAATGTCACTTTAAAATGTGATTTTAAAATGTCTAATCAGCTATTCCTTCTTCGATTTGATTCTCTATCAATGCGGAATTACATCTTCCCCTCGCTAATGAAGTAAATAAATCGATACAAATGACTTGCAGTCATAAAGTCTACTGAGTTATAACCTTATGCAACACCATGAAGTCCACAAGTGCATCATTTTAGCACCTCAGCTCTGGTTTATGAAGCAGCAAGTTGGTAGGGGAGGTAATAAGGCTGGCGGGACAGTTAACAAAGCACAACTTCCCTTCTGGAATGGTCCATTTTTGACTTTTTTCTGCTGTTCTCTTGGAATGTGCTCTATGAGCTTCCCAGCTGCTCCCATCCTCCTCCCTTGGGAAGTGTGTGAGCTGAGGCTCCCGGGTTCGGTGGCGGCATCCGTGTGGACTTCCCAGCAATCTGTGCTTCAGTCCTCTGTTCTTGCTGCCCGTGTCCCGAGATGCTGGCGCTGCTGGGAAGTGGGATAACTGTCGTTGTTTCCCTCCTTTTCTTTTGGACCTTTCCATCACTTTCTACTACTTCTACTCTCAGTGTTTTTCCTTTGGAAAAAGGATTGCATCTTTACAGAGAAATGGATTTAATGGTTGGGAGGAAGCAGGTGGCCAGTCACCTTTATATACTATAAAATATATATGAAGTGTATGTATATAGGTAATTTTTATAAGTCATAATATACAATATTTACAAAATTATAATTTTTATGTGTACAACATGCATATGGATATATACTTGTATATACATCTACACACATACATACACCATATATATATAAATAAATAAAAAGGTTAAATCGCATACAAAAGAGGTTTAAAAACTGCTCAGATGAGGACATGTCCTGAACCTGATATAACTTGTCATGTTATTATTACTGATTCATTTATTTTCTTGGTTCAGCCTGGAGGCTTTATGCAAGATTATAGCACTGTATAAAATACATAGTAATCTCTTCAAGACAGGAGCTGAATAAATGAGGTGAAATGGAGGTAGAGGATGAGCAGGCACAGAAGAGATAACTGGACTCTGCTGGCCCTTGTTTTTACCTATGCACTTGTGTAGTTAAAAGCATTAGGATATAACATAATTGTATGTTGGTTGGTTTTTTTTTTTAATTTTAATTGCTTCTCAGTAATGGAAAAAAACTAATGCTGTGGTTTTGGAGAGCAGTATGTTACTTTATTGATATTTCTGGTCTTTGAGATTAAATCACTGAGACTTATACATTGCTCTGGGAAACTTACAGCTAAAGGTAACCAAGCAGAGACTGAAAACCTCCCCAGGCAGTTGCACACCTGCGTAAGGAGGCGGTGCGGTGCTGGAGGTGTAGCCCAGCAATGTGGCTGTGGCAGTGCATGCTTGTTCTGCTATTTGGTCACGGTCTGACTGAACTCAGATGGATTTCAGTTTATGTCTAGATCAGATCAGCGGCAGAGCTGGGAAGGAAACTGAATTTTCAGTTTCCTTCACTTAGTAAGCTTCAGCTTGACGCGTCCTAGAAATAGTTGGGAGGTCAGTTTGTCTCAAGGTGTTGTGATTCAAAAAATTATTTGATGGACTTGGCTGAAGGCAATTTTTCATTGCCTTTAGTATGATATGTGCCTAGCAGAGCTTGTGCTGTGACTGCTGAACTGCAGCAGCTCTTCTCAGTCTGTCTGCCAATGAGCTGTTGCTTCCTCTAATTTGAATTACAGATTTTGTTTCCTAAAATGGATGTTCCCTGCCTTCCTAGGGCATGTCTCTGTTTTTGAAGGCACTGGTAAGAGATGCTTGTGTTTGCCCTTTGAGTTTTTTCCACGATGCAACCCAGTTTGCAATATAGACAGTTGCTTCCATGACTTTTTGTACCCTACCACAAAACCAAAACAAAAAACAAATCGGAAAGAAAAGCTGATTTACTGAACCTTGGTCAGGAAGAGGAAAACCAAGTGGTGCAAAGGCAATCGCCTGCCTCCTCCCACCAGCAGATGAATGACGAGCAGTGGCTACCTTGAGCAGACTGTCCTCCAGTTTTGTGTCACAGAGCCTGATATTATGTGGTCCAGGGTATCCGTCCCTTTGGCCAGCTGGGGTCATCTGTCCCAGCTGTGTCCCCTCCCAGCCTCTTGCCCACCCCACTCGCTGGGGGGACAGAGTGGGAAACAGAGGAGGCCTTGGCACTGTGCAAGCACAGCTCAGCAATTGCTAAAACACTGGTGAGTTATCGACGCTGGTTCAGCCACAGATCTAAAACCCAGCACCATATGGGCTGCTGTGAAGAGAGCTAACTCCATCCCAGCTGCACCCAGTGCACCACGATGTGATTAATTTGAAAATAAAAATTGCATCAGCATCTGTAAGCTAATATTTAATTCAAGGCAATTTTTAATGTTATTGAACTTGCATTTAACTTACTGTAACTGTGTGTAGCAGGTAGAAAATAAATACTTGGTTTCTTTTCTGTTGCCCTCTGAAATAGAGAATTAGGGCAGATGAAATGTAAGGAATAGAAAGATGAAATGGTTCCTTTTAGTAAAGGCAGGCTTTGTACTTTTCTTCTGCCAAGCATGCAACTTCAATAGCTGTAGTTTTTTTCCATTCGTGCTATCTTAGGTACCGACAAACTGTTCATTGCCACAACTGAAATGTCCATATGCAGCATATCTAACAGACAAATTTGGCTCAGATGGCTTTGTAAATGAATTTTATGTGGAAAGGCTCAGATGAAGGAGCCCTGTAACATCTTCTTTAACACCACATTGATTCACCAGGACATGAGTTTGCCACATGTATGCACATACAAAATGAAACTCTTTTCTTGAAGTACACTCCATTCCTGATAACACCTGATATACTGTGTCTCAGTGACAGCTTTAGTGGGACTCTGTTTCCACTCTTCAGTTTTCTGATGGCTGTGGATATTACAGCTCTCTGCATGCTTTAACCAAGAAGTTACACAGCTATGGTCTTGGTCTGCTTCATTGGGTAGACATTGAATAAGGATTAAATTGGAGTTTATTGATGCAGAGGATATAGTGCTGTGTTCAACAGCTGGATAAGCATCTATGTGGAGAATTGAAGGTAATGTTTTCTGGAAGTCGCCAATATCTTTTCCTTCCCTTTGCTGTCCTTGCTTTTATTGCAATAGAAAAGGGAATTCGCATAAAGTTTCAAATATATAACATTAGTTCAGAATTCATAAGGTGAGATTGGAGGGTGAAGTTACTGACCTTTGTAGATTTAACTCTGCTTTCAGTCTGTCTTTCTATAGATGGTCTTAATTGCAGCGTGTACTGTATCAAAGGAATCATACCACATTATCTGCTACTTCTTCTGTTATTTATGCACCCTCTTGTTTCTGTTCAGCCACGTCTTCTTAGCCTGCCCTAAGGTGAATGGATAATTTTATTTGAAGGGGGGGAGAAAATATTGTTTGTATTTTATTTAGACTCTTCAAGAGAAGGCTGTTACCTGCAGAAGCAAGAGTAGGTAGCTGAAAGGGAGGGGGAGATGTATTTAACCCCTCTCTCAGGGATTCACAACCCTGTCTGATCAGGGGTGCAGAGTAGGCTGATGTGCTGGATGTGAGAACCTGTTTGCCATATCTGTTCCTGCCTCGTGCTTCCCTGTGTTATTCCCCTTACGTGAGGCGAGGGCTTCATGGGACTCCATCTCTTGGGAAGACCAGGGGAGGATATGTCTGTCATGGGCACTGCAGGGTTCTCAAGAACAGTTCTGTAGGGGAAATTGTCCCTTAATGGCTGGACCTACAGGCTGACCAAGGCAGGGAAACTATACTTGAGTTGTCTACCATTTAGCAAGCTTTCTACTATTTCCCCTGTTGAAATAGTAAAGAATAGAAATTACATAGGAAACATAACATCGATCTAGTAATTTTTGTAAGCAGAAGAAGTAACCTGCTGCAAGATGAGGAAAAACAAATGCAGGGCTGCTGGACATCTGGGCTTACCATTCTAAAAGGTCTTGGGAACATGCACTATTAAAGTTCACGTTCTTCTAGATGGTACTGCGTCATTTAAGAAAAAATGATCAGGTTTGGTTTTTTTACTACTATGTCTGTAACTGGTTCAATGTAATGATGCAAGAGATTCCTTGAAATAGGGGCTCATCCTGCATCTACTAAAGCAAATGGAGAGTGAATCTCATAAGCCAAATCTTCCTTTACTTGCACCTTCTTGACTTTTTTCATCTTCTTGACTTTTATTGATAATTGATTTTGACAAGCATATGTAAGGGGCAAGTCATGATGAAACCAATGCCTTGACATATTGTCAGAAACTGTTTATGATACCTCCAGGTTTCTTAAACTAGTATTTGAGTCCTGTGGAAAGATGGGAAGTTACATTCACACAATTTGGGGGTGAGGTAGAATGAGAAATTTAACCTGTTTAAGTATCTGTATGAGTCTCACCGGTGAGATGCAACTTCTTTATCTGTCATCTATGTTATAATTACTATGCTTTACCATGTGGTTGGAGGAGGTCTGTTTTTATTTCAATTTAATGAAGAGGTCCCATTTCTTCTTCAAATCTAGTAAGGACGAGGAGCTGTTCCTCCTGCAATTACAAGCTTTTAAAATGTTAATCTTTCATGTTTTCCTCTTTCCTCTGTGGTCAAGCTCATTGCCGTCCTTCTTGGCAATTAACTGTTTTATTAGCAAGCTCAATGCATGCCCTTAATTCCGTTCTATGCAGAAACAGTCCTTGATTTAAAGCTGCAATGGCAAATAATAAAATCAATGGGAAGTCATTGGTTCTAAATGAAGATATATGGTAGACTTGCATGGATTTATATCAAGTGTGGAATGATTTATCTTTAGGGACAGCCAATAACAATGCTACTCCATGCCTTCAAGTAAGTTTGAGATGGTCAAGTAAGGAAACATAAAGAAAAATCCTGCCTGCCTTTCTCTCTGTCCTTGAAAGCTATGGGAATACTAGGCTGGACTTGAATAACATACCACACTCCCACCCCCTCATTGGCTGTACCTCTGAGGACAGCTTCAGATGACATGAAGGAGGTAGAGCCTACCTTACTGTCTTTAGTGGTTTGGCAGTTATTTTAGGCTTAAAATAAAAATTTGACTTTTGACTTTATTTTTCTTATGTATGTGACAATGTCTTTTCAGCATGAGCACGTAATGAAGCCAGTCTTTGATTTCAGACATTATTAAAACAGATGGAAATTACTCTTTAAGGGGAAGCTGGAAACTACAGGAGACTGTAACTGTAGGGGAATATATGTTTAGCAGGTGGTTATTCTTTAAACATAATAAATTCCACTATAGAGATCATTTTTCAGTGTATTCTGAATAGATTTTAAAAAAATAATAATAAAAATCTGTCATCTGATATCCAGAACTCTCCATTTCGTGCTCACCTGCCGGCTAGGGTCAGCAAGCGAGGACGTTTGCAAGTGAGGATAACATTGAGGCCTGAGTCAAGATCCTCTGAAGTCGATCAAGGAGTTCCTGCCGGCATCTACAATCTCTTGATCAGGGTGTATGCAAGTGCTGGTTGTATGTTGTGCTCCAGATTTATTTGAAATCAGCGTTTTTAGTGACTTCCATGGCAGTTTAAACCTAATTCTATATGGCTGAAGTTTGGTTTTTGGTGTATATGTGTGTATGCATATACAGGTATTGCTGCATGTATCAATACCCTCTAAAATGAGTGATCTGCATCCGGTTAAAAATATTTAAGTTGAGCAGGCAAGTTCCACAGCTCAGCTACCCTCCCTTCTATTTCAAATTTTAGCAGTGTTTTCCAGATGGTTAAAAGAAAGAGGAAACATTTTCATTACCATGGCCTTGAAGGAAAAAAGTGAATCTCTTAATCTAAAGAGAAGCAAACAGATTTTCATCAAAATTCCAGGCTTGAGCGAGCACAAAGAGTTGATTTTCATCTCTTCAGCCTTTTTTTTTTTTTAATCAAAATGATTTTTGCCTGAGTTCTGTCACAGACACTCTTACAAAGGGAAGGACAAAGTGTCAGGGCTGAGACTACTGTGGGGAGCAATATCTGAAACTGCAGAAGCTCTTGAGGTGTCCTTGTGACAAGAGGGTTGGTAAGCTTGCAGGGCAGGGTTCAAACCCAGGCACAAGCTAAATGCAGATTTGAGAACAGTGAAAAAAAAGATGTATTGGCAGCTCCGGGAAGGGTAAAGATGAGGAAAGACCCGAGTAGCATATAACTAGAAGGACCCAGGGGATGCTTGTGTCCTTCTATCCAGGGATGCTTGGAGCAGCAGAGCTGATACTACCTAGGGCTGCCAGCTCAGACCTAATGTCTTGAAAACATACCATGCCTGGATTACCTTGTCAGAAGCCATCACTGCAGAGCCTCAGGAACTAAAATTGGATTGACATTTTTTCTTTAGGGATATCGCAGGGTTGCATTCGTTATGAATGTGAGGATGTCTGGTATTTTGGGTACAGAGAGTGATGGAGAGGACTGTTGCTCAAGAAATGAAAAATAAAACACTCCCTAAATAATGAAATGGCTGAATTTTAGGCTGGGCTTCAAGATGGTTTTCCATGATAGTGTTACTAACTAATTAACTTTGTTAGCTGAGGGATCAACAAAGAGCCAGGTGGAAGCCTGCCCATGTCATTGCACAGTCCTTGGCAAGGCATTTTGACTTTCCTTAGTCTGTTTTTATATGCTGCTGAGGGAAGGATTGCCAGTACACTAAGAATTTGGGAGAAGGGAGAAGGAAGAAGAGACTAGAAAAAAAGAAAGCCCTCTAAGTGCCAAGTCTATCATCTGCTTTATTAGTATGTCATTTGCTGTGTTTACTGAAAACTCCAATCATGCTGGGAGTCATCCATCCGATATGATGCATGTGCTGTGACCATTTCTCCTAACAAATCTGATTTTATCAGCTCTGTTTGCCATGTGGCAAATCACGCAAGTTTTGCTGAAGCCTTTACTTAGAAAGAATGATACAGTTAAGGTATACACTGGAAATCTGGATTCTGAAAAGATCTTAAGGATGAGAAGGAAATTTAAATTTTATCTTTTGAGTGAGAGGAAAAACAAGTCATCAGAGCTTCAGCTAGTATAAGTTCATGCATTTCTGTCAGATAAATAACAGAGAGATAAAACATAAGTAGACAACAGTAAGAGAAAGGGTTCCATCTTTAACAAAAAGACTGGAAACATTAATAGTGCAGTGGAAAGGATCATGTTAAGAAAGGAACAGGCTAATAGTAACTTCAGGTATACTCTATTGCCATGAGCCCCTGAAGTGTGTAGCAGAAGAGGGAAGAATGAAGTACCCAACTCCTCGTATCCAAAGTTAGATTGCTACAGTTATTACCCAGTCACACATTTAACAAACTTAACCATGTCCAACAAACCCACAGATATTGAACAAGAGGGAAGCAGTGCACTAAGGGTTATATAGCACACATGACGATCCTTGGATTAGCCTGAACTAGCACAAAACTGAGACCCCACCTGGAGTACTGCATCCAGCTCTGGAGTCCCCAACATAAGAAGGACATGGACCTGCTGGAGTGTGTCCAGAGGAGGGCCACGAGGATGATCCGAGGGCTGGAGCACCTCTCCTATGAGGAGAGGCTGAAAGAGTTGGGGCTGTTCAGCCTGGAGAAGAGAAGGCTCTGGGGAGATCTTATTGCGGCCTTCCAGTACCTAAAGGGGGCCTACAGGAGAGCTGGGGAAGGACTTTTTACTAGGGCATGTAGTGATAGGACGAGGGGGAATGGCTTGAAACTGGAAGAGGGCAGGTTTAGATTGAACATTAGGAAGAAGTTTTTCACTTTGAGGGTGGTGAGGCACTGGAACAGGTTGCCCAGAGAGGTTGTTGAGGCCCCATCCCTGGAGGTGTTCAAGGCCAGGCTGGACGTGGCCTTGGGCAACCTGGTCTAGTGGGAGGTGTCCCTGCCTATGGCAGGGGGGTTGGAACTCGATGATCTTCAAGGTCCTTTCCAACCTAAACCATTCTATGATTCGATGAAAGTAACTGAAATAAAAGAGCAACTCAGGAAGGATTTTTGTGCAAGAAAGTCCTAGCATTATGTGTTATTTTCTCATCTACATTACTCCGAGCTTAAGTATTCAAGTACAATCTTTCAACTGCAAGACAGATTGGGCTGCAACCTGCTTAAGATAGAAGTTTATTCAAGACAATATGTGTGAGATTAGTCTGTCAGTGCTGTAATTATAGAAGTGAATCCCTTGTTGATCAGCCATCCCACCAGCCACTGCAGATCTGTCCCCTGGACGAAGACTGCAGGGCTTCTTCCTTGCATGCTCAGTTTTGTGCTAGTTCAGGCTAATCCAAGGATCGTCATGTGTGCTATATAACCCTTAGTGCACTGCTTCCCTCTTGTTCAATATCTGTGGGTTTGTTGGACATGGTTAAGTTTGTTAAATGTGTGACTGGGTAATAACTGTAGCAATCTAACCATCAAAACCTAGGTACCAGAAAAGCTCATTATTCTGTGTCTTATCTCCTCTTCTTCCAGACAGAAGCGCTGTCTGAGTTCCTCATTTCACATCTGTGTACTTTTCCTGACAGCTTCCTAAATCTTCCACTTATGCCAATTAAATCAAGGTTTATACCTACATCTGGTAACAGCGCTTTGGATGTTGTAATCAAAACCTCACAACCACAAAAAAAGACAGGCACGGGGTAGTCTTGTTGTTTGGTTTGGGTTTTTTTCTTTTTTGGTTGGTTGGGTTTTTGTTTGCAGCAAAGTTGAATACAGAAGGATGCTGCTAAGCTCTGTATATGCACCATCTGCCCAGGGTTTGTTGCTCATAGGATTTACAGCATGTTTCCATGCCATGCTTGTTACCGCAAGCTTTAAGGACCTGTTTAGATATTAATGCTGGGTCAGTAGCAAGAAATCTCCCTTGACAGCTGTAGGTGAGGGTCTCTGATTAGTGTCAGGTAGCAGAGGCGCATATTCCTGTAGGTGCACTGTGAGCTCTGTAATGAAGGTAGTGCTGTGGGCCGTGTCAGAGATGCAGCTGTTTTAGCCGCTGATTTCTCTCAATACTTTTACCTGCTCAAATCCCTTTATTTTGTTCTGAGTTTCTTTAGTTGTCCAGAATCATCATAGAATCATCCTCAGTTATACTGAGCATTTAGTCTTTGCTCATTCTCGGAATTACGTCAGTAAAACAGACTTATGACTGAGTTTTCTCAATTTTGGCAAGCTGAACGGTAGCACAGATGGAAAGGTCTGGGACTAGCACGTAGGTTGGAACCAAGACAGCCTCAGAGTATCCCGAGATTGTGTTCCTGTTTCGTTGCAAAGCAAGAAGCCTTGATGGCTTCGGACAGCCACGAAATATCTGATGATTCAAGAACCACAGTAGATCAGTTGAGCGTATTACGTCAGGAAGTTGTGCCTCTTCAAGTGGCTCAGTGTGAACTTCATCATCTCTCAGCCCCAGAACAGTGATGCTTAAGTATGTTATGAATACTTAGGCAAAGTTAGAAATACTAAATACGTGCTAAAGCAGTTTAAGGTTAGCAGGATGGTCATATGCTCAGCTGAAAGATGCAGAAATTCCCTGGTCTCCTCAGTTCAGCTGGATGGATGTTTTGCTCTGGGTAAGACTGAAGATTACTTCTTCTCAATCTTTTTTTTTTTTTCCTCCCTTGTGGGGCATTTTATTGCTTTGCAACTGTAGAAAAAAGATTCTAACAGACGACAGTACAAGTGATGAGCATGAATGTCACTTGCTTAATGTTCTGGGTAGCTTGTTCCATTTTTTGTGTAGGATCCATAGGTTAGAAGTTGTTCTGAAAGGTTTCGATTAGGGAAACTGATGAAATCTAGTAGAAGCTTGTGCTCATGTATGGCTACTATGTTTTTGATAAGTGTGTTTTATTGTTTTCTCCTAGTCCAGTAAATTCTAGTTCTTTCTTCCAAAGTGGTTGCTGATGTTGTTTACGGCTGTAACTGAATTCAGTCACCATGAAGTAACTGTGAGAAAGGAATCTCTGTTCCTTGTGATAGACAGGGGCCATACTGAGAATATCTCATGTGCGGTATTTCCACGAATGAAATGTAGTTACTTGTGTTTTTATAATCTCATGTAACAGCTTCTTACTTGGAAGATGAACTTCTTATGAATTCCTCTTGCTTCCTAAACTGACTATTAAGACAGATGTCTTTCAAGGCCAGGTTGGATGGGGCTTTGAGCAACCTGGTCTAGTGGGAGGTGTCCCTGCCCACGGCAGGGGGGTGGAACTAGATGATCTTTAGGGTCCCTTCCAACCTAAACCATTCTACGTGGATGACTTCAAGCACAGAAGACTTTATTTCCATAGAAATGCGTAACACGTTTGAGTTAATAGAAGATTAGCCTTTGTCACTTTGAAGGGTTTGGTTTTTTTTTGTGTTGGTTTGGGTTTTTTTTGGCTTTTTGAACCTGAATTTGAAACTTGATAAAAGATTCATCTGGATTCTGTGAATTGGAGTGGTGAAGCACAAAGGAATATTTGAAATATAATAGGATGCTCTTGGAGAGCCCATTACTTCTAAATGGGTGGAATACATGCACAGGCAGCAACTGCAACTCTCCTGTTACTTGCTTTAGACTCTGGAATTAAAGATGCAAAGTAATCTGCACATGCCTCCTTGGAAATATTAAGGGACCATGATTCATTAAGTGGTCTCTGAAAAAAAAAAAAAAGCATTAATTCTCTCCTGAAGGAATTTGCAAGAATTCGCTTTCACATTTATATTTTGCTGCCTTTTTAATAAAGGAGGGAGAAGTGGAAATGTAGATGTGCGAAAAGCGCATGCAAGTTGGGTGAGACATCCTGCCAGCTGACCAAAGACTTTCTCTGATCCTGCTGAATGTGTATTAGTAAAAGCAATGCAAATATTTCTCATGCAATTCTATCTCTCAGCCTCAAGTTCTGTAATTTAGCTGACTCTAACACCAGTGAAACTGCAGTTGAATAAATCAACTTGGGGAAAAAAGATCTCATCACGGGTAGTTATTAGATAACTGAGAGGTGCAGTAGAAAGAATCCTGGGACTGTGCTCTCCAGGCAGTGGCTGTCATTTATCCTCTTCTCTGCACTTTTAATACCATTCTTGATTCATAGACCTATTACACTTTCCACGTTTCTCACTTTGAATCTCTTGTAGTTTGGACTGTATGAGGGCTAAATGGATGATTGTACCAAAACCAGGAGCTTGATGCTATTCTGTATCTTATTAGAGGAGAAGTGAAATTGCCATTTCAGGATATATACAGAAAACAACAGGAAGTTTCACTGAGATAAAAAAGTTCGGATTACATTAGAATTATGAAATATTCATCAGCTATATTGGTGTGGATTGTATTCTAGGGATTTATTCTGGATCTGCTCGGTAAAGACGTAGTACATATATTATTTTCTTTTCAAAGATAAGATGCTTGGAATTGTTTCTGTCAAATACAATGCTTCAAAATACTTTTTTGCTTTATTAATCCACCTTATGAAAGTATTGTTATTTGGTTTGTTGTTATCACTGGAAGAAGCCAAAGAGGAACTCTTAAGCTGTTCTCTCAACTATTGAGAGCAAAGTATAGAGGTTAAAGTAACTTTTTGTGTGTTTGAAGAGGCAAGCTGTTCTAGACTTTGGTTAAAACCCAACTCTCTTCTGGAAAAAAGATGCTCTACGTGTTTATTGTTCCTGGATCAACAGTTCAAGACAGAAGGATGGCGGAAGCCTGGAATCACAAGCGGACCCAAGCAGCGCATAGCTGTGAGTTACGCTGCGGCGGAAGTTGTGGGGACCTATCACGACCTGACAGCCCCAGTTCCTGATTCTGAGGTGTTTGCGCTGGCAGGGCTGTAACCAGCCTGGCCAGATGTGTCTGATAAGAGGGATGCTCTGTTGTGGGTGTCTTTTCCACTCTTATTTCCATCTTGCTTATCTACTCTTGGGTAGCTTGTGGGAGAGGACTGCGTGAGGACAGCTATTTGGGACTGCTCAGAACACTGAGGACCCTGAAACAGTGCTTGGCTTTGGCTAAGATGGCACAGCAGGATAGATTGAGTAGAAACTTGAGTGTGTGTTTTGCTCAGGATTGTACGTTTCCTAAATTTGTTGCTGATTTGTTTTAAATTTATATGTTTATGTGACTTTAGCTTTTTCTTTCAATTGAGCTGGACTAAGTTACGTTTCTGATACTACTGCAGATGGCAAATAAAAGTGAATTAGCCAAAAAAGATACTATAATCTTATGAGATCATCTAACATTTTGGTGATGTTATTAGGCTTGATTCTCAAGAGCACTGTGGTAGCAGTACCACAAAACCCAGCTGAGGTTATCTGACAAGCGTGCACTTCTGAATATGTTGCTGTGTGATGCCAACAACTCAGCCCATCTTTAGAGGAGTGTGTTACTGGTGGAAAAGGGGGGGCCGGGAAATCAGTGTTGGCGATTGGATACATGGCTGATTGGGATAGATTTCAGTGTTGGTGAGAAATAAATCTGTGGAGCAGGCATAGAGTTGTGATCCAGATTCCCATCTCAACGGGCAGCGCAGCCCACTTGGAAGGGTATTTATTTGCCCTGCTTTACCAATAGCATGGAGTTTAGTTAAAAAGCAGGGATGCATTAATCTTTCTGAATTAAACATGATCACTAAGCTTCACTGGGGAAAACAGACCAAGAACCTGTTTATTCTGTGAAATATTCACTATGGTATGTTACTATCTCTAAAAGATAGTTGGAAGATTGACTGTTTTGAAATAAGTTAAACAATTATCTGCTCCTTCCAAAATACTGTCAAGGGGAGACTAAATATAGTAAAATCACCCAGGATTGTGTTACATCACCTTTTATTTAATGACTTTTAAAAAAGTCATTTATAGATGATACTGTATTACTTATATTGTATATTTAGAGTTTATGAAAGTTTCTCTGAGATTTGACTAAATGAGGAATTCTCAGTTTTAGGATTGTGAAATACACTCAGGATAATATATTGGTTGGTATATCTGACTGGTCATTTTTTCAGTTAATAGTGAATCTGTTGAGGTTATCTGTGAATATCTTAGATCTTATTCAGCCTGAAATAATTACCTTAGTAGCTATAAGGAGTTCTGTCCTAATCCAATGAAACATCTTCTTTGTTATTGGCTTCCAGGTTTCCATGGCACTTAGTTACATACTGAGGTTATCACATGCTCAAGTGCTTTCCTGGACTGAGACCTATTTTGCATCTTTATTGAAAATCCACTTAGAGAACATCTAGATCAATCTTGTTGGCTTTTAAACTCCTACAAAGGGTTTGCAGTGCTGTTGTTTTTCCTCTGCTAATGCCGAGTCTCTTTCAAACTGCTTTTATTCTTCTTCATGACTTGAAGTGAATTCACGTCCTTTTTTTTTTTTTACCCCTTTTAGGGTGAAATGCCTCCCTTACATTTAAAGGATGATGCTATTGATGACAATGTCAGCACGGGGAGTTTGGTAACTGTTTTGTAGATGTTTACGTTCATCTTGCATGCTGAATAAAGAGTAAATCACCAGCACTTCATATGACCATTAAGTTTGTATGTTTTATAAGTTAGGAGAGCAAATCTGCATTTTAAAACATCTGCTGAGATGTCTCAAGCTTCCATTTGAGTTTGGTAGGGCTGAAACTTCTAAAATCCAGTTTAGTCCTGAGTATGAGATGTTTCGGTGTAGTTGACATTCTCCAAGGTCCAGATGAAGATAAAAATCATGTTTGACAGAAACATTAGCTGTATTTAAAAAAATAAAATAAAAAAATAGTGTGGGGAGCACAGATGGAAAGGAAGAATTTTTAAGTTTTCTAACATGCAAAACAATGTCCTGAAGAAGCAAGATTAATGTGTACATACTTACTCTTGCACCTTGAACCACTGGGGACTTTAAACTGAGCAGCTGTTTCACTGGGGAAATTCAAAGAATAAGTAGAGTTACTAGTCAAGATTTCTGAAAGTATGTATGACCTTGCCTGTGATTAATGTAAGGCCTAAGCCAGTGGGATGAATCCAGCTCCTCCGAAATACTTTGATCAATGTGGTTTTTTTTAAAAAATTAGTCTAGTAATTGCTACATCTGGCTTGGTTTTGAGATGAGGTCTTGGTGTCCAGGAAAAAGTGTATCTGGACTTGGGCGGGGGGGGGGAGCAGCTGTTTTTGTAGTATAAAAGGACAATCTTAAATGGAAAGTTATCTAATGGTTTGGGTTTTTTTTGTGGTTGGGGTGTTGTGTGAGCTGCTTTTCCCTCCCTCTGACCATATCTCTGGAAAGGAGTTAATCCTACTTTAAATTGTCACCTGATCTTGGCAATTATTCATAGCCAAACTTTATTTCATGACCCAAAGGAAAACACAGGAAGACAAAATCTAGATCCCATAACTTTTAAAAATTTGTGCAATAATATTTTGTGTAACCCAGCTGCCTGGGTGGGAGCTTGCGAGTGGCTTTCAGTGCATGATCTAGCAGCTCTGAAATGACTTCTCTTTAGTGGTGAGTGAGTAACTAAAGAAGCAGTAGACCTGAATGTAGACTTAATGTCAGTAGACTTAAATTCACTTTACAGCAAAGTTCTTCTAGGGATCTGGAAGAAGATAAAGGCAGGAACTGGCTTACCTGGATTGATTCTCAGGAATCTCTGAACCCTATGGGTAAATCTCCTATTCCAAGACAGCAATATATAGGGGATAGTAAAAATAGTTCTGAACAAACAATGAAGATGTTCTGTTTTCTTGTGTTATGTAACTTTATATGACTATGAAATAAATTTTTTTGGCAGGGATATCTTCCCATACAGGGACAACAATTGCCTGATGGGCTTAATTCTCACCTTTTATCTTGCCTTTCTGCAACTAGTTGGAAAAGATTTGTTTGAAAAGTGATTACACTGTTAGAAATTCTCCTTTCTTTCCTTGCCACTACATTCAGCTGCTCTGTAGCATCAAATATTTTAGATGGGCGGGTGCATTTCCTTTTTGAAGGCTCGTCCATATATCCCTTACCCTGACCCCTGTAACAATGTGGGCTGTAGGCAGGAAAAACTGCACGATTTATCAGTCACTTAAACTACTTTACCCAAGAACCTGGAAATGTCTGTGAGTATGAAGGGGAACAATATACCAAGCAAAGCTGAAAGTAGGTTATATCCCTATTTTCTTTAGCAGGATAAATGAAGAAGGCTTCAGGTGTACAAATCTTCAGTGACTAATCATTATACCTTGCCAGAACTGACTTGTTAGCTATCTATTTCAGGGCAACCTGCTCTGCTTAATAAGGTCCAAATGACTGGAGCAAAAGCTTTCATGAGATGCCCGGAGACTGAACAAAGGTCTGGATTTTACTCTTATTGCTTTCCTTGAGGTTGTCCGCTAAATCATTTGTACATCAGCCTTTCTAAATCCTGATCAGCCCTCTGGGAGACTTTTCTGTGATACATGCTCATGTAATGATTTAAGACAGCGACTCTGACAACATGGGGAAAAATGACTCTTTATAAGCAGTCTGTCTTTATGGCATGTGTTATGTGCCCTCAGTTTTTAAGTGCATGGGTGATGGACATGGTTTTGAACATCCTTGGAGGTGACTTCCTTTCGAACCTGGGTTGAAAGAGGTTCTCGATGGGGAAATGTATGTACAACTGTAGAGAGATCCATATTGACTGAAAGACTGCCGTGGACCCTGGAAGCAGTGTAGCACACTGATGTGGCACTCCACTGGGCAGCTAATTCATAGTGAGCTCTGAGTTGTGACTGGCCCAAGCCGTGCACTGTGCCAGCACACTCACACTCATTCTAGTGCCTGAGCCGGCTCATTCACAGCTAACTGGGGGTATCTGTATGGCACTTGATGGTGGAGTATGCCTCACTTTGTTGTGTGCCATCAGAGTGATGTTCTCATGGACTGGTGGAGGCTGATACAAATATGTTCTGTCTCTCTGAGCTGTTAGAAAGGCTTTTGAGACAGTCATGACATACTTTCTGAGGATCTCTTTTTATCTTTGGGATAATCTAAAAAAAACCCACAACCCTCAAACCCACAAAACACAAAACCCCCAAACCGAAACAAAAAACCCAAGCCTTCTTTGCCCAGACCTCTAAGCAGAGAACTGTACTTTGAGCCTATTCATGTCACGTGCCAGATTTTTATCTGGGTGGCACTTTATACTTGTTCTTTCCTTGGAGCTTGAAGGATGTTCTTGGTGGCCAAAGCTTTTCTCAGTGTATCAGGTCAAGCAGTTCCTTGGACCGTGGGTCTCCTGTAGCCACCTGAACAGGTACCTTACTAAGCTGTTCAGTGACTTGTTCTTCCTATAAACACTTCTTTTCTTGCCTGAGACCTGAACAGCTGAGCTAGCACCCTCTCATGTGCTCCTTAGTTCATCCATGGTCAAGGCACCAGCTGGGAAGCTGGAGGCTGACAGCACAGGCTGGCCTTCCTCCCACAGCGGAGGTAAGGCTGTGCCCTACCTTCCTTTGGCAGGGCTAACCACACAGAGACATGTAAAGTAGTTACTTGTGGCCTGTTTGATTCAGGACAATTGGTTTGATTTCTTATGCCATGCAGAGATTTTTTTTTATTGAACTACCTCATTCACTGAAGTGTCAGGTTGTCTTTGTCACCTTATTTCTATAGCATTTATCACTAAATAAGATAATTTTCTTTCTGTCTTATCTTTTTTCCCCTGCAATTTAGCAGGAAGGGCATTCAGTCAGATTTAATGTTGATGGCAGCCACAATTCACAGCTTCATTTATTTTTTGCTTTTTTTTTCCTGGAGCTGGTCTGTGTTACTGAACAGAAGGCTGATAATTCCCTGCTGAATTTCCAGGACTGCTGAATTAATAAATTGTGCAGGGGAGTGAGTGGGAGAGGAAATGCTTCTTCTCTGTGGTAGCTGTTTTTTTTTTTCCCCTTTAACGAAGAATGTATTCTCTAAAATAATGAAGCAAATAAACTATAAAAGTGAGCAGTACCAACTATAAAATTAGCCTGAAATGTGCAGGGTAAACGTCTGAGTATGGTTGTTCTGTAGATAAGCCATATGATTTTTTTTTTTTCCCAAAAGAAGTTAAAAGCAATCTGTCCTTAATATATGCATGAAAAATAATCTTTAGCATTTCGTTAGGCTACTTGGTATCACAGGCTGTCAACTTGGACAAAATCCAAGCAGGGAGGGGAGTTCTTATAAGCAGTCTTTGCCACCATTTCCCACCCCCAGCTCAATAGTGTGCAAGATTTAACTACCTAAATGTGTTTGCATGTTCTTATTGCAGTAAATATTCCTGTTCTCTAGAACTACTACATATGCATACATATCCACACATATTAGTATTTAGAAATACTGAAAAGTATTCCTTGCCATTGTCATAAAGGCAACTACTTATGCTGTTACAACTTGGTTTTCCTAGGATGATGCTGATGTATACAAGGAAAAAAAAATAAAATCCCCAAACTCTGTGGAATTTGATGCTGTCAATTTGATGCCGTGAAAATGCAGGCTGTGCAGGCCTGAAACCTCCATGGAATAATAGGACAGACCTTCTGAAGTAATACATAGAAAAGGATAGCTGATGGAAAACAGCTTGTTTATTCAGGAAGCATGAATTCAGTTAGAGTGTTATAGATGATACTGTGAATAAAACCAGAGGGTCCCTGCAAAAAGAAACGAGATGTTTTCTGGATAACAGAGTAAGTTGGAGTAATTAGGTGTGAAAATACACATCACAAACCATCCTGAAAATATAATTGATGAGTCTCTAATTGGCTTCTAGAAAGGAAAGAAGAAGGGATGGTAAATTGAAAGCAAAATTACTAAAGCGTTTTTTGGGAATTAGAGATTTTTTTAAAAATTATTACTTAGTGTGAAAAAGACAGACTGCAGGCTCATTTGGCCACCGTGCTGACACTGTGGGCATAGGTTCTATGTGATGATTTTTCAACTGACCCCTATATCAGATGAAGTTTTTAATGTAGAGGAATGATCATCTTTGTAGGAGCTTTTCATTTTATACAGTGTGCCATGAGATTCCGGATGTAGATCTCAGCTACATATAAAATCCATGACGTGCAGGGAGTTAGTGGCATTTCATAACTAAAAGCAGAAAATCAGTCTGCTTGTTATTGTTATGGCAATTGTTAGAAATGCACTTAGAATTACTGAGTATTTTTCTGTTTATTTTTCCTCTCATATGTTTTTAGATATGTGGTTCCTGAGTTCCTTTCAATAGGCTAAAACTAAAGTTCAAACCTAACCAGCCTTGAAACTGAAATTCCTTATAGTTGTCTGTGTCAGTATCTCAGATGCTTATAAGAAGCTGCCTAGATCCCCATCTCTCTGAAGAAGTGAGGATGCTTTTGTGGATGAAGCAATGTTACTTTAAATGTTTGAGCTTCACTCCTTATTACATCTAAAAAATGATGAGAAATCTATGCTTAAGTGGGTTCTAATACTCAGCATTAGTTGAACTTACTTAAATGAAGCAGTTCAGGATATTTCTTACAGTTTTGGAAGGGACAGCAGCTTGGTTCAATAAAATTGATCAAGGTGTTAAGATGCACAAATATGCTGCTGTGTCTGTCATGTCAGTAGATGAATTGCTATTGCAGCATAACGGTCTGTGGATTCTCGGTAAGCAATTCTCACAAAATGGATGTTAGATAGGCTATTAGTGAGAAAATGGGGAATGCAAATATATGGCCTTTGTAAATTCACTGGATCCTTTCTTCTGAAATCAAAGCTTATTTGGTGTTCTCATAGCACCATATATCTTGTGTACTCCAAAATTAAGACTGGTCTTGCTCAGAGCAGCTGTCACAGCAGTGGGAAGTTAAGGATCTGGAAGGATCTCTGTCTTACAATACTGAAGTTCTTAATTTCTTCTGTTCCTGCACATCTCCCGTAGCATTTCCTACTTGTTTGTCTGTTGTCCTTCCTGCTGCCTGATACTACAACTGGTATGGCCAGACCATTTCCATGGAACCCAGAGATCTGGGTTCTCTTGCCATGGACACACAAGCTGGGAAGAAATTTGGGCCGATGTTACTCATCTTGGCTTTGAAGAGATAGAGACCAATGGTCAAAATGTATATACTTAGACAATTAGCCTGTTTTTAAAAGAAATCCCTTACTTACAATCTCCTAGTGAAGAAAGTGAGGGAAGTCTATAGCTGGCACTCCTGGAACTCTGCCTCGTTAATGGGTTCAGGCTTTTGGCCTTAACCCCCTTTGTGCTTTAGTTTCTGCTTCTATATATGTAGGTTCACATGTTCATGTATACATGTTGTGGTAGAATTACCTAGTTTTTAAACAAGTGAGATTTTTTTAGTCTCTAATTTTGTGGCTACTGAAAATATGGCAAAGGCCTGTGACACAGTATTCAAGTACAAAATATAATTTATTGTTTTCTCCATTCTGCTTCCCTCATGGCTACTACCTATCTCCTGCTGAGTGAACCACTTGGAATGAAAACAAAGAAAGCTTATCCCAGAGAAACTTAGTGGAAAAAAAGTCTGTATGTTACTTTACAGAATGATGCCCAAAGGTCAGTGATGGAAGCTCCACTGACCGATAAGTGGAGAACTGCCGTGAAAAAATTCTACAGCTCCTTGTTAAACTATATTTTAGGGAAACTGACTGTGTCTTCCTTATATTGTTTCTGTGTTAAGTACCTACTTGTGAATTATACTTGTGTAAAAACAGGTGGGACGACAATGAAAAAACAGAAACAGCACCAGGGTTTTTTTTCTGGCCCATTCGAGGCTCATGTTTGCTTTGGATTTCTATTTTTGCGCCAATTACTGATTGTGCTTGAACATATTTTTATACAACTTATGTAAGAGCTTTTTGGGAATCCTTGTAACTTCCACACTGTCCTTCACAATAAACCCCAGCTTGAATGTCACCAGTACTGGCTTTTAGCACACCATTGTCTGCTGATCTTTCAGTGGCCACTGTAAAGTACTTTCAGATTGCACTAATGTGTGTTCCTTATTACAGGTAGCGTCTTATCTTAAAACGCTTCTAGTAATGTTCTGTTATTAACATAAGGGTTTCTTTCTGGTTCAGCAGAAATAATAGGGCAAGCAGCCAGGCCATCACTCACTGTCACTGTTTTAACAGCTCAAAATCCAATTAGTTTATCTCAAAACTGCTCTCTGTTATAGGGATTTGCCAATTTAAATTCTGCGTACAGAAATGCACTAACCCTTATGGTTTGAGTAATAGTCACGGTTGACATCCATGGTATTTTGGGTGAAAAACGTGGATATTTTCTGCAAATCAGGAGGCTATTTCAGCAGCATTAAAATTGGCTGTGTAATTTGACTGTTATGATTTTGTGTACTTGGACCACAATTGTTTCAACAGAGAATTGTGGTAGCATTTCTGTCCTTCCTGCTACGTGATTTACCTTAAAATATTTATATGGATTTTCTGAAGCATTCGGAGAAGTCAGTAAAAACACACAATTGCAGCACCAACTGATGATTTGTACACACGTGAACTACATATGACGTAAAAATGTATTTTAATCAAAGAGAAAGAGGGAATGTAAAGTTTCTGGCTTTTTTTTTTAAGCTAAGTGTTTTCTGTCAGCTCATTTATAAAGAGCATATAACTGTTCTCTTAAAGTGTAAACATCTGTAACTTCCTGCCACTGCCATTAATAATTCTTATAGCACGTGCCCATTTAAAAATAGAATAAAACCTTTTGTTTCAGCACTGCTGTTAACAAAAGTTCCATAGAAAATTAAAGCAACTGGGTTGAAGACAGCAACATTGATCCAATTTGATAATTTAAACAACAAAATCAAAGTATGATAAATAGTATCCTTTGTTTTGAGAAATAAGAAAAAGTTTACACAGCCCTGGATTGTCAAGATGAGTGTAGGAAAGGGATTTTGATTCTTTCCCTTTATCAGATCCCAGGCTTCTTCCTCTTCAAACTGAAAGGTTAGTATGCTTTTTGCATTTAAAAATATCAAATGTCCTAGATCTAGAGAAGGCTTTCTGCTCCATTTTTGAGGGGAAATACTAACTACAATTAATCTTTCCAGGAAGCTTTCAAAATAACAACAGTAATAAATTACTTACGAGTGCCCAGCTTGAAACTAGGTTACAAGGGACTTGATATTTAGAAAGCACTGAGCTCCTGCCTTTTAAGATTCAAAGGCCTTTGAGGTATATAAATATAAATACTCGATACTCTTTGAAAACATTGGCTAGAGTCTTCACTTCGGTATTGAAAAACATTATCCAAATGATGTGGTGATGTTCAAAGCCGTGATCATTGTGGTATGTACTTAGTGTATAAAATGAACATTGATCTGTCTCCACCATCCTCCTGACCAAATGAATACCATATTCCTGTCAGTATGCTATTATTTATTATTTATATTGAAGTGGTATCTGTAAGTTCCAGCTATCTAAGAGGAAAAATAATCTTTATTAGTTAATGAATAATTAACTTAGTCAAGTAGTGGAGAGGTGGACTGACGTACACAGCGAGGTAATGTGAAATAAGCATGGTTACATAGAACATTTTCCTGCATTTACAATATAGTTTCTTTTATGCCTAGCTTGTAACTCCTGTCTAACTTCTAACTCTTTTCTGTGAAACTCACTGATGATAATGCGACTTCTACTCAGGAAGTATTCTTTGCTTAGGACTTATGTTAGTATCTCAGCTAAAAGATAAGCTTCTGAGGACAGTGGCAGTATCAGTATAATTACGGTATTAAACCGCTGCTTTCGGTTAACTGGAGTCAGCTCAGTAGTTACCTGTGTAGGGTTTTCAGTGTTAAATTTATGAAGAGAAAGGATAATGAACTGCTTTCAGATGTGTTTTAAAAAGGCCAAGACTGTTAAGAGAAGAATAAATCTGAAGGCCAAAAAGGACTGTTATATTAACTATCTTAATTTGCTCTTAAACACAGGCTATAAAATTTCATAGTCATCTTTCTGTTGAGCCCAAGAGCTTATGTTTGACTAATGCATTTGTTGCACCCAAACTTTACCACCAGTCTTCAAAGGCCAGGTGAACAGACTGACCAGGCAAACATAGCCCCACTACTAGACATATATATCCCTTTCAGTGGTAATAGGATGATACATACATACATACATAGCAATACAGACCCTGATATCAGAGTACTGACCACATATCCAATTCTAATGAAAAGGGGAGACCAAATAGTGGTTTTTGCAGCCTTATATAGACATTCTGGAGGCAGCTCTGCTGCTTCTGTCAAAGTGGTCAAGACATGATTTCTTGGTTTCTTTTCTTTTTCTGGATTTTCAAGATAGTCATAATACCTTATTGATCGTGTATTCATTTTGGGTTCCCAGATTTCTTAGGGTAGCTGGAAATTCATGTTACATAGCAATGATAAAAGGACACATATAATATCCTTTTATAGACAGGTGATAACAAGTCAAATTACAGCAATATTATTGGCATGAGTTTAAACTTGATTCTTTTCAGGTTACAACAATCTCCTCTTTGATGGTGACCTATTTCGATAACCATTGTCTTATCGATCTGGTTGGTCAAATCATGTCCCTCTGGCCTGCATGAACTGGTTATCTGTAAACTCCAGTTTGTAAACTGTTCGGATTTCCATGCTGCCCTCTGCATCATTATTTGGGTATCTTGAGGTGCCAACTCCACCTTTATCAAGCCATTAGACTTGAGTCCCCGTCTTTCTGAACTAGGTATCTTGAGAAGTGGCATTAAGAGGTACTCCAATCTTGATGACCTGCTGTCAGCACATGCCTTTCTATTGCCCTCCTCCTGCATCTTCTGGTGCTCCCACACCCAGACATTACTCTCTTTGCACCAACATTATCACTTACGTTACAGTTCTCCATTGGTATAGTTTATCAAGGTGGACATTTCTATACTTAATTAGCTTAGTTTTGCTGCTTCTAATGTCCAAATACTCTATTTTGTAAAAACCTTTTTCTATTGGCACACCACATCAGCCGGGCCATGTTCCAGGCATTCTTCTTGCTGTTTGAAGCTAACGAGGACATAGCCTGTTCAAGAGCGGTAACTCTGCTTGGTTACATACTAAGTCTTGAAACTTCTTCTGCTGTGAGAAAGCTTTCAGCACATGAAAAACCTTCAGCTCAGCTTTGATCACTTACTACAAATGGATTTGAGATCTATACTAGTTAATGGCCTGCTCACAACTCTCAAGCTTCTTGATAACAAATTTGGGTCTTTTGCTCTCCATTTTGGTTTTAGGTATTTCTCACTCCACTGTGTGAAAAAGCCTTGCCTGGCATTTGTTCCAGTTGAGCTATTTGGAAACTTAAGTTCAGCGCAACCGGAGTTGATTTGTACCAAAAATAACTCTGTACTCTAAACGTGAAACACTTAACTCTCCATGGTGGTTTTGAGTAGTTGTGATGTCCCAGAGATTTAATCATCCTGCTAGAGCAATTATTTAATTCTTACAGCTTCATTGAATACTGGGAAGTTGTGGCTACTGTTTAGGTTCACCCCAAAGTAGCTACCCTTGATGTACTATAACAGGGAGATAAAAGGTATTCTGGGAGTTACTTGTGTTACTACTCCATCTCCAGTCTGCTTGAAAGGGTTTTACCATGTAATGCCATAACGTCTGCTTTATGCCACAGTGAAAGCTGTTCCCTGTCTGGGTCTTGCTTCTTAAATTCAGATTAAATCAGAATTTGCTAGGTACCTTTATCAGTTTTTTACGGTCCAGTTAGCCTATTGATCTTTATTTTTAACCACCTCTGAATATTACCAGTTGGTACGCTGGGTGGGTATTGCTTAGTTATCTGTGTGAGTATAATTGTAGCATTGTAGGTGGACAAAGAACAGGTGCACTTAGAAAAGGCTGTGGCATGTTAATAAGACAGTACTGCTTCCCTTGGAACATCAAAGCAAACTTACAGTGGAGTCATTCTGCTAAATTATTATAAATTATTATTAAACCATTCTATGATTCTAAGTTTACTAAATGTATTGCTGAACACTGTTTTGCCCCTCCAACATTCGTAGTGTTTTAGCTGCAACGGGAGCTGTTTGTGGAGTAAAAAGGTTTAGGGCTCATTCTTTTGGGTTTGGGACTATTTGGTGTATTTAGGATTCAGTCTGCTAGCTGCTGCAGCAGTGGCCAGACTGGAGACCCCAGTATAGCCCAGGGCTGTTGTGCAGTGGTACACTTCCCTTGGTGACCTAAACCGTCACTGATGAACCGCAATCCCTTGTCAGCTTCTGTTTGATATCTGTACTGGCACTGCGGGACTGGGGCTGGACCAGTAGTAAGTACTTTCACTTGACTGTTCTCACATCTGGCTTTCTTCTGGGCTGGGTGCTCTTATTGCCCAGTGTGGGTGAACCGTGAAAATCCAGTTCTCACTAACCTCATTCAGAGGCATCTGTTAGCTAAATCAGCACCAAATTATCGTCCCTTAACAACAAGCTACCTAGTACAGCTTGTTGTGTTCCTTTGGGTCTGTCTTCAGTGGAACACATGATGGTCCCTTTTCCTTGCTAATTACCTATTTCTTTTTTGCCCTTAGCAGCTGTAGCACCAGGGCCCTTCACATTTGCTCATGGTCAGCTTGTGAACTACATCTCCTGTCTATGTAGTCCCTCTGATTCCCTTTGGTACTCAAGCCTGTTAAATACTACTCACTCTGGCCCTGGAATCAGTTAACATAAAGGGGTGGTTCTGGCTAGGGTTTATTTAGTTTTCCTGCCCTCCCAAAATAGCAATTACTGCTATCCTAATCTGATCATAAAGGGTTTTTTGCTGTACCTGTGGTCTTCAGTACTTCATGTCCCTCATAGTTTTCACTGAGCCTCTTCACTAAAGTACTGGTTTCTTATCTCAGCTGTACGTTCTCCCCATCTGTGTAATTACTCCCAGTGTTTCTGGTACCCTTTAAGGACATGGTCAGTCTTTTAATGCAGGTTACAAGATATCCACGTCTTTTTATTCTGGTTTCCTCTTCATCCATGAATTTTTCTTGACTCTCTAGGCCTTCATTGTAATAGATTACCACTTAAATAGGCTCTTCTTCATCCTTATTAAAAAAGTAGGCAAAAGTTCATCTCACAGTCTTCCTGTAAAATGTTTTGATCCTTCAGAAATTATCTACAAGCTCACCCAAGCTAGTTGCTGTTATCTGGTGGGGCAATAATCACCTTTAAGAGGTGACTTCATCCTTCATATACTGTTAGTTTGAAGCTGTCTTGGTTATAATTATCGTCCTTGTTCTTGAGCACAAACACAGCTGCAGCTCCCAGTAGTTGCTTCTATGTGAAGAGCAATAAGAAAATGAGAGATCTGAGGGATGTATAACATTAAGGCAATCTTGATAATATAGCAAAGCCTTTAAAGCACTGTAAGACTCATCAAGTCCATCTTATTAGCTCATTTTTAGTTATTGGATTAGCTTACATTTCTGAATTTAGCACAACCCTGTCATCTACTATTCTGGTTGCATGAGCAATTTGATTTTGATCTATAATTTACCCTTCCATTGCAAATCACTCATGTCTCCCTGTTTAAACGCCTAATATAATTTGGTATGGTTCTAACTTGACTGGCATCTATTTTCATTTCAGTAATAATTTGGTCATTTCTGCTTTGCTCATGATCCCTGGCTCTCTGTATTTAATAACGTGCTCTGTCACAAAGTTTTTGCATTAGGTTTATTTATTTTCTAATGGAGTGCAGGGAGAGCGTGTACTATGTTCTCCAGGACACTCATAGAGTCCTGCAAAATCTGAGTCACACTAGATATTTCTGTTCCAGTTTGAATTTTCCCCAGCTTTTGTGTCTCCTAGTGTACTAGTTTTCTGAAGCTGGTATTTGCTCATTACCCAGTATGTGATCAGCAATCTCCTCCTGATTCTTATTCACCTCCAGCATTACTTGAATGGTAGCCTATGCTTCACTTAATTTTTTTCTATTTCATTCTTGTGTCCTCTCATTGAAAGTGATGACTACCCCTTTTCTTGCAGAAGCCTCCTTTTCCTGGACATCTCTTAACACAGTTGCTCTTCACAATCTTTCTGCTGTTACATTACGTTCCTTGACTTTGTATTCTTCTACCTACTGTTGCAACTTCCACAACTCCTGCTCTAGGGCTCCAGGTTTTCTGGTTTTAGTAAAGATGTCAGCTTTTTTTGTCTTATTTTGCAGCTACTATTTTTGGCTACTTTACTTATACACCAGTGTCCAAAGACTCTAATGCTTTTCAGATGTTCCTAACTTGATTCTCCACTTCATCTTTACTTTAATGTTGTCAAAAAATCATTCTGCTTTTTCTAAGTGCCATTAAAAAAAATACCCTCCGTCCATGGATTGGGACTGCACTGAGACCCTTGTGCTTCTAACCAAGAATTCATTTTGCCCTGTTTTTGAGATGACAAGACAAAGGATGGAGATCCTTTCAATCCATTTCTCCTGGGTATTTCCTGAGTATTACTGGTCAGGTCACCATCCCTTGGGTAATTTTGTAACTTTCAATTGTGTAGATTACTTGAAAATTTGAAACTACCTTACAGCGAAGTGGTGAAAGCAAAACAACTTCCTTTCCATTAATCGCTTAGGCTGTTGACACTGCTGCAGACTGACAGTGAGATTATTTCTTTTTCCTCCCCCCAGACTTTCAGCAGTCCTTAATTGCTTAGACTGTCCACATTCTCCATCAGTTGTTTCATCCAAGCTTTACAACTAGTCTTTAGAAGTAGGTCACCAGACAGACAAAGCGTATACAGCAAACTTAAGATCAAATACTTGAAATGCATTTTCCTTTTGATGGTAATAGGACAATACTTCATAGAACCATAGAATACCAGGTTGGAAAGGGACCTCAAGGATCATCTGGTCCAAATGTTCTTGGCAAAAGTATGGTTTAGACAAGATGGCCCAGCACCCTGTCCAGCAGAATCTTAAAATTGTCCAATGATCTGGAATCCACCACTTCCCTGGGGAGATTATTCTAATGGCTGCATGTTCTCATTGTGAAAAATTTTCCTCTTATGTCCAACTGGAATCTCCCCGGGAGTAACTTGTGCCCACTACCCCTCGTCTTTTCTATGTGACTCATTGCAAATAGGGAATCTCCATCTTCTTTGTAGCCACTCTTTAAATACTGGAACATGGTGATAAGGTCTCCTCTAAGCCTTCTCTTCTGAGGGCTGAACAAACCCAGTTTGTGTACTTCCATGTATCAGGATCAGGAACAATTCTGCGGGCCCAGTTCTGAAGGAAAAGAGCAATGAAATGGTGTTTCTTGCAGTCTCTTACGGGCAGTTTAAATGTGCTATCAGATTGTTTTGATTTGTTTTGTTTTGTTTTTTCTTTTCTGGCAGAGGTGCCTATTGTCATCAGCTTGTTTATCTGGAGACCACCCATCACAGTGGAGGAACTTAGTGTAGCAAAAATCAATGAGAGACCTCATTGGAAGAGGAAGGTGATCATTGTTTCACATAATTAACTTAATTGGTTGAATAATTAACTTAATTGGTTAAATAATTCTCTTGCACTCACTTTTTCATAATTATAACTCACACTCTTATAGCCCTGTAATGGGTACACCCAGATGTGTGTACTAAGTGGCCTGGCTGGGATCACTCGTGTGGAGCAGAGAAGACAAGGGACTCCAGGTATTAACTGAGTCCTCATCGTGTCCGTTGGGTTCTTTGATTGGTGTCAGCAAATGGGTTTTTAGTCAGGTTGTTTATTCGTTTATTTATGATGGGATATTCCATCATTCTTTGGGATTCTCAGATTTCTCAAGTTCCCTTGGAAATGCATGCTACACAGCAAAATTAAAAGAATATGTATATATGCTTATATATGGGTATATATAGACAGTCTTCCTAATACCTTCTTGTTAACTTCTATCTAAATACTGCAGTGATACTGGTATTTTTGTCCTTTTCAGGTTATAGTACAGTGACTCTACAATTTTAACATTGAAGAAGCTGCTGTTCTTGCTAGTGATTTGTTCCATTGCTGTCACTTTTTAAAGTATTCATGCTATTTCTCATTTGGACTTGTCTAACTTTAGGTTAATATCTTTTCCTTTTGATTAAATAGTTCTTGGGGTTTTTACCCTTGAAATAGGTTTGCTTCTTTAGGTAAAAAACATCTTTTTGGTGAAGTAGATGAGTCTGCTTGCAATTGAGATGAAATGGGAGTAGTTTACAAGTAGTCATTTCTATCTAAAGCAGAAATGAAAGGGCAGAAATGTGTTCCCCTCTATTTGGTTCTTTGTTTTTTCTTTAAGCCCCTCTTTAACATAGTGATAGTCACAATGCAGTTGAAAAGAAGCTACAGGAAGAAAGTCTGGGTTTCTTACAGAGGTGTGATGGACAAAGAAGGTGGCCAGTCACAGGACCTGAGTGACCTTCTCAGTCTCTTGGAAGTGGCTTGGCCAGGTCCCTGCTGAAACAGGCTGGTAGCTCATGTGCAGAGCTACTTCTCCTTAGAGATATCAAGTGGGTAACGTGTTCCAGGTACTTAACTTACCATTTTCCACAGCAAGAGATCAGTGTTCCTAAAATCAAGATGTCTGTCGTAGGTGATGACTCTACAAGGCAGCTAATAAATGACTTCTTCGTGAACAGTTTTTCATTAGAGATGCCCTTCTCCGTGCCACCATTTAAAATCTTTTATGTAGGAAATGTTTCCAGCAATGCAAGTCATAAGTAAGAATCATTCAGTTTTTAATAATTGTTACAACGATTTGTCCTGCACTATACAGGAGATTAGACCATATGAAACCTTGCTCCATGTTGAGCACACAATCTCAGTCTGAATCGTAGCAGATTTTATGATGGTATCACAAGATGAAATCTGGCCACTTTTTCTGTCTTTATTTTCAGTGCTTTTTGTCCTGAGAAGCCCAGTCCATCAGGGCTTTCAGCAAATGGCATTATTTTTTTTCTACAGAAAATATGTTGTCTTCTTACTTCAACCTTGCCAAAACCCCAGACCTTCCTCTGTGACATTTCACTGAAGTTAAAAGCCGAAGTCCCTGTTTTTATTTCCAAACATACCTATTCTTTTTCACCAAGGGTTGCAGTGTGCTGTCATTCTAGTATTATTTGTTTTCTGTGCTGTATTGCCAGGGTCAGCAGTGAAACATGATTATTTTGGGATCTAATGAAATAGTTTCCTGCCTCCTGTAATTCTCGCAGTGGCTCAGACATTTAACCTTTTGACCCATTGGGACTAGGCTCCTAATAAATATACTGCTATGACAGTAGAGCTGTCTCAATTGTTTGCTGTATTTCCATGAAGTCAAATATTTTACACATTTAACATTTTGCACTTCTTTTGCTTCTCCCACGTGATTTTTTTTTTTAAACACAGCTCAATAAACCTAGTCTGTGGTGAATTTTTGAGTCTTGCATAGTATCGAGGTGAATTTTATAGTAATAAATTACAGCATGCTTGATACTATCTGGAAGAACTTCTAATGGCAGGAATTAAAATATTTTTTGTTATACTACATCATTATTTCATTTTTTCCTTTACAGCCTCTCTGTCATTAGCGCGTGTATTTAATCATGACAGCGTAAGTGGTGGACTTTACCCTAGACGTGGCCGATGAGGATCCTGGTTACTTGATTTATCTCGTGTCTATTACTGTTCCCCTGGTCTCTCTGGGCACAGTTTCAGCATGTGCCTGTGTTTTGCAGCTGTGAGATGGCGATGCCACATATGGCCAGCCCAGCTGAGCTGCAATGCTGCTCCTGCTGAACAGACCTTCATAAAATTGCTTGGAGCATGTTAGCTATAATGGATTGAATAGCCCTGAAAAAAACCTCTGAGTTGCTATTTTGAAAGCAGCCTATGTGTTTTGGACAGTCTTTTAAATCAAAAATCCACCTCCATTTCCTGGAGTGTTCTGAAATCATCAGCACTGGTGTGTGATTAGGTGTATGTGCATGTAAATACATAACACACTGTCTTGGTGCTATTTGTGTAACAAACAGCAGAGTCATAATGAGTTAAGTTGATCTTTTTTCTTTGAATTCTGTCCTAATCAATTTCTTTTGAGAGATAGAACATTATATATTTCTGGGTTCTGTATATCGCCAGTCTTTTCTAATTTGCGTTGGGGCAGAGATGTATGGTAGCATAATACTAGAAATTTACTAAAAATATTTAATTCCACACTCCTTTCCCCATTTTTTCCTTCCAAGGCATGCTTTATGAAATTTTGTCACAGCTCCCAGGGATGTGTTAGCAGTTTTCAGAGGTTTCCAATTCATCCTGTAAAGGGAAACCAACGCTTGCGAAACTTGGGGGGAGGGTGGGTGGTGGCTTGGATTCACGGACCTGGACAGCCTTTTGCAGGAAATGGACAACTCCTGCCATGCGGGGCCAGCTCAGAAACCAGTATTGTGGGGCAGCATGGTACGGAGATGGCTGATTAGCTTTCTACAGAGGCAGCCTGGGTTGGCTTGGCCAGTGTTGGATCAGGTGAAGAAAATCCTGCTGGCTCTTGTGGTGCCTTACGACTGTGCTCTGCCACTTGAGGGCATTCGTCAGCTTGAGCGCAAGATCATGCCTCCTGGACTTTCTAAGCCCAGCCTTTTTGTTTCACTGGTAAGCCCATGGAAAACCTGAAGCACTGAGAAACGTGGTGCAGAACAGGCTGGCCAGAGCTGTGGTGGTCAGGCCAGGTCTGGCAGGGCTCGTTCATTCTGGTTCACTGCTGCCCATGTCCCATCCTGACTGATGGTGCTGAGCCCCATGAAAGTCTCTTCTCTGCCTTCCTGGGGATCCTGGTTAATGGGGCACTGCACAGTCCCGTAGAGTGCGTCAGTGTTGCTATACTCACAACCGTACTTGCACACAACTGTACTTAGAGGATTTTCAGAAATGTGCTGAGAAGCACACATCCTTCCAGTTTGCTAGGGTCATTTAGGTGGGGTGGCTTTTGTTCTGTGATGTCCCCCTTCGGGTACACAGAGACTTGAGAGTGGTGAAGTTTGACTTAAACGTCATCTGCACAGATTTTATGTGGAGTCACCAGTGTCTTTAAAAGTCTGGCTTATAGATTCCTACCAGTAAAGGTAGTTGCAACTATATTTTTGACACAAAGGAGTATCTATGAATCCATTGCAAAAGAAATGTGTTGTTTGATGACACAATGTCTTTTTCACTTTGTATAACTTTTTCTGTTGGTGTGTTTCCTACAAATACACTTATAGGTGTGCTGTAGTTCAGAGGATCAAGTTCAAGATGTTTGTGGATATGCAGTCTTTAAAAAAAAAAAAAAAAAAAATAGAAACCATCAACTCTCCTGGGAGTTGGCTCAAAGTGGGAGTCAACAGGGAGCTCCCTGTCCCCTTCTGATGTTAAAATAATTCAGTTAAATGACATATCTTCCCAAAGTGGATTTGTCTGACACTCTGCAAAGGTTCTTTGTAAAGCAATGAATGGGAAGTGGGCATCCCTATAGGCTGCTTCATCATCTCTGTCAGATATCATGTTGAGACAGTATTCTTTCATCTAATGGATCGTCAAATAAGACTGTGTGAATTGCAAATGCAGATTAGAAATGATCTTCAAGTAATGGAAATCCTTTTTAACATAGAGTATGAGATGCTAACAATAAATGGAAAATGCTTATGATAACTTGTTTTGTACTGAGGACGTCCTGGTTCTTTTGGGATCTCAGTAAGAAAGGCACCCAACACTTAAAGTTGGTTAACTAAGTTATTCAATAAAGGATGGAAATTAGAGAAAGTGAGAGCAATCTTGCATCCCTCCTGATGCTGGGACCCTTCCTGCTGTGGCATTTGGCGAGCTCCGGGTGGCTCATGGAATGCTGTGTCATTTCCATCCGTGGTGAGTAACACCAGCCTTTCTGTTCACCTGGTACTCTTGTAGGGTCTTGATCATAATACATGTTCATCAATCACTGATAGCAGTCAAGTTTGGAAGGTGGAGTTAGCTTCGAAATGTTGCTTGGATAATATGTCCCACTACTTTATGTCAATGAAATTATAGTCCTTGTACAGGTGCACATAATATTTCAAGGCAAAGACAATGCTCTGTACATATACTTACATTTGAGTATACATTGTATATATACAAGTTGATAACCTATGTATTGATTATGTGTGCACAGATTAATTATAGTATTGTGTCACACGGTGTCTGTGATACAGAGGCACACCCTGGAGAAGAAGTCGTGGCTACTCTGCCATGGGTGGTTGGTATCACAGGCTACCCAGAGCGCACCTGCCTATGTGAGAAGGAAGCAAGAGCGTGGGTCACTAACTCCTCGAACCACAGTCTTCCAGCTGCAGCACTACAACGTTGAAGAATGAATAGAAACTTGTGAATGGTGATGTAAGCCTTTCAGCAAAATACCAGCTCTGTTAGACTCATTTGCCCAGTGAAGCCAGTGTAGTTCAGGTAATATGAAGAGGTATTGTAATGAGTCATTAATGTTGACGACCTATACTACTCTTTTTTCTTTAAAAAAAAAAAAAAAAGCCATGTCCAAAGTGAGGCAAACTGTTAGTGCTTCTGGAGACCTTACGGAGGGGGTAGGTGATACTTACTTTACAGAATCTCTAAGATGCCTGACTTCTACCTACCTGCACTCATTCTGTTACAGATTTCATTGACTCACACTCTCATATGCACATACCTTCAAGAAGCGGGACATGTAGATGTGTATGTGTGCACAGGTAGTCACATCAGGATCATTTGTGTGACATGGGACAGAGGACACCAGGTACTCATTATGTGTCTTGAGTTTTTATTGACTGGTAATGACAAACTGTGTTTTGACTGTATGCGTTAGGAGTGGATGGTGGTTTTGATATTGTGCCTCATATTTTGTTTCGTTCCTCCACAAAAATCCTGAATTTCACAGTTCTCTTATGTTATCGGAATATTTTATGGCTCCAGTTCTGTTCTTCATTATCTTGACACCTTATCTTTGGGTCAGTTTGTTCTTCCTTTTCTTTTACATGAAATCACATGTATGGCAGTCTGTAGCAAATAACTGCTAACTTTCCTTTTAACCCCTGTTCTGCCGTTTCTTACGGTGTGCATGTAAGCCCATGTGCACACATACACAAATATTTTCTTTCGTACTTCCTTTGTACTGATCTTAATACTTTTGTTTTAAATCTTTTCAGAAGAGTAGGAAATCATTCACTTAATCATTTCTGGAAGTCATTGATATTTGCATCCTGGTGTTGCAACTGTGCATACGGCATCCTATTCTCATACTTGAATACATTCCTTTACAGTTTGCTAAGTATCAAGTTCAGAGACGTGTGAAAGCTTCCTTTCTGGAAGAGAAAAGGAAAGCTCCGGCATCCGGTGCTGTGACAGATTTAGCGTGCTAGCTAAGCACTCCCCTGCTGCCTGCTGACTGGGGTGTTCTCCTGTCTGTGCTGCTGATCCTCTGCTCTGCGGGAGCACGGGCATCGCTCCCGTGGCTGGGCATCAAGGGAGGAAAGAAGACTTTCCGTTCCACGAAAACTGCTGTTGTGAGAAGGAAGACTCAGGGAAAATTCTGATGATGCTGGTGAAGAAGTTCGAAAGCCTCTGTGAAGATAGGACTGCCTCTGAAAGAGCTGAGATTGACAGGTTTTGCTGGTTTTCAAAAGTTAGTGGTTTAAATGTTTGCAAGTTGCTTGCAATTTCCACATGAGCAAGTAGGAGCCAGAGTACATTCTATCATCCAGAAATAAATACCCAGGGGTGAAACCTGGGCTCCACTGAAGCCGTTGAAAGCTCTGGTTACTTTCTCAGTAGATGGATGCCTGATTTGCATATTCTTATACAATTATTTTACAGTCTGGAACATGGATCACCTTGAGACAAAGCTGCTGACAAAGCAAAAGCATATTATCCTCTTAAATTTTTTTATCCTTTGCAGATTGCGTATTGGGAGGCAACTTACTTCACAAATGGGAGTTTTCAGCACCAGGCAGTATTATGTATTTAACACTGTGTCAGAGAAGAAGGCTGAGAACTACTTAAGAGTCCGGTTTTGGCTGAGGGAAGATGGGCACATCCTGTAAACGTGCTTGCAACCCTGGAAGTTGCCTGACAATTCCTGACCCCACTGGTCTGCATGTTGTTTTCAAATCCCATCCTCGCTGCAGCCGCCGCCTTCTGTATTCAAAAGGAAACTAGTGCTGGGGACAGCTGGGTCCTTGGGCAAAAGCACTTGGACAGCTATGCCTGGCCTAATGGCTTAGACTGCAGGTTTCTTGCTTATTAAAGCTAAATCTTGATTTGACCATTGCCTTTTGCTTATGGTAAGGTGGCACACGGGAGCCTGATCCGTCTGGAGCCCCGCTGCACTAAGACGAGTAGATATACAGATGCAGGGGATGAGGCATGGTCTGCCTTCTTCAATTTATCATCAGGGTGGCTTTAGACAGGCATGTTTGGTGTGAATGCAGCAGTACTTGGAGGAGTGCCAGGCCACCTACCTTCTCATGCAACCTCATGTGTCAGACACATACTTCTCCTCATTAGTAGATGTACTGGTCAGCAGCGTAAATCAAACTCCTTTCCTCACTATCTTTACTTTGGTTGAATTGTTTGAATTTGGTTTTGTTGTTGGTTTTTGGGGGTTGATTGTTTTTTGGGGGGTTTTCTGGGTTTGTTTTGTTTTGGGTTTTTTTAGCCCCTATATGAAATTAATTGAAGTTCCCTATGGATGACAGTGGGGACAACTTACAGAAAAGCAATCCCATTCTCTGGTTCTTTCTATCTCTCTCTCTCTCTCTCTCTCTCNTATCAGTAGCACCATATGCCTTAAAATCTCACTTGCTCTAGAGGCATCAGATTATCCAGCACTTGCAGTAGGCACCCAGTTGCAATACCATTGTGTGAAACAGGTGTGTGAGCTGCATTGATCAATGCTAATGGAAGCACCAAGTTCCCCACAGTAAATCTGTGGCTGGCAGCACTCTAATTAAACCTTCCTTTGAAAATAAATGAGGGGACTGTGATTTTGGCCTCCTGTTCTGAAGGGCATGCTTTGCTTTTATTTAGAGATTTTCCTGACTTAAATTTTTAGGAGGTTTTATAAATGCCTGAAGCAGCAGAAATGTCTGAATCGTCCGTCTGTCTCCTTTTAAACCTTTGGTTTAGAAATTATTTTTCTAAAAGCTAATGTGTAGCAGCAGCAGAAAAATACAATTTCCTTCTAAATTTGAGACTAAACCTCTGAATCCCTCCTAAAGTGAGGCCCAGCTAGTTTCAAGTTTTCAGGTGATTCAGTAAGCAGATAACCTACAGGTGTGTAAGTAGTTCTGTTCTTCAAGGACAGTGTGGGAAAATAACAATTAGGGTTTGTTTGTTTTTTAAATTGTATGAATGTACTTGAAAGTTAGCACAAACCCAATATTATGACAATAAATTACATTTTACCATGCATAATTTTTTAATCATCTGTGTTGAGGCATATTCCTTACATCTTCAGTAGACATTGATACAGGATTTGCCATTGCTTATTTTACTCTAATGTGCAAAGACCATTATCTTTTAAGAAGCAGTTTTCTCTTTCATTGCTTCATGCAAATTCACTGGTTGGTATGCATCTGTGTCTAGGACGTGGTTGTGTCCCTATTTCTCATTTCCTCCCTTCTCTTCTAGAAAAGGCATTGTGGGCATGCAGCTTCTGCTTCCTTATGTGCTGCTCTGGGATCATCCTAATTTGTTGCGATAAGAGTCCTTTCTTCCTCCCCGTTGGTGTGACTTTGCAGCTGGAAATAATCTTTCCCTACACAATACTACCATTGAAACTTCTCTCCAGTGGAAAACTACGGCAAAAGTAGTAGCAGCAATGTAGAATGCAGTTGATATCCTTCATGGGTGATTTTTATTATTCACTAGTAACATGACTTTGCTTACACCACTCCTTAAATGCGCTATAAATGTGCTCTCACTATGGAATGTGAGTTTACATATGGGGAGCTAATGTGAAATAACTAGAATTTCCTGCAGGCCGACGACTCCTAAAGAATTGGATTTTGGCACACATTCTTCATTCTTTATTGAAGATTAAAGAATATTGCTTTATTCAAGCAAGCATAGGAGATGGAATTGCAATTATCTCATCTAATAGTCAGAAAAATGGAAAAAAGAAAAGCATTCAGAAGATAAAAAAAAATAGTCAAGTTTTAGTTAAACATGGGATTTTGCTGTTTACTGCAAAGGTAATAGAGCCTCCACGGAAGGCATGTTCCATCTCGGACTTCAGACACGTTTTGTTTAAAAAAGAATAAATAAATCCTTGACAGTCTTCCATGTTTGTTCTGGTAATGCTTCTATTGGTTTTAATTGAAATTTTGTAGTAGCTGGAGGTTGGCTGGATAATAGTGCAAAATCATATAAGCACCAATATAGACAGTGGTGCATATTTTTAAGCCACCTTATGTTTCATTAATAATGTGCGAATTATTTTGTTTATAGAAATAATTTAATTATTGGCCATTTTCATTATGAATAGAGCTGCTTTAGAATTACCAGCATGAACCTAATTAGTTGTGTTGTAGATAAGTGGTGCTCTTTGTTACAAGCTTCCCCTTTCTTGTGTTTTCTGTGCCTGGAGGGAATGCTCAGGACAGGGAATTTAAATCCTCATCTAGAGTGCTGTTAAAGGCAATTAAATGGAAATTCTTATTCGCTCCCCCTTTTACTGGATTGCTGAGGAACAATAGAGGTTAGTATTGAATGTTCATTTTCATGGTAGTGCTTTCTTCTTCCTGTCTATAAATATTTCCTAACCGTCACATTTAGGAATATTTTTGTTCCATATTTATAAAAAAGCAGCGTGGTTGCCTAAGGCCTCACACCGTGGCATATTGATTGAAATCAGCACAGTATGTACTGGGACTACAGAAGCAGGGCCAGCTCTGTAGCGGAGTTGAATATAAATGCTCATTTCCCCCAGTACTTTCTGAAGGCTTTGTTGATTAGCATCTGATATATGAATTTCAACAGGCCTGCAGACACTGTAGGGATCTATTGAGAACAAACAGAAGACGTCCACATTGTGCACGCTTTTATCCAAAGCTTCCTTGGGGAAAAGACTATGAATTGTTTACATTTGTCCTACTGCTCTGCATCTGTAAACAGTCTCAGCGTTGCTCGTGTTTTCCGTATATCTGATCTCTTCAGTATTTCTGGCACAGATAAAACCTCTGGCACTTTCGTTTGCAAGTCTTTTTTGCAAGTTAAATTTCTCATGCAGATATTAACTTACATGACTTTACTATTTCGCCCCCATTGGCATTATTATTGAATTCAGTTGATTACGAAGTAAGCTGGTATTTGGAAATAAAGTTTAATGCTTTTTGCCTTTAGGAGGTAATAAAATAGCTTCTTCAGATAACATTTATGGATTTATCATAGCTACCTATACTGTGCTCATAACTATAGTATATTGTATCTCAGATCGTGAATGCGTGTATCGTAACAGTCCTTTTCACCGTGTAGCAGATACTGTCCTCTACATTTTTCAAATGGAAAGTTGAGGAACAATTTTCTTAAGGTCATATTATAAGTGTCTATAGCAAAGCATGAACTGAAAACAACTGTCCTTTAAAGTTTAATTTTCACCTCTTTCAGAAGGCCGACTGAGCTCATAAGAACAAATAAGGAACCTCCAGTTTGTCAGCTTGCTTTAAACAGAGTACAAAACATTGAGTGTTTTTTTCTTCTCTGGTATGGGGCATATGAAATAAATGGCATGTTGTTACATTAAAAAAACCAAACCCAAACAAACACACAAAAATCCTACTAATGTTGTGTGGCATAGAGCACGAAACTGATCATCTTGAGTCTGGAAATTATGAAATGACCAGTGCTTAGACAGTTACTTGGGTACAACTGAATTTTGATCAATTATCTCATATTCCTTTTGACCAAGGCACTAGTTAAGTCTAGGAACCGTGTTTGCTGTTCTGACCTGAAAGAGGAATTAGTGATGGTGTCAAGCGTCTTTCTATCTTCTGCCTCTCTGCAGGAGAGTTCAGCATCCTGCTTTCTTGAACGCAGGAGGAATTAGACAAATGGGCCACTTCTGGAGCTGTAAAACAACAAGCTGTTTTCAGCTAGCCTGTCAACCCAAAAGTTCATGGTCTAGTTTTCTTGCCTATATGCCCATGCTGATTCAGGCTGTGTTCTCAATCTGTTTCTGAGTTTTCAATCTGCTTCCCTGCATGGGCTGTCCATCTCATATGTGCACAATACCTACTAAATTTTTTCTTCTCTCATTATTTTGACTAAACGTGCAGCTGTCTGTGTTTTGATTGCAATATGCCTATTATTTGCATTTGAAGATTTTCATCGCTTCAGTATTGGATTCTAAAAGGAAACCTATTGACCTCTCTCAGCTGTCTTAAATGAACATCAGGAGGTCATGTCAACTACATAAAGATTTAATCTAAATTATGAATAAATTTTAGAAGCATAAAACTTTCCTACTTTTTAAGAAAACAGGTATAATATGACTGGAACCCATCAGTCATTGCTGCAAGGGCGCTCTTTGCACTGCAGCACTGCCAAGAAACTCAAGTTGGGTTTAGATTCAGTGCTACCTACTGTGTTCTTCAAGAATGAAACACAGTCCTTGTCCAAGACCCTGGACAATCTGCATACCTGAAGTGTGAGGGAGCAGGGAATGACTGGTGCACTGGGCATACATATGCCTGTAAGAAAGCCCACGGAGGGAGAGATTCCCAGTTAAGCTGGGTGCTGGCTTGGATTTACTAGCACCGAAACTTCTATGTGCAGGTTGATTTCAGCACCGTTCAAGTCAGCAGGGTGTAAAATATTGGAGATAAAATGAGGAAATAATGTGGTGTGGCTCCATTTAGACACATCTTACAGGGGGGGCAGTTTTGTACCAGCTGGTTTTTGAGGGAAGGGCTAGAGCCTGCTCAGCCACTCGCCCCCCTGCTCAGCCTGGCCTAGAGGGGGGTTTCTCACAGACCTAAGTCTGCCACTGATTGCTCCTTAGCAGAAAAATGGCAGAGAAACCTGAGCTTTCATTAATGAATTGTGAAGAAAGGAAAAAAAAATATATTATGTTTTAAAAAAAACCAACCCTCTTATCTGAAAGAGAGACACAGAATTGCAAGTGACTAAGGGAATATTAAGTGGAAAGTGGGCATTCAATTTGTTCCATGAAATAAGGGCAGTGAGGCATCTCTAGCAAAGACTTCCATCTGTGGTGCCATACTGACATTTGCCTAGGAAGTATGCTACCCTCTTGGATAACCCCAAACTGCTTTTTCCCTGCTTTTGTGTTAGGAATGTGGAGATAACTAATACATAATACATCCCGCTTTGCAGCAAGTTAGCAGCTGAAACAGGTAATCATTTGAACAAGTTCAATGCTGTTGCATTATGCATCAGAAAAACTGCGTTAAGTGTCAAAGCCATAAAGGTAGGCTGTCTGCTGTCCTGATAGCAGTCAGGTCATGTTTTATTGCTTACTAATCATCACAGACTAGAAGAGTGAGTTTCTATGCAAACACTTTGGAATTCCTGCCCCAGGAGGTGGCTAGTAAAAATAAAACTAAAACTCAGAAATAGCATCCTTCATTACCTACTTATATTTTTTGCATATGTGCTGCTTTCTATGCCTAAATTAGACGTCTAGCTTCTCTTTTTTCCTTTTTTTAAAGTGCTAAATGTAATTTTCACTTTACAGACATCATTTCATGCCACTCACTGCACATTAGCTTTCTGTTGCTGTTCGTATTTGTCATTTAATTTTTTTTTTTTACATATGTTGTTTGGAACAGTCATATTTTTCTATTGCTCTTTTACAAATCTGTGCCCATTTTGTTCACTGCATTATGTCTTTCATGCTAGTTTGCTTCTGACACTGGAATTTCTGTCTGGGGTTATTTAGAGTTCAATGGCAAATGGCCTTTTCCTCAAAAATTACACCTTTCTTCATGATCAGAGTGACAACTTACCTGTGCATGCCCACTGTTGCCATCCTTTATCATGCACTTAAACAAATAGTGATCATTATTTTATCATTCTCAACATTCAGATTTTGAGACCCCCCTAAAAAGTCATGATACTGTTGTACAATTCTCAGGTCTCAGAATACATATACATCTTGTTACTCAGCTTTTATGACTAACTTACAAAAAAGTACCTCTTAACTCGGTCAACAGCATCCTTCAAGCAAAGTCTTGAGAGAAGTGATGGGACTAGTAAAAGGTGGAATTCAGACTGATCTCTGTTAGGACAGTCTTTGCAGCTGACTTCAGCTATGGTCCCAACAGAGGGAGGGGGTTTCTCAAGGGAACAGAAGCCATAAAGGGCTACACAGCCCCCTCTGAGTCCCAATTTGAATATGGAAGATTATGTGCTTTGTCAGAAAAGCTCAGCAATGTGATTGCTGAAACTAAGAGCCACCAAGCGACCAGAAGTGTTTTCAAAGTGGTTTTAATGAGTAGTCACACCAAGCAAGGCAGCGCCATACTGACAAGAACTGCGGTAATTAACTAGTACGACTGCAAGGTACAGGACAGCACCCATCCAAAATACTAACATAGAAACAACGCAAGTGAGTGAGTTGGGTACCATCCCTGCAGTTACAACCACAGTTCTTTGGGTCTGCAGTTACTTCTTCATGGCTAGGTCAGAGAACTCCATAGCCTATGTTGATGTACTTGTCCTAATCCAGTTGAAAAGATGGAAAATCATGGAAGAGCCTGGCCCTGCTTTTGCCAATGTGGCATCACCCGAAATTTGGTTTAGGGAGAAGATGATGTGGTACTAATACAGGTGATAAAGTACCTTCAGGCAGGAGCAGCATCTCTCCAGAATCCAAACTATATACCTTCGCTATAAGTATCTGACTAAAATATTGATATCTCCTTCAAGGGAGAGCACAGGGAACACCTGCTCTGCATTGGCATGGTACGTCTCCTAGGTGTCACATGTTATCGAAGGAAAGCTATTTCCCCAGTCAGGCTTCCATAGCAGGCTGGTATTCTCCCATATACAATACCGTAAGATATGTTCAGCAAACCAGTTTGTATCTGACATTTGACCCAAACACAAGTGAGCTTTCTTTAGCCTGCAGTCCAGATTGCCATCTTCTCATGTTTTGAACTTCATCTGCTGCTTCTGCTTTCCATACCTGATGCCAACGCCAGTTGCATCCAGTTCTCACATACGAATGCCCGTGTTTGTGCCAAATGCTCGTCCAGTTTGTATCTCGTCCATCACTGGCTCTTGCCAGTACAGATTTCCCAGCTCCTGGGGGTGTTTTGTCTCTTTACTGACCAACATGTTCAGGAGGTAATTGTGAAGGCTGAGGTGGGCTGTTCCAGCTCTCCCAGGCTGCATCCCATTCGTGCTGCTGGCTAAGCGTAGGTGTTCATGTAAAGCGGTGGCGTGAGGCGTGTTGTCACATCCAGGCTGGAAACCAGTAGTTGTTGGAAGAGAACTGTTGTGCCTGTTATAAAGTTAGTTGACCTGAAAAGTTTTTCAGGTGACTAACTTTTCCCATTATAGGGATGGCTTCAGTGAAATAAGTGAGCACGGTTAATTGAAATATTTATATTGTAGCAAGGTCATAAGGTTTTGTAAATAAGTACATACATTAAGCAAATTATTAAAACATAAAATCAAAATAGAACAAATATCTGGCTACTAGCTGAAAAATATTGATGTATGGCTTAATTTAAAAGTGATCAATGTCATGGAAGTGGTATGTCGGCAAAGTTTAAACTTTTTGGTATTCAATACAGACATGAAATACAGAAGCAGGACTTTTTGCTTGTTTTTTAATTAAAAGACATCTTGTGTTCCTCTCCTTGTTTCATGGATCTGCATAATTTCCATCCATATGTAAAGAGACCTATGCTTCCTTTCAATCCTTCCCCTGATTTTTAACATATTGATAGCAGTTTAAGACAGAAATTGACTAGTAGAATACATAGTAATGTTCAAATTTGGTTTCATAGGAAAAAATGTTTAATTTTCTCTAATATTTTCTGTTGTCGTAGGTACACGGAAATGTTAAAGACATGGTAATTTTCTGTTATGCTATGCACCCTTCCCAAAATTCATGGCCATTGTCAAATATCACACATGCTAAAATGCACCTTTAAAGGGTATTTGAGGGAAACATAGCATGTACCTGGAAGGCCATCATCACTATGTGCTGGTATTTACTCATACTGTTTTAACTATAGTTCTCTGGTGGAGAAGGCTCTAGCTCCCATTTCTTCATGACCTTCTCCAGCCCTGTCAGTCCTACCTGCTGTTCCGCTGTGTTTTGATTTTTCCCCTGGATACGTGGCCTTTACATTTGTCTTGTAGGGTCTTTATTACACTGGTGCTTCTTGCTCAGTCTCAAATTAGGAACAGTGAGCCATTAAATATAAATATGTAGAGTAAGATATAATTTATTAGTAGTGTTCCTGAAACAGTCTTCTTACATTCACAGATATAGTGACTGAATCAGTGCTTAACAGTTTCATTAAATTGGATTTCTTGTTATTTGGAAAATCCTATTTGGCAAGTTGCTGATGCTTGCTATTTCAGTAACTTGCAGTCTTTTGAGAAGACAGCTGGGTTAATACATTATTGAATATTTTTAGAATCCTTTAATGCTGAGTTCACAGGATTCTCTAAGTGAAGTAGACTTAAAAGCTAAAAAGTTTTTGAACAGGGTTTTGCTTTGAAGTTGCTAAGGGGCTGCTTCAGTCCTACTGCCAGTAAAACTTAGAACGTGTTCTTAAAAGCTATAAATAGCGGCAGTAAAACAATGGATTTCATTTGACAAAGTAGTTCTTATCGATGGGAAGGCGAAGCAGTGTACCCACTGCTTACAGTGAGTACAAATGTATACTCTGCTTTGTGGTTTCATAGGACTGGGCAGAAATAGGGCTTTTGGGGAGAATTTCCCACTGAAAGAACATATATTGCCATGACTTTCTCTACTATATTGGGGAAAAAAATTAAAATTTGTGGTCTTTCAAACACACTCTCTTTGAATTAAGTGATACGAGAGAGCTTTTGCCTATGTTGGGCTAAATATTCTTAACATTAGAGGCCTTCTTTTGGCTTTTTCCAGAATGAGGCCATGTAATTTTCAACCAAGTCTGTTTTTAAAGGTAATACAAACAAAACCGGTTTTGCTTTTGTTTTACTTTATATAATTATTTTATTATTTGTTTTATTTTATTTTTATATTATTTTGTGTTATTAAATTATTTTTTTATGTTATTATATTATTGCAGGTTTTTCCCCTCTCTCTTTCATAGCTAAATATAAGATATCTCCATCACTTCTACTATTATGGCTTGTACTTTGCTTTTTTCCAGGTTGCTTCAGGGCTGTCCAAAATAACATCAGAAGTTATCACTGAGAAATACTGCCTTATTAAGCGTCTCTAAGCCAGTAACAAGAAGAGGAAGAGAATCACTGAAAAATTCCTATATATTTAGAAACTTATTGAATACTTAAATATTGTTTCTTTTCAGCAGAAAACACTGAGTACAAATGAGATGAAGGGGCTGTCAAGCTCCGTGTTTAGCTTACCAGCGGTGTAGATGGCCACTGCTTGATACTCAGCTCATTTATCTTTCTTTCAACTTATGGGAAGCTATTTTCCATACCACAAAGTCAGCTCTTATACTAAAAGAATATTGAAAATGGAAACTAATTTAGAAAGATTTGTCAGCTATTTATGCTCTTTAAAACAAAATGAACCACACATTTATTTTGCAGAACTAGAGAAGAAAGGAATTGATGAATTATCAGCTGGCCTTATGCAGGAGAGTTAAACACTGGCGCTAATTAATGGCTAGTTAGCAGAGCACCATCTTGATCTCAGTGGAGGTCGCCTGGACAGGGGCCATAAATCCATACTGTAAATGAGAACAGCTTCAAGATGCTTCATTTCAGCTAAATGAGATGGTGGCCCTCAGCTGCTAGGAAGCTGCTAAGGCAGTATTTATTAGGTCAGACTTTGGGACTCACAGATCTATGTAATTCCCGCTGGCTGTGCAGCTGCTTGTTATTGTTGATAATTTTTCTAGGTCTTCAGTAGTTTTACACTGTGCACTGTTTTCTTCTCGCAGGCATTTGGACAGTCCTTCTCGATTCACCGCAAAGTTGCTGAAGATGGTGAGACACGTGAAGAGACTCTCCTCCAGGAGTCCGCATCAAAAGAAGCTTATTACCTTGGGAAGATTTTGGAGATGCAGAACGAGCTGAAGCAGAGCAGGGCGGTGGTCACCAACGTTCAGGCAGAGAATGAGAGACTCACTGCTATTGTCCAAGACTTGAAAGAGGTAAATGAGGGTGTGCAGGGAGCAAGGGGGTGAATTTTCTTGGAGTGTCATGGATGGCATGGCTCTGAGTCATGGAAATACTACAAGAAGTAAAGATGCTCACCTGCTTGCCTGTGATCATCCCAGAAATCACCTGGCCTGAGAGTGCTGTAATTTAGAAAGGGAAAAAAAAATTAACTTTTTTCTTTTTTTATTTTAAACTACAACAACAGAACACTACAAATATAATAAAACCCGATTCAGGAAGCTATAATTTCCAATGTACTCCTAGCGTTTTGCATTGTATGTTATAGGGCCTACATATAAGTGAATTTTACACAAACAAACTTTCTGCACACTTCTCATATTCACGCAACTCCTCTCTTTCTTAACATTCATACCATTTCTCGGGTATTCTGGATTGGCTAGGGTCAGATGTGCTTTCGCCAGTTTTCTTCTACCATAGAGCAAAATTAAAATGAATGCTTATCTTTAGAAAATGGGCAACGATAAAGAAGCCAAATGTAGTTATTGGCCACGTGGGACTCACTTGTTGTTGATTAACTTCATTGGAGAAATTAGTAATATTTATATATTAGTAATATTTAATAACTTGTCTTTTTTCCTTATTTGGAAATTTAGACAGAAGATTTTTTACTTACTATTGGTTCCATATCCCAGCTAGTGGGAGACTGATCTAACTTTACTAGTTTATTCTTTCCATATTGATGGTTAGTTTCCACAATCCATGTAGAGAAGCTCAATAGAAGACTGTACACGAGAGGAAGGTGACTCTGTTTCCTTCAGCTTTACTAGCAAACTGTCTCTTGCTCGCGTTCTCATAGACTCACTAAGATGCGTGTGTCCCATCACTCTGGCCAGCACTAATTGTGGTGAAATGGAGGATAAGGAATGCGGACTCTCAAGTCCTCATCACTTGTCCTGGGTTCCTTGTGGATTTGTGACCATGTGCTCATTTTGGATGTAGCCTTTTTGCCCATTAGGAGTTGATATTTATTGAAATCTTTTGCCTCTTCAGCTTGTCCCACTCCTGTGAGTCATTGTGCAGCACTGCTAATCTATTTGTTACTCTCTAGTCTCCTGTCCTACAGGGTGTAGGCTGTTTTTGCAATCTCAGGGTCAGAAGTTGCACGTAAGTTAGCTGTGGTCTTGATGGCCTGTTCATCAAGGTGCCTTCAATGCATACTTTTCTTTTATCCTTCTGCCATTTCTTGTAGTGCTTTCACACACGTTCGTACCTTGTTCATACCAGTCTTACTGTTTCTCTTATAAACCTCTACAGATTCACTCTTCTAAGCAGAGCAACTACACGCAGAGGAAGGCAGCACTTGGAAGTAACCTCACATCTTCCCTGCTTTCCCCAGGAATGCTTGGACCTAGGGTCTCTCCCCACTGTCCAGCTGCTGGAAAAGGTCATTCCTAGATGATTCTGCAAAAATGCTTCTTCCATGTGAACTCAACAAATTAACAAAGTTTATCATGTTTTCTGTATCTGAGTGGAATGGCATCCTTCTAACCTATAAAAACCACTGGGACAGGCTCTCCCTGGGACCTGGGTCCTGTACTCCCATTGAACATTCTTATTTAATGGTTTCACTGAATTTGCCCATAATACAAGTCAGGTTTCAGTAAGAAGCAAACATATGCTGTTTATTCACAAGATCCAAATCAAATATGTGATTGTAATTGCTATTGCAGTAGCTAACAAAAAAAAAAAAAGAAAAGAAAAGAAAATCAAGTTTATATCTACTCATCCTAAAATCATATTCTAAAAGCTTCTCTGGTAGCCGGCAACCAGCTACTGACACACCTACCATTAGTGCTGGCACACCTACCATTTGGTTAAAGATTGCAGGCGAGCAGAATCCTGATGACCTGGCATTCAGTTTCAGATGAACAACCAAGTTAGAGAAAATACATGTTTGTCTTTGTACTCGATTCCTTCCTCTGGGGTCTCCTTGGGATTCCTTCAAATGCAAATCTCCCTTCCATTTTCTGTCATGATTATTGATCTGTAAGTTATTCAGGAGGCAGTTTCAGTACCTGTTCTCCCTAGAATATTGATTGTCCTCATTTCTTTGGAGATAATAGTAACCCTTAGTGCACGACCAGCTGCAATTATTTCCTGTTCTAATACTAAATAGAAACAATCCCTAGTAGTTAATTAAAGTGTGAGAAAAGAATTTACTTGAATAAAAATCAGGCTGATAAACTGAGTGTTATTATTAAGATGATGTTGGACTCTGAGTATAAGGTCCTTGACTTTGTTGAACTTTTATTTTGTGGCACAATAATCAATGTATTTAAACATAAATGGGATTAGTGCAGTCAGTTCATTACCAAGCTTGCACCAGAAACTATTATGATTAATCACTTGAATATAATAAGAGATAGAAGGTGATTGACACCTACCTCGGGCTCTTAGGGGTCTTGTCACACTGAATTACACTTCCATTTCACCCTGTGCTCAAAGGAGTCTCACCCTTTTACCCTGCTCAGTATACCTTCGTCCAAACATATAAATCCAAGTGCCTGCAGAAATGAGATGCCCTTCTAGTGTGTTTATGAACTTTGTTTGGTTCTGGGTGCTGCTGATAGGAAAAGGCAGACTTAGCTTACTGCAAATCTTGACAGCCACTAAGGTGGAAAACCCACATTATTTGAAAATGAAATGTCTGGTACGTTTTGGGGCAAAGACAGTCATTAGAAGCTGCCAGAGGTAGATTGCTACAATGAGAAAGTAATTTGTCTCTTTGAAAATCTAGTTGGAGACAAAAATGGAAGAAAAAAGGATGGTCTTTCTGTGAGCAACTGTACTGAGTGATGTAAAGATAGAGTCTGGATGTAAGTCTGGACTGTATCCTGTCTCTTCCCCTCCCTGCTTCACCCTGCCAAGAGAATATGCTTTATAGTTGTTTTTTAAACCTTGCTAAGATATCTTACAAGCTAAAACAAAAAATAATCACTCCTTTCACCTTCAGACTTTAATATTAGAGATTTGAAAAACTGCTGTGTGGTTCTGGAAATAGCATTTTTGCATAGATGACAGAAATTTATGGTACTTTATCCAGGCACGCATTCCCTTATGATACTGAAGACTGATTGCTAGACTTTCAAAATGTGACCCCTGTTATGCTCCTCTATTCTCTAGTCTGTCGTGGGAGTTCTCTTCCGAATATGTTCTGCTTTCTGAATTTGCACAGAAATCCATAGTCATATGAACATGTGTGAGCATTTTGTGAATCATCAGAACACACTCGCGTGAATGCTGATGGCTTTCAGGAATCTTGGGAATTCCATAGCCCTAGAGTTTAAAAATTCATGCCTTTTTGCAAGTATCTGCCATATAGTCACAGCTGATGTCTGCAGGGCAGCTTGACCTGGATCACTCTTGCTATAAAGGAGAATATATCAGTCTCAGGTCTCTGGAGATTATGCATCTCAGTCTGGGAAAGCAAACAAACTGGTTTCAATGCTCATCACAAGAAAAAGACTTTTTTTTTTTTTTTTTTTTTTAAGAACTTAAGCATTTGTTTCACCCTGATGGTGAAGGATGAACCAGGAATCTGTACACAGATGGCTTTTTAGATTCATGTTAAAATGATCAAAACAGTAAAACACCAGCAGCATTATTTTTGATGTAATAAAACCCCCTAGAGTTTTGGATAAGAATATTATTAAGTAGCATTTAACTAGATAAAATATACATTTTCAAAAGCAGATTACCCTTTTCATTCTTTCCTCCCACCAAGACCTCAGACAGAATGTCGAAGGTTATTTGGAGATTCCTAAAACTGCTGTAATCTAAACCAAAAAATACACTGATTTTAAAACTGAGGCTAGAGAGATCATTTTTTAGCAGAGACCAGATTTTGTGTATGCTACGCTTCACATGGTTTATGGTAGGTGGCCCCTCTGTGTGGAGATATGGGTATGGTTATTAGCTCATTTAACCTTTTCTAACAGTGTATGAGTTGCCTGCCTTTATTATAAATGTTAAAGAAATACTTTTTTTAAAAATACAATCTTTTATAAATTTCTAATTCTCCAGTGTTTGTTTTTTCCTATTTAAAAACACTGTGTTTACTTATAGTCAGGATTGGTTCTTCCATTTGTGCCCTGAAAAATCTTTCCTTATGGTAACCATAAGCACTTTATAGATGGATAAAGAAGATGAAATCATTACCTTGAGAAGTTGATAACTGTTAAAGGTGGTTATGCAAGCACAGACGACCCAGCTCAGAAGTTGGAGCAGAAAGTTCTTGTGATGAGATCATATTCCATCTTCATGACTCAAAACAGGTGGCAACTGGAGGGGGAAGAGCACGAAGCAAAGAGGGGAAGCAGGTGAAACTGTAGAAAGTGGAGATGAAAGATGATTGGTACAGTTTGAGTTTTGTAGGTGTTACAAGAGTAGGATTAGGAGTTGTGCGAGGTGGGTACATGAATGCTTTTGTGTCTGAAGAGGCTGGCAGGTATGGGTCAGTTCTTTCTTCCCAACAAGGCGAGTGAAAAGGAGGAGAAATGAGATAAAGTCAAGAAGCAAAGGATTAAAACTCATAGGCCGTGCTACTAAATGTCACTGCAGCAGCTGCTGGGATTGCAGAAAGAAATCAGCACCTGGATACCTGCAGTCCAGGAGATAATAGATGAACATGGAGGTTTATGCGATGGTAATGTTAATGAGCTGTGGCAACAGCACACACCTGGGCTTCTGGAGGGCAAAAGCAGGGATGAGGGCAGTGGAAAAGTGGGTGGGGAGAAAAATGAAAATTGCTGAGGCATTATGTGCTGAAACCAGGTGAACAAAAACCAACTAGGATGAAGTTGTGCAGCCCTGCTGCCCTTGAAATCAATAGCTAAACTTTTATTCACTTCAGCAGTACAAAGATCTTGTACTTCACGCTATGAACGTATGGGTGTGATAGCCTGGATTTTTTTTTGTGGGGAACCTATATATGATGCAAAGCATGAGCACTTGTGCTGGGTGAATAGTTGTAAGATGTTTTACTGTTAGCTATGGCCATTTCAGAAGTGAAACCTCATACTAAGTGGACACATCTTCATTCTGAGAATACGTGAGAAATGGAAAAAAATTACAGGCACTGTGTTCAAGTTGACTTTTATTTAAAAAAAAAATTAAAATATTAAGAACTGGTATTACTATACTAAATATACCTTCAAAAAATTCCTAATTGGCTAGTTCCTATTTAGAAATTATAATTTCTCAGTCTAAAGATTTAGGTTTTTTCCTCATTTTTGACAATTCAGAGTGAAGGCTAAAAACTTTAAATGTGAACATGTATATAGTGTAAACTAAATTCTGCTTCTGCTAACCAATTTCAGGTTCTTGTTTTGTTGCTCTAAGGTTAAACTGTCACAGGATTTGCATGTATTGTGCTTCCTATTAAATGTAGGATGGTGAGGTCTAAAATTGAGATCCTTAATACATTCAATTGTCATCTACTCCTGGAGGCTCCTACAGTCATTAGGTGCCTGAGTTTCCACCCATAAAATTGTCTGCCCATGTAAAGGTCTACTTCCAGATGTATTCAGGAACACCTCTGGCTTGGGCTGAGGTCTATTACTACAGTCTTGCTGGATATTGAGCACTGCTGTAATCCTCCAAGGAGATGTTTCTCTAGCTGACCTCATCACCCAGTGATGTCCTTCCACTCTCTGGTTCTGTGATTGTGGCAAGGTTTAGGGCTCCAATTTTTTCTCTGCCTGAGGGATTCTGAATCCATTTCTCCCTCTGAAGAAAGTGCCCTGGCAGTCAGTTGGCAGGCTCTTCATTCCTTCAGATGAAGCTGTTCCACTTTGTTGGGATCATTAGAATTTTGTGGGTCAGGGAGAACGAGAGTGAGCAAGCTCATAAGAATGACTGTAGCCTAAAGGCTAAGCCACTCAGCTGGGAATAGGGAACTAGTTCTAGTCCCTATTTTGATTAATGTTTAATAAGAAATACTTAACTATTAATTGGGGCAGAGAACAGAACCCCAGTCTCTCCTCTGTGTGGTGGTAGCCCTCAGAAAAGACTGTCTTCATCTCTCGGAGACAGTGTGGTCTTCAGCCTGGATCTCCTGTGGCTAGTGGTTTGACTACTGAGCTCTTGGAGGGGGTAGCTCCAGGTTACTGAGTGGGGTAACTTTCTCCAACTTTGTGTTGAAGAAAGATGGAAAGGTAAATCTGGAACAGGAATCACTGCTACAAAGCATGTACTGCGGGAAGCACCTTCTAGCAGCCTGGCCATAGTGTCACTACTCTCTTAGAGAGTAGTGAACTCTCCTCAATGTTATTAGTTTGCTTCCCCTCTTAGTTGTCTAGCTTTCTTCATGCATAGAATACGGAATGTGTGATTGTGCTTTGACAATTATCCTGGACAGTGAAGTGATTTAAGTAACTGCAGTGTTGACTGTGACAATGCGTGCACCATCCTTCGATGATCTCGCCTGCTTTGTCATGGTGTTGCCCTGTGCTTCTCGATGGCTGCATCAACAGACTTACCCCACTCAGTCTACTGAAGAATGGAAGTTTATTTTGGCATTTGCACTGATTAAATAAAACCTGCATTATAAATGCATTTATCTTCTTACTAATATTATGCTTGTACTTGCAGCAATGGCTTCATTTCTAGAAGGAGAATGAGTAAGGAAATACAGTAAAGTATTTGGTGCGGGCATTGGTAATGGTGTCTTCATCTTAATGTACCTTCATGCAAGCACTGCTTTTTGAAAAGAAGCTGTAGGACTCTGATGCCAGAGCAGCTCACAGAGATGACTGTGGGGGGTGTGTGGGGGTGTGTGTGTGTGTGTGTGTGTCAGAGCTGTTTGAGGAAAAAAAGGTGCAGCTGAGGCATGATAGAGAGATGGCAGAACTATTCCTCCTGTCAGGAGAGCTCTCTCATCACGGTTTAGGGCAGTATTAGCATAGTCACTCTAATTGACTATACTTTCATTCCTTTGTTTTGGAAGTTTCCTTCAACTGGCTGGAACTGGCTCTAAATTAGGCTTAGAATATAAATGTGTTACTTTGCCCACTGGGAGATGTTTTTTTTCTCTCTCCTGTTTTTAGAAAAGCCTGCTGAAGGAAGATTTTCCAGCTTGCTGGTGCCGAGCCACCCTCATAAATTTTTCTCCCTACTTTGCTGACAGTGCTTATGGGTGGGGTTTTTTTTTGTCTTAAGAGGCTGAAAAGTTTGCTAAAAATGTATTGTTTCCGTCTTCTTTCAGGAAAAGTTTTCAGATTGACCTTAATCCTAATTATCATATAATAACATGGTGTTATCATATAATAGCATAATGTTCTGTAACATGGGAAATTTTATTAGATGTTGCTGACCTGCTTCAAATCAAACTCCAGTGTATACTTGTGTGTTATCCGGACCTCTTTACAAACACGTTAACAGTTTCTGTAAGCAGTCAGGTGTTAATGCTTTTCCTGTGAAGGCACTTACTTGTCTGTGCTCTACCTGGACTGGAGAGAGCTGCAGGACCTCTGCGGGCTTTAGGTTGAAGAGGGTGGGGAGTGACCAGTGCATCAGTAGTGCATGTTTGTAAGTGAAGGCCACTGGTGGGCCATCATTGGATTGACTGGAAGTGGTGGCCTTCACTGCTACTGCAGGCCATGCCTTTAACCCTTGTTCTGGTTTTTCTTTCTGACACACACACACATTTCCATTCATACTGTGTTCACATCAGTCTCACTATTTCTTCTACAAACGCCTACTTCTTCTCACTTCAGACTGATGTGGACCAAGGTGGTCCACATCAAAAAGACACCCACTGCAGAGTTTCTCCTAATACGCAATGAAGGTAGTGTGCAGATGGGTTTGGTGACTGCTGTCACCACAGGCTGCAATGGGAAAAGACAGCAGCAGACCATACTGAAGTATAAAACCTGGCTTTGCGGCATGAGACAATCCGGAAGGTACAAAACTGTGGAGGTCATCATCAATGGTGTTTGCTGACAAAGATTTTTTTACTAATTTTCACATAGTTATTACAGAGGTTTTGTGAGGGTGTTATTTTGTAGGGTTAGATACTGATGCTTGTGAAATGGTTTTCTCTGCCCTGTGCATTTACTTTCCCAGTTCACAGAACTTTACTTCTGAAAAGAAATAAAATGGATTTCTTTATGTCTTGGAGACAGGAAAATAAAGCAAGCTGTGACTTGTAATCCTACCAAATCTCTTCTCATGCAGCAAAAAAGATAGATGCACTAGTAGCATACACTGTCTGTCAAAGAGCGAGCTTTGATATAGGCAGCAGGACCTGTCCAGTGTAGACTGCTTTTCAGTGCCCTTATTAACAGATAAAGGTTTAATTAAAAATCTGCCATTCAAATTCATCTGCTGCTTAGTTACCACCAAATGCTTTCTCGTGGTTCTTGTTTCACACATTGACCAGCAAACCACTTGCTCCTGCAGGTGCAACCAAAGGTGGCAATGTAAGATTCACCCCTTTATTTCCTGAAATATGGTATATAATCCTAAATTGCTATAGTCCTATAATTGCTTATAAAATGATGGTACCAACTGTAATAGAATAGGAAGGCCAACAGTGCAGGGTAAATACATCTTGTTGTGGCACTGTTTTCTCAGGGTAATCTTTAGCTCCTTGTTCTGCTGTTCTCACCCTCAAATATACCTGCAAGCTACCAAAAGCAGCTTTGGTTGTTTCCTGTTAATGAGCCCGGAACAATGACTTAGGATGCAAAATTGGGATCTGACACATGTATGACACTGTTTTCTTTGGCAAGGTTTAGGCATTTAGCTCTGCTGTGAATAAAAGAGTCAAACAATGGACAGTGGGGAGGTCAAAAAAAGGCCAGGCGGGATAATGGAGCATAACCAAGGGACTGTTGCATAAATACACAGTGCCTTATTATAAACACTCAAATTCCCAGCTCCTTCTTTCAGAAAGGGTCCTTTGCAAGGCCTCAAATAGAAAATGAAAGAGGGTGTACTTTCAGCCGCACTCTGTAATCTCCAGGCAGTAATTAATCAAATCGGGATCTGGCAGTGCTCGTTCTTACATAAGATCTGTGAAATAATGACCCCTTATTTGTGCCAAGGTAGTGTTTCAAAGCCCTTTATGTACACCCCTGTACAAGGTACTGTGTGAGAACGTGCTGAGAAGGTGGCTGTTGGAGGCCAGAGGTATACCTGGGTTTAAAGAGGAGTGAGACAAATTTCATGGAGGATGGGGCCATCAGTGCTTCTTATCCCTGAAGATCCAGACCCAGTGCCCAGCTCAGAAAGTTCCTCGACCCCCTAATACTTGGAGGGGACGCTGGGGAAAGCATTGTCGTGTAATGTCCCTGTTTCTCAAGTGTTACCTGCTGTTACCCACCTGTGAGGCAGGGTGTTGGACTAGCAGCTCTCTGAATTGAGAAAATGTTAGTTTTGTGAGGCCTCTACTTTTTTTAAAAAACATAACTTTGCTGACTTGTTTTTATTTCTAGATGAGGAAGCTCTCATAAGAACTGCTTGTGCTGACTCACTCTTTTCAGTATTAATTTGCTGGTTAAGAATAACTTGGGCTTTTGTCAGTTCAAGTGGCGTGGAGTAAGACGGGGTTTGGCAGTCCTGGGATTAGCTGCGTTGCCAATTTTTAAAGAATCCTCGCAATGTGATCTGGACTCTCAGGAGCAGGAGCCCAGGAGCTCTGTTGGCTTGTACCTTGTGACTTCATTCATTTGCCTGGGATTAAGCGGGAAGGGAAGAATACCCTGGGTGCCAGACTTTCTGAAGCTCGAGTCCAAAAGCTTAAGTAGTCTTCCAGATAAAGTAAAGACATAATGAGGAGAAGAAGAAATTTTTGCTGGAAGTCCTCACTGCCTGAGTGCATAAGCAAATAGAGCCTCATTTCAGTGACATGTGCCACTTGTAAAGAATATTAAACAAAGAGTGAAAATAAGGGTTTTTTTTGTCCCTGTTCCAAATAATTCCTTTTAATTTTTGAAAATATCCTGAACAGGTTCCAATATAAAAAAGGGGGGGGTGGGATGGGGAAGAGAGTTAAAGCTTTGCTGAGAGACTGATGCTCTTCTTTCCAGTCATTCAGTGTGAGAATGTGCCTGGCAATTGTTGAATGTTTTATGCCTTCAGGACTCGTTGGGGTAACAGAACAGTAATCTTGATGTATTCCCAGTCGTCAGTACGCAAGCAGTGCAGTCATATTTCTCTTCTCCTGGGAGTCCCCATATGCATTGTAGCTTTGCCTGACTTTACCTTCTGTTGTTGACTTCTCCTGTTCTCTGCCTACGGATGCATCACAGCCTGTTTTCCTAACCTGCTTCCTACTAAACGTTTGACATTGCTCATGATTAAGCAGTGCAGAAGTGATGGCATCCAAGAGTCATTGTTTCAGAGATGACACCCACCAAGCAAAACTGAAAAACCTAACTATGTCTTCTGGTGCTGTCATTAGTACTCGGACCTTGAGAGAAACTCATGCATACAGATCATACATGGACAATAATTACCAGCCGAGGTGCTTGAGCTTCCACATCTGCTTTTATTTGTTGAAAAAACACATTTATTTTCAGTGTATTTTTTCTTGGCCTTTAATCAATACTGATTTATTTGTAGGGGTTTCTCATGGGATTTACTTTTTGGGAAATGGGATCTACCTTTTTCCTAGGGAAATGTCTTAGATACCAGGGCACAGAACATTTCTGGTGACCTGACCCCAGAAGTGGATGATTTGTTAGGTGCAATCAGAGTGAGACTGAGCACAACACATCTAATACGTACCTCTGGATAGTTAGCATCTTGTAAAAAATTTCTTTGCAAAAAAACCCCGCCAAACAAATAAAATGAAAGAAGCCACATAAAATCAAAACCTAGGAAACCGTGGAAAATATAAGAAAAGAAAACATCTTTGGGGTTTGTATTTTTCTATAATGGCATCCTCTCACTGGGCTTCATTCAGCTGATACCTTACAAACCAAAGTCTGCTCTGTGTGGCAATGTGATGCCATCCCTAAGTATGATCTTCTGTGGAGTAGGCTCTCCCGTTCAATTCCCTCTTCTGCCTCAAAATCCCAAACTCATTACCAGTTTGGCACTGGTATGAAGTCATTAATAAGTTCTTGGCTCCCATCATCCATGCTAATTGTGCTTTCTGCAACAAACTGTGTTCTCAAGGGGAAAAATATAAGAGGAGGATGACAGGAGGGTGAACAGCGAGAAACTCAAATATGCCACCTCTTTTTCTCCCTTTGCCCTTATTACAATATATGAGACAAGCTGGTTATTTTTAGTCAGTGCCAGTCAGCATCCAGGAGGAGGGCAGCGAGTCAGGCAGAGGTCAGACAGTGTTATCACCCTTTCATTGTGATGGTCAAATCCACTTTTAAGCTTCAGGATTGAGAGAAATGCACTTTTGCTGGCAAATGTTTTAGATGTGTACGTGCAGATGCTCATACATAATCAGAACTTGTCTGCTCCTGTGACGTTATTGTTCCAAAAAACCCCGTCAAATAGGTAGGACTAGATATGCATGCAATTTTTGTCTTCACTGCTCATTCATTCTGCCTGTGTAGCCTTTCCTCTCCTTCTGAAGCACAGTACGTTGGCTCTTTCAGCCAAATGTGCCTTGAAAGCATCATCATAGATATGTGATTTTCACTTCAGTGAAGTGGTCAGGATGTCTGTTCTGATGCTGCCTGTGAACTATACGTGAAGAATCTCTGTGGCGTTAGTGTCAGCTTCAGAGTGAGGTGGGTTAAAAATGGGCCATTTCCCATCAGTCCTGCATACCCGGTCATGAAAACGGGATGTGAAGGTGATGCTGTTTGCGAATGCAGTACTGAGAGTTGTGGCTAATGATACAGGGTAGTTTACATTTGTGGCTCATACTCCCTCGTGTCTCATTTTCCCAAGGGAAGTAGCAACACAACAGCAGTAAGAAGATACCAGATTCTGTTCTGTACGTAGTAGCTGTACGTGATTAAAATGGCAAGGGCAAAATTCTGGTCAATGCGGAGAAAGGAAAGTGATTCTTTCCCAAACTGCTTCTGTCAATAGGTGTTTCACGTGCATTGACTATCTGCCCCTCCCAAATGAGGCATGCACAGATCTGAAGACAGATAAGTAGGGAAGAAAAAGTAAAAAAATCTAAAGAATAGGTGTAGACAGGGGTTTGTTGTCAAGTAACTAGGAATATATTAAAGAAAGAAATGTAATATTTTGGCCTATATCAAGTCAGCAACAAGGCTCCATAAACTCACTGTGCCTTGGTTTGCTCCAAAAAACTGAGAGAAAAAGGATGGCCTTGCTTTGTTGTCTGAGACTTCAAATGCAATAAGGAAGAAGGACTGAATCTGCGACCCCTTTGCAGGATGTCAGAAAAGAAGTTCCAATTCACAAGGACATCTAAGCATGTTTTGAAGCAGAAGCATAAAAGGTGTCCAAGCCTATGGATGGGCTTATTCATGATATTTTCAGGCATGTTCATAGGCACTTCGTAGAACTGGTGCTCATCTTGTTTTGGCAGCAATTCTCGTAAGCACTTTACTGTGCAGTAAGTTGTTAAGCAGGTAAGATATAGCTATAGATGTATATTTATGCTATTAGTGTGTTTTGACATTAATTTGATTGTGAATCAGAATATTTTTGTGTTTGAGGCTAGGAGGTGCAGCTGGTTTTCAAACAGCTTGGTTTGCCCATGCTCTATAAATGTCAGTGATGATTTGAAGTCAGTCCCTTGACAGCTTTCATGTAGTAGATTTTTACATCGTTTTATGTTTTTATCCCTTGCAAATGCTTTTAAAAAGCCAGCAATGAATTTTCCATTACCACTTTTCTTGCCCTCTATAAGTTATGGATTACTCTTCCTCCTAACCTGACTACACAATTTCTCCTCACCAAATTTGTTATGAGATGGAGTTATATATCAGAGCCATAACTCTGTTTTAAAATAAATCACTTTAAGGTTCAATTTCTTTTATAGCTTATAAATTCCTAATAGAGTTTAAAAATACTATTATATTGTTAGTCCACTTGAAATTGTATTAACATCTTCAAAGGAAAGAAATCATGACGTTGCACATTCTGAAGTTTAAAAAGTGAAAAAGTTTTAGAGCACTGGGAAGGAAAAAAGCCCGATGTGGATTTGGAAACTTAAAGTAAAAAACATACAATCCTGCTGGTGTTTCTGTTTAGAAAATCCTCCTCCTTTTAGCATGTTATCAATAGTAATGAACTCTTCTTGTATGATCAGCTCTAATACAGGGTGGTTTCACCACCCGCCTCCTGCTGAATTCAGGCTGTGAATTGCCTGGGTGAGCTGGGGACTACTTTGCAGGAATACAATGAATAATATTACCTTTGCAGCTTCACACTGCAGCAATCCGAAAGGCAAGGAGAATCAACTACCAGCTTAGCTTCAGCAACATTTATATACATTAATCATTGTTTTATACCCATTATTTTGGGGGACCATATTTCCTTTTCAGATCCAATAAATGCATTCTACAGACTGAAACTCTGAAGTTCCCCTAACACGGTCTACAATTTTGTTCTTAGCTGAACTCAGAAATATCGGAGATATTGATTCTTTGCATAGTCGTAATAACCAGTGCTACAGCCTCTGTGACTTTGTGCCTTGAGGCAGGAAGAGCCATGATCATCTATTTAAAGGGAGGATAGTTAGCAAAAACTTTGTTCTTTGACTGAAACTGGAAAGCACCTTCCTTCCAAAGGTAGCAAATGTAGTGGAGACTGTTTTCAGCACTGTTGTCATTTCATTGAAAATAATGGCAATAACTTAGGGGGAATTGGAGAGATAATCTTTCTTTCTATCAAGAACCAAATGCAAAGACTGGATTATCATTGTGTCTTTCATATCGTGTTGTGCACTGACCTTTTCCTCAGGGATTTGTAAGCAAGCCCAGGACAATAAAGCCAAATTAGGCTGGTTTCTTCTTTATTACATGCTGTTGCTTAAGGAAATTTAGCCTTGGCTATTTCTTTCCCATCCACCACTGCAGCAAAATTCTGGTATAAGAATAATCCATCTTACAAAGTTTGAAATAACAAAGCTTGTCTTACTACTAAAACTTTAAAAAATGCAGTCAGTTTTTGTTACATGTATTTAAGCATTTTTATTTTTTTTTTTATGTTAGACTTTATAAGAAAAATCCTCTCATAGCTGTGCCTTGAAGTAGTGGGGGCAGCTCTAAGCATCATTCCCATCCGAGGTCTGGAAGGTCAAGTTATTTTTAAAGCTAGTGCTGCAGCTGAAAAACAGTTCAGGCCCTATAATGGTGTCATTCAATGGTGTGGTAAAACGGGTTGTGAAAACAACAGTAAAGTAAAATAAACACATGTCACTTCCTCCACTGAAGCACATAACTCAGGGGCTGTTGGAGTGCGGAGCCGTGTGCCTTCTCCTCCTCTGGCTTTCTGCGTTCCAGCTCCCATCTGTAATCCATTAGGAACTTTCATTATTTCAGCATGATCAGGGTTAACTTCTAAATGTGATTTATTGCTGTCTCCTCTTGTGAATAGATAGACTGAACCTGTGTTACCAGCTACACTGTTCTCTGGTTAGATTCAGATTTTTTTTCCTTGCTGTAATTTTCACTTTACAGTGTGGGTTTTTATTGCACAGCCTTGATAGCCTATTATTGTTCAACCAAGGGTGGGGAAAAGTAATTTGGTCTGAGAAAGGTTGTGTATAAAGCAGATGTTTTGCTTTCAGTTGTTTTGGGAACGATCTTCATGTTCTTCAGAACATAGATTTACTTCTTTTTTATTATTATTTAGTATTTTTCTAGAGTTTTCACTACTTTTCTTTTAGGAAATAATAGCAAGCACTGAAACGCTAATTTGACCCTTCAGCAAAGTGCACCTGTAATATGAAGTATTTCACTCTCCCACCTCTTCCCCTACGCTGCAGCTTTTACTGGTGCCTGTGGTGGTACCCTGTCCTTGCAGCTGGTCAGCTGAACAGCAAGTCCATGCAGTACCGGTACCTTGCATTTTCACATGCCCTGGAGTGAAAAGCTTCACTGAAAAATAAAAAAGCCTTTTATTTAAAGAACTTCTGTTATGTTATGCAGAATACATAAAGAATAGACAGATTCTTTTAATAGCAGAGATAGTTTACCCAAGGTGAACATTTTTCTATATTTATGTACTTTTTTTTTTTTTCAAAAGAGGCCTCAGACTTCCTTTAAAACCAATTATTTATCCTATATTATCACCGCATAATCCAAGGCACATCCTACCCCATCTTTTAAATCCGGCCAGATTGAAGATGTAGCTGTACTGGGAGGTTTAAAAGTGGTCATGGAGTTGTGCCTGGATGTGTGTTGAGCTCGCTTGGGCGCAGCTGGGCTTTTGGAAGGCACCAACTGCAATCGACGTGGTCCCAGTAGAGGTTTCCCGTGCTGCTGGGTAGGTGGCTGGCAGCTAGCGATAGCACTCGGGGATAATTCAAAGAGGATTTTTCTCCCAGAGCAGACGGATGGATTTCCTGTGGCTCCAGCATGGCTTTTCTGGGAGCGGACAGACAGGACAGCAGTTGAGTTTTGAGAGCATGTGGATATGAAAGAGCAATCAAAGCACTAATAGAGTATCTTCCCTGATTAAGATAATGAACATTACGGGGTGGTATTTGCACCTTGCGCAAGTGCGCTTGTCTCTGGGTTGATGGGTTGGTAGGCTTTTGTTTGTTTTCCAAGGTCACTGCTGTATAAGATAAGTAGGATTGGTGCCTATGTCTTAAGAAGAGCTAATAAGGAGTAAAACATCCAGAGCTGATACCACCAGTTTGGGTTTTTTTCAGTCAGGAAATGGCTCTTGCAGATCTTGCTGTTATTTCTGAGTAAAGGAAGAACTGCAGATATGTCGTCTTGTGCGTAAGCAAACATCTTTTCTGTGTGTCATCTCCCAGGAGGACCGTATTCCTTTCTTACCTGGGCATTACTGACCTTCAGTATATTTTGTAGCCTTATACATTTAATAACTTTCTGCCTTACTCAGGCCAGACACATGTATTTCAGCTATCCTCAGTGTAAAAACAGCCTGAAGGCATACTCAGGCAAGTATTGCATCTTCACCTAAGTTAAGAATTCCCTTATAAGATTGAGGGAGTGCAGTCGTTATACCCTCCAGCACTGTCCCATCATAGAAATGTCACCATCTCTCAGCTTTGTGTGATTGCCGTGATTGAAGGATGTTAAACCTCATAGTTACTGTGAAAAAAATGAATGCAAGATTGGCATTGGAATAAAGTTCTGTAACACACAGAACATTTCCAACCTTCTTAAGCTGCAAGAGCTACCCTGGGAGGCTTTATTTCTGCAAGGTACAGACAGCTGGCTGCAAGAAACATCTTGGTGCCAGATCAGACTTTAGAAGCTCTGTTCCAGCCTGTGGCCTAATTTGACTTGCTCTGCTCAGTTGCTTAGGTGAGGGAAAAGGTTCTGAGACCTTAAGTGCTGTGCTTTTTTTTTTTTTTTTTTTCCTTTCTCTCCCCCCCACCCCCCACCCCGGGAACTGGTCTTGCCTAGGTATAAAAAGGCAAAGACCTGTTTGTCTGCATAGTATGTTTATAGACCTTGGCCAAAGTTAATCCCTAATGCATCACTGTTAACCTCAGCTGAACTATATCTGGTATATATTTGCCTCATTGTTTGCCAATTGCTACTAAAAATTGCTAAATGTTGCTGTTTAACCATTTGCATACTGTCACACTAAGTCAAAGAAAAAAAACCAAGATGAATCCTAAACACAAACTCCACACTGCTTTCTTCCATTCAATAAAACTGAGCGATTTTCTTGGCTTCAGTGTGCAATGTTGCACTTAACTCATTTGTGAGCTCTAGCTGTTAATGGAAATAGTGATAAAAACAATTCTTTTTCTGAAAAGGCTCTGCTTTGTAGGCAAGGAAGTACTTCAGTAACTCCTGTAATTAAGATCTTTCTCCTTTGCCTTGGAACATACGGCAGGATGGGATAAATAAGCAGGAAGAAGGAAGCTTTGTTTCTCACTATGACCAAGGTATTTTATCCCCTGTGTGTTTCATTCAGCTGTATAAATTCAAAAGTGCCACAAATGAGCCATGGTTTGCCTTCTGTGGGCAAGGGGTTGATTCCCTAGAAACGCAGTCACGCCATGTTTTGGCTGGGCACAATAATCGTGCTCTAAACCGTTTGTTTTTTTTCATGGGCAAGATAAAGGTGTATGTGCAGCTCAAGATAATCTTATCCAAAAAAGCCCTGCCTACAAAGAAACCAAATAACCTGAGGTAGCTACTGGCAGACTGCACATAGTTCATGTACATTCTGAATAAACGTTCTCTACCAAATAAGTGGTCTTTAAAAAATAAAGCCCACAAATTAACAGAAATGGGGTATCTCTGGATGTGATTTCCTTTTAGATCTACTAATAATATAATGCTGATGTCTAGACAGTCCATAATCTTCTATTCTGGGGGAAAAAAAGGAAATTTTCTGCCCCATCCTCAGAATGTTGTATTTCATAGGTGAGTCATTTTCTAATGTTATGGAAATGATAAAGATCATCTGGATAAGCGAGGACTAGCGATTCCTGTTGCTACCTCAGTGGTGCTGCCATCTGTTCAGCTCCCTGCGTACTTGGTGAGATGATTTAACCAGTCTCCTCTTATAGCGCACATTAATCTTCTTCATATGAGAGATAAAATACTATGGAAATAAATTCTGTTTGCAGTAAGACATGTTTTACGAACTTCATAACTCTATATAGATGCAAGTATTGTTTTACCTGGTAATCAAATTTTTGCACTCTGTTTTAAATGTGCTCTAAGTTCTTAAGGTGTATAATTTGTACTAATTTACTGTAATTCAATGAGAGTTTTCTCCTAATGGGGAAGTTGAGGCACAGAGGCTGAGATCCCAGTTTTTAATAACTGGCTGCCCTCTTGTATTTGTTGATTCCTCTGACACTTGGTGATCTGTGTGAGATGATGGAGGAAGTTTGTGCTGCATCCTGAAGCTCAGAAATTCCTTCTTGTATCCACAACACTAACTGAAACGCACTGATTTCCCTACCCCAAGGTTGAAATATTGCAATCTTTTTTCCAGTGGTCTTGAATAGCTTTTTACAGTACAAGTATGAGTCTATTGGGGGGTTCTTTATATTCTGCAAGAGAAGACCCAGACTCTGTCAAGTAGCAGCTTTATTTCACATCTATTTTATGTGCTCAAACACAGAAAATACTAAAACTGTTCTGCATTTTCTTTGGTGGACTATTTCAAGAACTTACCATCATTTTGGTTTGCTATTAAATTATAGGATATAACAATTCTCTTTAAAAGAAAGGGGTTTTTTAATTTTCAGAAATTCCTCCTTCTGCATCACCTCTCCTCTCCCATTTCCCAGTTACTCTTGAAGCTGTGTACTGGTGCTAAATCCAAGTTTCTAATTGAGATTCTAAGCAGGAAAAATTGCATCACTGGCTTTTGTTCTCCCATGAAAGCCCATATTAATGGAGACTGCCTTATATAAAGCAGACCCCTTTCACCTTTGAAAACAAAAAAGAGTTCCTGTCTGAAACAAGTACTGGGGCATTTCAGGGTTTTCAAAGAGCCATACTGAGCTTCATCCAGAACCTTGACTGTCCTCCTTATCAGCCCAATGCACAGTCAGCACCAGTTTTGGTGTGGGGAAATACATGGTACAGTCAGAAGGAGCTCCATCTCCTAGCTGTTTCCCAAGGTTGGGAGAAGGGGACCCTTTGGTCTTTGCTCAGAGCCTGACAGAGGGATGGTGCTTGACCTCAAGGCCACTGCAAGAAAATCGCTGTGCCACAGGCTGGTGTATGCTTTGGGATCTGCTGCTGCCTTACCTACCTCTTCTAGTCCTACACTTGCCAGGAACGTGGGGTCCTACTCAAAGCTCGCCAAACTGACAGTGTTTTAAGATTTCCTATCCAGATTCTTCCCCTGATTACGCTGAATTTGGTTCAGACTTAGGATTTCTGTAGAAGAGAAGGGCGCTGATGCTTGGGCTTGTGGCATGGGGTATCTCATACTGCAGCCTGTTACACCTAAGTAATGTGTGAATGTAGGCCTGTAGTAGTAGAAAAATAAGATTCAGGTATGATTAGTCAAGCTCTGACTAACCTTGACTTACTACTCTCAATTTCAAGCAAACATTTAGGGCCTTGCCAAATGTAAAAGAAAGAAAAGATGTATTTTTTCCATTTTTTAGCTGACAAGTGTTAAAATCCTCACTCTAACATGTTGCATTGTTAACACCTGATGAGGCTAAACTCAGCCATGTAACATGCAAGCTTATTATGACTTACTTTCTCCATTGTATGTTTTTAATATGGGCTAATTAACACACACTAGCTAATATAGGTTAAAATATGCATTTTTCACCTAGGGGGATCTGGACTATGGAGACAAAAATTCCTGTCCACAGTGTTCCCCAGCCTCTCCTTCTCCCAAGCTGAGAGTCAGGAATATCACAACTCTTTTACTGACCATTGGGTTTTCTTTTTCAAAATGATGGGTTTGGTTTGGTTTTCTTAATTAAGTTTTTCCCATGAATATGAGAATATGATCTTAAAATGAAGTGGGAACTTGGGAGAAAACTTTGATTAAAAAAAAAAAAAAGAAAAAAATAAAAGACTTTGATTGCCAGAAGGTATCCTCATTTCATAAAGCTTCAGGGGAAAACAGTGTTAGAGACCAGCCTGTCCACGAGACATAGCATAGAGGCATAGACTGTTGTTGTTGGTTTCTGGGGTTTTTTTTGTCATTGTGCTATGGTACTTTCTTCTTTATTAGCAAATAAATAAACAGTTTAAAACATTTGTCATCACTGAGGTACTAGTGCACTTTGTTGATGAAGTTTGGTAAATGAGCAGCTTACAAGATTAGCAATCTTTTTTTCATGCCGCTTTGAATTTAGCTATTATACATCACATTTGTATGTCTTTCCTTAGCCCCTGTTTAATTCAAATGACAAATATTTGAGAGAAATTAGTATTTGTTGCAAGTTCAGCACTCATGCCTCTTGTTGAAGAAATAGGGAATAAGAAGTAAGGGTTGGAGGGGCAGAGGAAAGAAACATTTTAGCCGTCTTCAGTGGGGAGAAAAAGGACCACAAATGGTAGAGGAGAGGAAAAATTTGAAATGGTGGTGGTGTTAGGCAGGGCAGGATCTTTTTATTGCTGAGTTTAGAATAAGTCAGGGCAGGAAAAGCTTTCAGCACAATGTTTACACTTGAGGAAAATGGTTGGAAAAGATTCACTGGGCTTTCTCTGGGTCACCCAAATGCTTCTCCAAGAGAATGAGAAGAAAGAAAATGAAAGTCTATTTGGAACAAGCATGTTAAGTTTTGCTTGAAATCTGTCTCCTTTGTTAGGAAACTAGCATGCCTACTCCTAAGTATGTAGTTCAGTAAGTAAAGCAGTTTCTAATCAAAACACCAGCTCGGTCAGGGTCAAACAGCAGCCTGTCAGAACAGTGCTAAAGCAGCTCCAGTCCCTTAATGAGGTTGATGGAGGAAAATGTTTAGGCTTTACGCTGCATTTATTTATAAGAGCAAGCAAAAAAAGGCCCTGTTAGAAGATGCAGTTGTGATACCGTAGTGTGGTAGGCTAAAAACAAAGAGTACGTCGGAATTCTATCTAGATGCTCCTGAAACTCAACTAACGCAATCTCTGAGGGACTCAGGAGTGTAGGGGAAAAACATTTAGGATTCAGAGGCTGATGTCTTATTCATCCTTTTGTTGCTATGTGAGAGCTGTCTCCAAAAGCTTCCCATTTAGTGATGATAGTTGGAAATGTCCACAGGGAAGGCGATGGTTCCTACTTTCTCTGGTCCAAGGCTAGAAATGGATTTTTAACTTTAACTTGAGGCTTTGAATTGCACGTAGAAAGAAATCCATACTTTGTGGAAACCCAGGGATTTTGACTTAGTACCTCCCACACAGTTAACGTCTCTGATTTGTAATGGGGATGTTCTTTTCCTAAAGCAGCTCAGCTCTCTTCCCTGTGCTTGTTGCAGCTGTGCCACTCCTGCAGTGGACACCAAACTGCTGCAAAGAAATGCTTGCCCATACTCTAGAACACCAAAATAGGTAGCACTTTAATTTCATATACTGGGCTCACATACTGGGGTAGTTTGGCCACTCATCATAAGGAGTCTCTGTTGATCGAGGCAGGATGAGGGCAAAGGACAGACAGACGCGGCTGCAGGGTTAACTTTTTCTGCTCATGGTTTCAGTCTTTCCCAAGAGGTACTTGCATCTGTATAAGCTGAAGAAAAATTATCTGTGCCACAGAAACTTCCATGTGATTAGAGGTAGAGGCTATTATCAAGTGTGCAGTCTCCGACAGGGGTCATGCATTGCCAAAAGCTGTGGTCACGCCAGAAGTTCTGTTTGAAGGATTTTTCCCATTCTGCCCTTGTATTTGGCAATGTCCTACACTACACTGCACAAAGAGCATGCTGCAAGTGTGTAGGTGTGATGCCTATCCTGTGTCCCATATATATATTTGTGTATGTATATATCAGGAAAATGCAAAGTCAATTCTCTGGTTGAGGTGCTGGGTAAACTTAACCTCAGTTTAATAATTAAGAGCCTAAGGAGTTGTTAGCACCCTGGGTCGTCTTCCCTATAGACACTGGTAGCAATATTTCAATGATGAAAAACCTGAGAATGGTCCACAACTGTGTAGGTATGACATGGAATATATTGATCAATTAACGAAGGGGAGTTCATAAATCTCATCTTATTCCTGTTGCTTGTCTGAATTCTGACCTAGTTCAAGTGTGATGTTGTTTTTCCTCCCTGAGGATGGCAGTCGTTTTACTAGATTGATTATTCTGCTGCACTTTTTTTGCAGTGTATAACTGAATTTGGTTGTGCTGTATCAAGCCATTGGGCATACAACAGAGTAAGAACTGAATAACTTGCATTTAAATAGTTATTTGCTGAAACTGATATTGATTTCATTAGTAATGATGTTACATCAAGGTCTTGGTTGACTACTTTAAAAACTCAGAGGAAATTTAAGAACGCTGTAATGAAATTGGACCTCTAATGTTTTGTTATATTTTATATTAAAAATCAGATAAAAAAAAAAAACCAACAAAGGGAGCATGAGCTATCAATCAGCAGTGGCCTGCTGGGATGTTAGAGAGCAGAGGGAGCAATTAAGACTTTGGACTGCAATCCTTCACTGCCACGGAAGTTTCTTATCAGTGTCTGGAGATTTACAGTCCAGTGCTCCAACGTTACACGTGGGTGCCCTTGCACCTCGGGGGGATGGCTGCCGAGGGCCGGGAGGGGAGGCTGTAGCACTGCTGGTATCTCCCCTGGGTGTCCGAGCCTGCCAGGGCCAGGCAGGGTGGCCAGTCTGGCACCCCCGTTTTGCCCAGCTGTCACTGGCAAGCTCGAAGGCTTGAGCGAAGGCTGAGTTCAGAATTTGGAAACACTGATATTGAGATAGATAAGGCTTGAGCGAACATGTCTTTGAAAAAAAAAAAGTTTTCTTCTCTACTTGTCACGTGGGCAGGTTGTTCTGGATTCCCATGAATCTGGAAAAGGAGTAGTTCTTTGTTTGTCAAGGTCCTTGAGCACAGCTTCAGCAAGGATAAGGAAACTGCTTCCCTCTCATGCTGAACTTGGGACTTTGCAGCCCAGCTCCAAGAGCTGCCGAGTCCCTTTGCTGATGTGTGCCTCAATGATCACCAAGATCGCTTACTATCTGTCATGCCACAGGTGTTTATAGAAAATTATCAGTGCTTTAGTGAATATTATCTTTAGGTAAATAAAAGGGCTAGTTTAAGTTTTTTTGCGGGCATTCCCAGTTCGGTTCTTTTAATTGTATCTTATTAATAATTCAATAATCCGTTTCAGCAGAAGGCTCCTGTTATCAGACCAATACCCATCACGAACTGGATGGAAGTCCAGCAGAAACAAACGTTGAAAGGAAAACAGCAGTGGTTTTAAAGGGGAATACTAAAGATTAGGAAAAAAAAATATTTAAGCATCATTTTAATATCCAAAGATGAACAATCCCAGTACTTGACTAATATTTTACTCCCTGAGTAAATATGGCATTTGATGGCATTTTTTTCTGTTTTGATGCATTGCATGCAGTGAATAATATTCAGTGTTTATTCAATTTCCAAGAGAATAATTTAATTCTAAGGCTGTGCTGCCATGAGCAACACGCTTGAGTAACTCTCCCAGATTATGGCATTAGTAGTCAGCCCTTGCACTTTGTTCTTATGGCATGTATTACATTTGTATTTCTGTCCTGTGGGCCGAGCAACAAGGATCTTGTTTCCTCAGCCTTTTAAGGACAAGATAGAAAACTGTCAATGTAAAAGTTACTACTGTTGGCTAATATATATAAAGTAAATCTGTGGAATATACAGTCTGTGTTAAAATAAATGGCAGATTATAAAAGCCAAGATCAGGTTTCAAACAAATTTATATTGAACAGTCAAGAGTACTACAATGTTAGAGACACTTTCTGAGTACAGGTATTTTCACTGTCCACATCGATAAATTCAAATAAGCTTTAGTGCAGTTTACTTTATCAAATCTTCTTTGTAGGCATTTGTATTCATGAATCACCATGTGTGCTGTAATGAATAAAAATTATGTGTAAAATTCAGTCCTAAAGGATGTAGTTTACAGACAGATGAGGTACTTCTCTTCAGCTGTATTTGCCACCTAAGTCACTCAAGTATATTACCTAAAATAAAAATGCTAAGTCTTTCAGAAAAAAGAGGCATTAGTCATCAAGCCATTTTCATCTTTTTAATATTAATCAGCTCCTGTAGCTGAAATGATGTTTCTGCTCATGCCACAGAAGAATAAGCAGGGGTGGGTGGGTGTTCTGCACACAAGGTCAAATAAGCTGCAGAATGCCGTGCTGCTTTCTGCAGCAGATGGGTAACGTTACATGGATTTTAATTATTGAAATTACTCCTGACTTTGAGAAAATACTCTCTCTTAATAATAACAGAATTGACCACATGATAACATTTGAATTTTGTGGCACAGATGTGTTTATTTGAAGATGCCACGCCTCTGTCCTCTGGAGAAGAAGGAGAATTACTGACCTTTAACTTTCTTGTTGCTCCTCTTTTCTTAGCAACCTTTTTTACCGTATTGATATTTTTCAAGGGGAACTTGAAATAGTCTGTTGTCATTGGGAAGGTGGTGGGCGCAGATTCACAAAGAGCTTTTAAACACCTCTGCAGCTGGCAATCTGCAAGAATAATTTCGACAAGGGAAGCTCTGCTATGAGCACGGGCTTACAGAGCTGCTTTGATGCTGAGCTCTGGCAGCTCCTCTGCAGAACAATAGAGAATGTCCCAGCAGATGACTGCTTGAAATAGATTTGTACTTGTGAATAGTTTCTTTGTATCCTTAAGCTATTTATTCACACTACTTTCTAAAAGCTATTAATGCTTTCTTCTTTGTTTCTCTCAATATATTTCTTCTCTCTCAGTCCGCTGTGAGGAACTCGGTACTGGAGGGAATGTGGAGTGTTAATTGGGGTCTCCTATTCTTTCCCCACTGACATTTAGTTACCATTGTCATCATCACCCATCTCCCTGAATTTCTGCTGTATTTTGTGCAAGGACATCTAACGAGTTTTCTCTGTGGCAGGAGCTATCTGGGATCCTCACTTCTCACGTGCTCTTCTGTTGGTAGAGGAGAGAGAGGTGGCTGAAGATGGGTACAGTGGGTAAATGGAAGATTCCTGCAGAAAGGAACAGATGCAGTTATTTTCCTGCCTTTTGTGGATAGGAGAAGAAATAGTTTCCCACTTACAGTGTGAAAGACTCAGGTCCAGATTAGACATTCAAAAGAGGTTTTTGACAAAGGCAAAAATGAAGTCAGGAAACAAGTTTCTGGGAAAGATTATTGGATTTGTCTTTGGAAGCATTTAAGAAGAGATTAGACGGATACCAGGAATGACATAGATGTAGTTACTGCTACCCTAGGAAGACGAATGGACTAGATGCTGCCATGGGGCCCCTTTGAGATCCATTTGTCTATGATTTTTATGATCGTTTGTGAGCTGAGGATCAGGATTAATTACGTGTCTGATTAATTTGAACTCACCCCCCTGCTAATTTAGCTGCACTGTCCAAGGGACCAGATTTATTAGTACAGCCCTGGGTCTGTGTGTCGACATGCTCTCAGCTTCCTCAGCTCTAACACGGGCCTGCAGCACAGTCCTCCCACGGCAGGAGAAAGCAGAGGCACTTGCTCACAGGCATCGATATTGCAATGGCTAGCTGGTATTTACAAGACCAAAGGTTGGGTTGGTGTGCAAATTGAAAAAAGCAGAGCTTGGATAGTATTGTAACGCGGTGCAGGGTGGGGAGGCTGAGCTGAGAGCCCTGGCCCGGCACGTGCATCCCTCGACAGCGCAGCTTGATTACTAATATAAGGAGTGTAAGGAAGGTAGGATTGAGCTAGCAGTAAGCTTTAATTAAAATAGCTCTGAGTCCTAAGGAAGGGTGGCAGTTGCCATGGGGAAGGGAAAGCTTACAAGAAGCCTATCTCTGTGCCTGAAACTTGGGAGAATGGAGTTGCTGTCCGCTCGGAGACTGGTTACCACAGGGAGCTCTGAAACCATCCTGACATCAAAAGTTTGAGTGAGACAGCAGAAAGCAATGCAAAAGCAAGCAGTCAAGCAGGGGGATGTATTTTTTCCATACCAATCAAGCATTATGGGTTCTAAAATAGTCAAGCTCACCCCTCTTATTTAGGTGCTTTGGTGCCTTCTCTCTTTCCTCCTTTCCATCCTCAGGAATTCGCTTTACTGCTCCCTGCACCTCAACGCTTCAGTGCATATAGTGAAATCTTATTCCTGCTGGAGGCTATATATATTTTACCATTTACATTGGTGGGGCTGGGTTTCCACCTCTGGTACTTGGAATAGATCATATAGTTGTTGCTGAGCAGCAGGCATATCCAAAATAGAAATGGCACGTCTTCCTATTCCCTACCTCCTGCTAGCACCTGTGTGTCCACCCTGTCAGCAGTGTCAGGGAGTATAAATACCATTAAAACTAACTTTTTGTTTGTCTGTATTCTGTGGTGGCTTGCTGCCCCTGATCTGGCTGATGATGTGAAAGCTAGTGCTGCCCCAAGGGAGAGAGGGTCAGGACCTGGGAGCAGCAGCTGTGGTACTGCTGAGCTTAAACTGATCCTAGACCCACACCCTGTTAGCACAACTTCTCTTTTGTTGGTTAGCTGGTGCCCCTTCCTTCTAGAAGGAAACTTGGCACTTTATACCTGACAGATGGCCTCTCAAAAGGATACGTATAACTGGCAGATGCCTCTCCCAAGTGATCAGTTAGGCTTTAAAACCAGCTCTTGGTTTCTTGATGAGCTTAAAAAGGCCTGTGTGGATCCTCCATCAAAAAGCCTGCCTTCGGGCTTTGTCATGTAGAATCACTGCTGTTGGCTTCTTAAATTGTGGATAGAAAGCAACAACCTTCATAGGAAAGGCTGTAATTGTGGAAAAAAAAAAATAAATTGCCATTCAGTCTAAAATGCCCCAGACCCTCTCTCCCTTTCTTTTTTTTTTTTTTTTNGGCAAGAGCAATTTGGGTTTGGTATCTTTATAATAGTACCCAGTCAGCCATGGGATAATCAGTGACGGAGAGTGGGCAACAGCCCCGCTTTAGAGAGTGCAGTTTTGAGTGTTTGTTACTCAGACACTATTCTGTGCAGCAGGAATAATGAGGCTGTGGCAAAATAATTCAGCTGAAGGGTGACATTAAGAGGTAATGCCCTGTCCGCTCCTGTCTGCACGCTTCCTGCCCCATGCTCTTCACCCCAACCAGAGCATGGGTTCCTGGGGGAGCCCATCCTGCTCCCCCAGCAATGGGGTTGGGTGGATGACAGCAACACTATGGCATGGAGGGAGCTGGTGAAGGGACTAGAGAGCACGTCCTACGAGGAGTGGCTGAGGGAACTGGGGTTGTTTAGTCTGGAGAAAAGGAGTCTCAGGGGAGACGTTATTGCTCTCTACAACTACCTGAAAGGAAGTTGTAGAAAGGTGGGGGTCTGTCTCTTCTCCCAAGTTAACAGGTGATAGGACGAGAGGAAATGGCCTCAAGTTGCACCAGGGTAGGTTTAGATTGGATATTAGGAAAAATTTCTTCACTGAAAGGATTACCAAGCATTGGAATAGGCTGCCCAGGTGTCCTGGTTTGAACCTCAGCTTTTATACTGAGCATGAGGCAGAAGGGATGCAATGCCCTGTTGGTCAGTTTTGGGTCACCTGTCCTGTCCGCTCCTCGCCACAGGTGTGACCCCTCTAGGCTCTTCTGCTTCCAACCCTCCAATGTGGCACACAACAAAGTTGGCTGCCCTTGGGTGTTACAGCAATAAGTATAAGCAGAAGCCTCTCTGCATACCATGCTTTGGCATAAATTAGAAACATCAGATATTATCACTCTGGAAGCAGACACTGTTTAAAAAATATGCCATTAATTTCAGACAGTGCAATTAGTTAGAAGAGACTTAACTGAAAAGTAAAATTACTGAAAAGAAAATTGGTTCTGTTCTGTCTCAAACCAGGATACCAGGGAAGTGGTTAAGTCACCATCCCTGGAGGTATTTAAAAGATGTGTAGATGTGGCGCTTAGGAATATGGTTTAATGGTGGACTTGGCAGTGCTAGGTTTACAGTTGGACTTGATGATCTTAAAGGTTTTTTCCAACCTAAATGTTTCTATGATTCTATAAGTGTGAGTGGAACTGGCCTTTGGGCTGTGGCTGGCCCCTGGGTAGACATGGTTTTGTCCATTGGTATCTGGAGAAATTTGAAGGCCGGTACAGGCCTGAATGGACTGTGGAAAGACTCTTCATGAAGACTGCTGCATTTGCAAAATGTTGTTATCAGCCTGCTCCAAGGCATGGATGTGTCATCATCTTTCATTTACCCAGTCAGTGTGGTATTTGGAAATAAATCCTCCCACTTCTTAGAAATGTTTAATGCTACTAGAGCTGCAGGAGACATATGAGTAGCAGAGTTTTAAGTTTAAACAAAATGACCTCCAAAATGTCCTTCTCATGGCAAAACTTTTCCCAGCCCATTGATATTTTGCTGTTTGCAGTGATCATATGTTAATGTATTACATCCTTCCGCAGATATGCAGAAGGATCATGTTAATGGAACTGTGTTATAACCCTGGAGTCTGAATTTCCTCTCATGCTATTTTAATACAGTTTAGTTCGGTAAAGTTTCTCTTCCTTTGAAGGAATTAGTTAGGAATATTCCAGTAGTGTTTGTTACAGAGTGCTAATATTAGTTATAATTAATTATAATTAATATATTAATTTATTTATATATAATTTATATATAACTAATATATAAATACTAATGCATTAATTGCTATAAATGCAGTCAAATCAAATCATTATTTTTCAGATAAACATGTATGATTAGAGATTTATAGTTTATATCAGTTTATAAAGAAGTCATTATAATATTATGTGACCATGATACTCAGCAGGAAAATTAAATACCTAAACAACCAGAAAATTCCTTAGTTCTATCTTTTTATGTATACTTCTATATGAAAGTCAATAAAATAGATATTTTATAGGGATTTATATGCAACAGGATTTATAATGTTAAATATTATGGGTTTCAAAGTCTGTGATAACTACATAAATGGCCCATTTAATTGCCCTTGACAGAAATTCATCTTCCTTCTTTAGATTTAGTGATTCCAATTAAATGCATTGAGCACTTCAGATTATTAAATTATTAGATGTATTGTAAATGCTTTCTTTAAGTCCTGTTGCTGGTGAAGGTACTTGAATCGTACATTATCTTGATCTGGCTTCTATTCAGTATGCTATAGCTAACAAATATATGGCTTTTTTCATCATTGTCTTTGACAGAGTTGTCATTTTGCAAGTAAATCCATGAAAGGAAAAGATTATGGGTACTTATGTTATTCTACAGATGTATTTTCATCAATATCTTGTGCACAATAGCATGTCTGGGTTTTTTTCTGTTTTTGAGACAATGAATGATATAGCAAAAGCTAAGGAATGTCAGAATTGTGCATAATTTCAAAAGGTAGTGGTTTCTGGTTTTGGACAAGAGGAGCTGTATTTGTGCTCTTAAAGCATTGTGCCAATAAAGCTGGTTAGATCAGATAAAATGTCATGGACTCTAATGATGCCACCTGAATGCAACTCTTTGAAGAATGAGATCAGATAAATTCAGATTAAAAAGGAGGATGCAGACTTTTAACAATGAGGAAAAAGAATCTTTGAAATAGTTTATTTTGGGATATAGATATATCTGTGTATTGAAAGGGAGGCAAAAATGGTTCTGCAAGAGATGCTCCATCCCTGCTTAGCCAAGCATCTACGTCTATAAATCAGGAGGATCGGTCTGCAAAGGGTCAGAGCAGGCCACGCTGGTCATCCACAAAATGCCTTATGTGGAAACATGGAAAATGTAATTCTTTCAGTTCAAGTTGAGTATTTGTGTATATGAGAGAGGGAAATTTTAAGGCTAGTCAAGAGGACCTTCTTTGGGGACTTAAAACAGTTGATGCCAAATAAAAGAAAATTGTCCTCACTTTTCTGTTCCCCCTTTCACCCTCTCTTCTCTCGACTTCACTTATCCCCTCAGAATGAAAAATCAGGGCAAGCTGGGTATCGTTGCAGACCAGCCGGTGTTCCCTGGCTGCCTCCTCCCTGGCATGGCAAGTCTCTTTCTGGGTCTTTACCTTGTACTATTTTCCTCTTTGGATTCTTCCACCAGTAGAAAGGAGGAGAGGTGGCTTTCCAGCGGTGTCCTGGTGTCCTGCGACATCATGCTGGTGAGAAGAATTGTCTATATGATGCAGGATTAGATTTTCCATTGTTTATGGAAAACAAAAAAAATGTACCCATAATTCACATTAGAGGCTTCTAAAAAGGAGATATAATTGGGCTTCAAAGTTTCTAAGGGTATATCTGTATATTCTAAAAGTAATTAATCAAAGTTACTTTAGGGTTTAGTTATTTTTTCCTCATTAATTTCTCATGAATTTATTTATACTTGCATGTTACCAAGTAGATACAAACAATATATTTAAAAAGAAGCCAAAATTGCTTGTAAGTGAGGTTAATTTTGTGACAGAATGATCCTGAAGGAAGTCCCAAACCTGGTTTTGGCCAAAGTTGTGCTGGTAGTGCTTCTCCCTGTGAAGTTAGTGTGTTTGTAATTAAAATTGAACCCCAGTTAAATAGTATTTTCTTTGATATGTCTATTATTGTTCTTCATAAAAAATACATCTTTTATTTTCCTCTGCAGAGTAAAGTAAACATGACGTACAAATTTACAGTGAGACTTGACAACAAACACAGGAGATCATGGATATTAGTTTCAGCATAAACTTTCTATTACATTCAATTTACTGCTGGTGCAATAAAACTGTCATCAGATCGAATGAGATTTTATACTGCATCAGCTATAATACAATGCCATTAAATTAGAAGTATATAAATTTTTCGTTGTTCTCTTACTTCTGAGTTCTGAAAATTAGAAAGTTATGCACAGCATCATGCTATGTCTCACATATTCTGACAGATAAGTAGTGATTTAGTCAGGGTAGTTTGGGTCATCCACTTAATTTCTGATTATAAGGGTGTTTGCAGTGTGAAAAATAGTATGTTTTACTGCAGTAAGGACCTGAAACCTTTTCATGAAAACTTGTATGAAAAAAATGTAGGGAAAAGGCCCAAAGACTAGTTTCTCAATTTTGTGTGGGACAAAAACCAGAAATAAAAGAAGTCCTTCATGTGCTCCAAGAAAGGGGACAATCAAAATAGTTAATGGAAATGCATTCACTTTAAAAGAAGGCTTCAAAACAACACCAGTTTTCATTAAGTTCAGTTTATGGGTCCACAGTTCAAGAAATCAAGAGCCACCAGAGCTCACTTCTCATCTTGGAGATGAGAATACCCCGCTTCAGGTCACTGTCCCTTGACCGGTTTGCTTTCCTTAGGTATATTGATAGGGCACAAGGCTGTAAGAAGCAGCTTCCTTGGGCAACAATGGGGGAATGTTCTGATCAAAAAAATGATGGCGGGGGAATCATATATTTTTTTAACGCCCTTTCTCATCGTTTTCAAAATTAGACATTTCCATTCTTTAATTTTAAAGTACCTTCTCATTTGCAATTATTTGGTATTACAAAGTGTCTGCACGCACAATTAATATAATGTGCTCTGTACATAGGATGGAATACAGCATTTTAAAAGTCTACACTGAATCAAAAATGAATAATATATTCATATACATTGCATTTAATTTTGGTAAGAAGTACTGTCCTGGTTTAACCCCAGCCAGCAACCAAACACCACAGCTCACCACCCTCACCCCCTCTCCAGTGGGCTGAGGGAGAGAATTGGAAGAGTAAAAGTGAGAAAACTTGTGGGCTGAGGTAAAGACAGTTTAGTAGGTACAGCAAAAGCCACACGCACAAGCAAAGCAAAGCAAGAAATTAATTCACCGCTTCCCATTGGCAGGCAGGTGTCCAGACATCTCCAGGGAAGCCAGACTCCATCACACATAATGGTTACTTGGGAATATGAACGCCGTAACTCCAAATATTCCCCCCTTCCTTCTTCTTCCCCCAGCTTTATATACTGAACATGGTGTCATATGTTACGGAATATCCCTTTGGTCAGTTGGGGTCAGCTGTCCTGGCTGTGTAACCTCCCAGCTTCTTGTGCACCCCCAGCCTACTTGCTGGTGGGGTGGTGTGAGGAGCAGAAAAGGCCGTGACCCTGTGTAAGCACTGCTCAGTAATAACTAAAATACCCCTGGATTATCAACACTGTTCCCAGCACAAATCCAAAACATAGCCCCCTACTAGCTACTATGAAGAAAACTCTACTCCAGCCAAAACCAGCACGAGTACAAAAGTTTGTTATTTAATATTTATATTCCACGGATGTTCAGAGACCTGTCAGGATTGAAGAGATGTTTGTACTATACGGATATGGTCCTTGCCCCTGTAAAACCTGGGAGGTGTCTTTCACTTTTCATATATGGCAAATCTGAAAGTATATCTAAGTACTAGGGGTTAGGTGACCTGAACAGACTTTATCTCAACTGAGCCTGCTGTTTTTCATTTCTCGTGGTCTGTTCCATTATGCGTAGGTTCATTAGACATGCTACATGACTGACATCTTCCACAATTAATGCTCACTTATAATTAGATGCAATGCTGACAAGGACTCTGTTGTTTTCTATAGTTTCACAGAAAGGCCCTTTCCTCCTTCTTTGGCGCCAGTCCATTAAAACCGTTGCACCACGTTCAACTGGTGACTAGGATTGAAAATAATTTACAGCCATTAAAACATTGGTCGTGTATCATTAGCTCCACCTCTTGGATTAATTTGTCTTTGACAGATAAAGTAGTTCACAGGGGAATCCTCTCTGGAAATGTAAAAAGTCCTGAGGCAGTGCCCCAGTAAAAAGCATCTGGCTCAATTGCTCTCTCTTGCAAGTTTAATGTTCAGTGCTTGATTACCAGTAAAGTTTAATTACGAATTATTTTACTAATAATTTGGGTTACATTGTCCTCTAGTGGCTCATACAGATAACTGCCCTGCTGACAGACTCTTTTTGCCTTGTGTTTTAAATCCTCTCATACTGTTTTCACACAAGTCCAAGTCATCTCAGAAGAGGACTGATGCAATGGCCAAATAAAAAGTTTGCATCTTACCGCCACTGTATCCATACAGCAAGATCTATCTTCTATAACTACATATCATCTGCTTAAGAAATATTTAAAATAGTTCAAAATAACAATAGAGAGCTGTGAGAAAATACTGTATTTAATCAGAGCATTTAATGGAAACAAATGTATACTGCCTACTGTCAGTAACAAAGAATAAAATCAGCATGATTTTTTTTTAATAGGTTGAAGACTAGTTCACTTCCAGAAAATGCCTAGACTCTACAGAGGGACCTGGACAGGCTGGATTGATGGGCTGAGGCCAATAGTATGAGCTTTAACAAGGCCAAGTGCCGGGTCCTGCACTTGGGCCACAACAACCCCCTCCAACGTTACAGGCTTGGGGAAGTGTGGCTGCAAAGCTGCCCAGCAGAAAAAGACCTGGGGGTGTTGATTGACAGCCAGCTGAACGCGAGCCAGCAGTGTGCCCAGGTGGCCAAGAAGGCCAATGGCATCCTAATAGTGTGGCCAGCAGGACTAGGGAAGTGATCATCCCCCTGTACTTGTCACTGGTGAGGCCCCACCTCAAACACGGTGTTCAGTTTTGGGCACTGCTCTATAAGAAGGACCTTGAGGTGCTGGAGAGGGTCCAGAGAAAGGCAGTGAAGCTGGTGAAGGGTCTTGAGAATAAGTCTTATGAGGAGTGGCTGAGGGACTTGGGGTTGTTTAGTCTGAAGAAAAGTAGGCTGAGGGGAGACCTTATTGCTCTCCATAGCTACCTGAAAGGAGGTTGTAGAGAGGTGGGCATTGGTCTCTTCTCACAAGTTACAACCGATAGGACAACAGTAAATTGCATCAAGTTGTGCCAAGGGAGGTTTAGGTTAGACATTAGGAAAAACTTCTACACTACCCAGGGAAGTGGTGGAATCGCCATCCTTGGATGTATTTAAAAGCCATCTAGATATGGTGCTCAGGTGTTTAGAAGTGGACCTGGTAAAGTTAGATAATGATTGGACTTGATGATCTTACAGGTCTTTTCCAGCCATAACGATTCTATGATTCTATGATCTCATACGGTGGAAAACACAACAGCTCTCAAGCATGTCCTGTGGCTACTCACTCGTAAACCTCAATAACGCCAGGCTTTTGCCCTGTCGCGTGGCAGCATCACCTTTCATAGGAGGCAGTGACAGCACTGGACCACTTTGCAGCCGGATGTTTGCAAAGAGGAGGAGGGATCTGGGAGCATGGAGAATAATGCCAGGGTGTTTGCCATGCCAAAATGCACATTTTACATCACTTTGAAAAGGTGATACCATATTCACTAATGTGCTGAGTTTGTTTTGCCCTGTGGCAGAGCAGTGGGGTTGCTTCCAGCGGAGGCCTCGGCCCTGGTGGCGGGAAGCACAGCGGGCAGCACTGCGGCAGGCACGGCTGGAGGGAGGCTCCAACTGGCGAGTCTTCCCTTTTCGTACTGTTTCTTCCTTGACCAAATGCCATGAGTAATGAGCAGCAGAGGTTGCTCTGCAGGGGTAGTTTGTGTGTGTGTAAGAGGAGGGGGAGAAGTGCTATAAATGCTTTTGTTTGTACCTCCAAGATGATGTAGGAGAAGGAACTGTTACAAGTGGTGAAGGAATGTGGTTTCTATCTTAAAAGAAATGGTGGTGCACTCCAGCAAGATGACAGTTCGCTTTTTCTTTTGCTGTTTGCCTTAATAGGGAAGACAAAGGAGTACTCTGAACTTACAGAGTTAATATCAGAGGCTTTTTCAAAGTCACGTGCCTTGTACTTTTTCAGGGAAATAAAGTGTCAGGATTCAGTAAAAATTCTTTGTTCAGGTCTTCCATCTCTGGCCACCTATTTTCTTCCTCCCTTTTTGGAGAGGGCTTCCTTTCAACCAGCAGTGTGACTGTGTGCACTGGAGGGGTGTCAGCCGGTTCCTATTTATTCCCTGGGCTGATCTTCCTCCAAACACCGGGACAGTTGCAGAGTAACTTAATTATATTTGACACAGCGGAGTTGTGCGTTTGGTGTTTTCACGTACTGCTTCAGACTCACATGTATACTCACATGTAGCATCTATAACTGCCACAGCTGAGAATGTGCTGACAGAAACAAAATGTGTAAAGGCAGCCCGGAGGTATAAAATGCCTTTACCTCATAAAATCATCTACCGTGCCATTCTTACAGTTCACTTGGAGGTTTATTAGGCAGTGATGGATGCAGGAATATTTGCAGAGAGTTACTTTTGTCTAGAGCTCTGTGGGTCTTCTGCCACGGGGGATCTTTTAAACCAAAGGCATGCCTTCAGTTAAGAAATCACGTAGGGTCTTTATTTCTTCTTAATTAGCTGCCAGGAGGGGGAAGGTGATGGGTTTTGTTTTTCTTTAACAAAAAGGTTTCATTCTAAAAAGTGGTTTTGTAACTCTTGCATCAACATTTGTTTTCATGCTTTGCAATGTTCTTTTCCAGGGGTTTATAATGGTTTATTTAATCGAGGTGCTAAGCAAAGTTCTGTTTATCCTCAATTCAGAACGTGTGGTTTTATCCTTTGTGTATCCTTTGTGTAAAGAGTGAGTTGTACAGATTGATCTATTTAGAGCTTGCTAACTACAGTTTCTGCTCTAATGATTTTTTTAAACATTTGACTTTTACAGGTAGCTATCAGGCCCCGTGATTGCCCTCCCTCCACACTGGAATCTTTTACAGAAACCCATTACTGCTTCTCAGCTGTGCTCTTTCTGACACCCCAGCAGCAAGGGGGCTCTGCCCCGTCATTAAAGTCACAGTAGTGCTTTCCTCTGCCAGCTGCTGCAGCAATGCTCAGGTTCCTCCTGCAGGCAAGAAGAAGATGTGACAGATTGTGCCTATTCCTATTAATCAGGAAAACGCAGGCTTCTCTTCAAAGCTGAGGGGGAGGTTGCTCCTACCGACCGTGTTGGTCACTGTTCTCTTCCAGCTGTGTGTTAACTCCATCTTCCCGTGGTGCGTTTTATGTCAGGGTTATGCCAGCAGAGTCTCTCCAGAGTAACCTGACCCTTGATGTCAAGCCCAGTGAGAGCTGGAATCCAATGGAAGCATTTTTTGGTGAAACCGATCCCTCGTGACCTCTCTCATAAGGCTGTCTGGGAACTGCATGTGCTAATGGGAAAAATAAAGTGGTGACCTTGTGTGTTCTCAGGCTCACAGGCTGTCATCCGGCTCAGCACAGCAATGCGTTTGTCAGGTTTTTGACGAGCGCTTTACCGACATCTGCCTGGCAGGTCCCCCCCGCCTACCTGTGTGCCTCTCTAATGCCTGCAGATAAAAACACGTGGGTGCACCTCGCTCAGTAACAGATGTCTTTACAGAACAGATGCCGTTACTTATTGCTTTTCTGTATGAATGTAGAAAGCATCCTTAAGTGGAAAACAGGTGGTAATTTTATTTAAATCCAACTGTATCGTAGAGCAATAAAGCCAATGAGATGATAAAGCCTTACCAGATCTTCCATTTCAATAAGCATCTAATCTTGAAACTGTTTTAATCAACCTTCCTTATCAGATGTTCTCATTTCTGCATTGCCAGCGCACACCTGAAATTACCGCTTGGCCTCAGATTAAAAGGTGATACTCTTTTGATTTGCACTGTTAAATCGCTTCTATTTGAGAATTCATCTTTCGTTTGGCCTTTTCTAAAGGCAGTGTTCATCATTAAAGTAGCTGTGCATTAATGGTAGCGTACTTGTGTTTTCTCTCATCAGAATAATGAAATGGTGGAACTACAGAGAATACGAATGAAAGATGAAATTCGAGAGTACAAGTTTCGAGAGGCGAGACTCCTACAGGACTACACCGAGCTTGAAGAAGAAAACATCACTTTACAGAAACTGGTGTCCACACTGAAACAGAATCAAGTAAGCATCTAAAGTTTTAAGGCATTATGCTGAAAAATGACACCATTTTCTCCAATTTCCATAATGTGATCCCACAGAGCACTTTGATAGAAATTTCTTTCTATGGGTTTTTCAGTTGTGTTTTTGTTACATGCTTATTCTGAAACAGTGTTACTGGCCATTTTTGACATATGGGGAGGCCCTTACCTCAGTTTTAGGAAAATCCTGGTGGAATATTTCATTGCAGAACTTTATAATAGCGGAGGAATTATTAAAATAGATAGAATCGCATCTTTTTGCTTCCTGCTTTTCCTCTCCTCCCTCCCTGCATGCTGAACTCAGTGCCCAGCGGCAGAGCTCTGCCCTCTGTTTCCTCTCAGTTGGTTTCCTACACATTCTTTCATCTTCTGAAGTGGAGAAAAGAGGAAATAATCTCCCCATTCTCCTTTTTTTTTCCTGCTCCTCAGGTTTTCCTGTACCAGTGTACACATGTACCAGTGTACAGCCATGGCAGCCCACAAGTTTAGCAAGCTTCAAAAATAGGCGAAGGGACGTCAGATATTTCTAGCTTGTCCCTTGTTTTCCCCGTTACAGTAATTTGCAGGTGATGGCTAACCAACCCACTGTAATTCTCACTGCAGTGCAGAATGCACCTCGAGGAACCACCATAAACAACAGCCCTGTTGCATCCAGGTGTAAGCAGTCATGGGGTCTGTTCTCTCCCCCTTACACATATATATATCACTGCGGAAGCAATCAAGAACACAATTGTCCTTTAAATGGAACAAAAGAGATTTTTTTCTCACGTCAGAGGTGTTAACTTGCCATGATCAATATTTAAGTATCCAAGTTGGATGATGTAAGACTTTCTGCCTTTTAGACACTGTCTGGACCAGCATAACGTGGCACTTCATAACACCATTTCCTTAACTGCTAGCAGACGATAACAGCGCTGCGTTGCAGCCCCTGGTTTATGTCCTAACCTACTGCATGGTTCAGCCAGGGCTTTTATCAAACAGCCAAGACTGTCACAGTCTCTAATGGCAGCCTGGTAACACAGCTGCCTTATTCCTGCAGGAATATGCAGTACTATTTCAGATATCTTTTACTGCTGTTTTACCGCTCCAGCACAAATGCAATTGAAACATTTAAAACAGCAGAGCCGTGCCGCAGGGAATAGGCAGGTAATAGAAATGGGTACATCGTTTCCTTATTTATGAAGATACCCAGACTTTCACACTCCCAAAACTGAATTTATAGCAGATCATCTTTGTGTCAGAGTTATTTACCAAGGCAGCAAATTCCCCCTTTGAGGCATGGATTTTTCCCTCACCAACCTTATAGGAGGCATTTTCACGCTATAAGAAAATGAAAGACCCCTTTATGGACTGTCCTAGTTTCCCACGAAAGAAAACCCCTTTGCAAATGTTTATATTTGTCATAATATTTCATTCTTAATGAAACTGAATGGCAGCAGTCTGTGGAGAGAAAAAGCATTGCCACATTTTGAACGGCTTTAAAAATCAGTCTTTTTGCATCACATATCCGTGTGCTTGTGATTCCTAAAATAGCTTTGATCTACTAGATAAAATTTCATGAGCATTTTATACTTTAATACTTTAATTTAAAAACCCATATGTTACAAGTCTTAGTGCTAAACTCTCATTATCTGTGTTGGGGTTTTTTGTAGCTTTTGTAAGCAAGAATTCATGAGATGGTAACCATATAGATAATATAGATCTCTGGTTTTCATATGGATTTAAATTTTTAAAAGGTTTCTTTTTCCATGTCCTTAAGTTATAAACATAGCTACTTGATAGGATTTAATATTTTTTCAGATGGACCTCTCTCTCTGGTCAGAAAAGATATCAAGTTCCTTAATGTAGACTTCAAGATATCATGAATTTTCCTTTTCCATTTGACATCTCCCAATATGACTTTGAAACTTGCTTTGTTGTTTGAAATGTTTCCATTCTTTGGGTTTGAAGAGTAGTGCTTTGGTTTTTAAGTTTGCCTTTCCAAAGGTGTATAAGTACAAGACTTTTGACAGGTTGATAAATACTCTACTTCGATACGAATGGTGGATATTTCTATTTTCACTAGAACCTTATTATAATTTGTTTAAATATATATATCAAATAAAAAATATTCTAGCCAATGCCTTAAAATTGCCAATAATAATGCATATTAACGCATTTGAATGAGAAAAGCCTCAACTGAAAAAAGCTGTTTTATGGAAGCATAAAAATTCAGTATTTCTTTCTCTCTTTCACCAAACTATTAAATTATTTCCCCCAATACTGTGAATTTTTTGCATTTAGAAATGAAAAGGTGGATGAGTAACATGACTAGAATTAAATTAAAAATTAAAGTGTGATCATTTTTACCAGGAGTCAAGAATGGACAAGGACCTTTACAAACAACGCTCTTCCTTTTCATTGCTGTGGGATTTTCCAGCAGTGTAAAGGAAGACGAGGAGGGCCAGCAAGGGAGGGTGTCCTGCAGTGGGGATCAGCCGCGCCATCTAAATATGGCTGAGCAACTGGTTTTGAGCTAGACTGGCCTTACCTAGGCTTTGCTTCTTGTTAGGTGCAATGGAAAGGACTGGATAAAAGTGGGAGCTGCCTTTTAAAGAAGAGAGAAGCAGCTGTTTTTTTCCTCAGCCCATACTGCTAATAAATACCTTGATAAAATAGTGCATCTGGGTGTGGGGTGGGGAGCCTGCCCTCTGAGAAGGAGAAACACCAGCGAGTCCCTCCAAGGCTGGTGAGGCTGCACCAGGTCGCTGGGGGAGGCACTTCAGGCAGCGCTGTCAGAGCAACAGTGCTCAAAAACGGCATCCCCAACACACCGTGCAAGGATTGTGTGGCTAGATAAGCTGTTTACTACATTTGTCTGGTAGTTTAAAAATCTGCAACCATTTGGGGCATCTTAGAGTTTAAACTGATTGCATAAATAGTTTGCTGTTTAATTATTAAAATCAAATGCTTCTTGAAGAGTGGAGAGGCTTGTATGAAGAAGAGTATGGCCAGCAGGTTGAGGGAGGTTATCTTCCCCCTCTACTCTACCCTGGTGTGAGGCTGCATCTGCAGTATTGTGTCCAGTTCTGGGCTCCCCAGTTCAAGAAGGACAGGGAACTGCTGGAGAGGGTCGAGCAAAGGGCTACAGAGATGATTAGGAGACTGGAGCATCTTTCTTGTGAGGAAAGGCTGAGGGACTTGGGTCTTTTTAGTTTAGAGAAAAGAAGACTGAGGGGGGATCTTATTAATACTTATGAATACTTAAAGGGAGGGTGCCAGGGGGATGGGAACAGTTTTTTCAGTGGTGCCCAGTGATAGAACAAGAGGTAACGGGCACAAACTTGAATATAGGAAGTTCCATCTTAACACGAGGAGGGATTTCTTTACTTTGAGGGTGGCAGAGCACTGGAACAGGCTGCCCAGAGAGGTTGTGGAGTCTACTTCTCTGGAGACACTCAAAACCCACCTGGACGCCGTCCTGTGCAACCTGCTGTGGGTGACCCTGCTCTGTCAGGGGGGTTGGACTAGATGATCTCCAGAGGTCCCTTCCAACCCTGACCATTCTGTGATTCTTTATGACACAGAGAAGAGAGTTGAGGCTCTTCTACATTTTTTGTACTGGAACACTACCAAAACACCAGATACTTTAGAGTATCTGTGCCTGAGTGACTTTACATCTAGTAAGAATTTGGATAAGAAGTCATCCTCAGAATACTTGTAATTAATATATGAGACTATATTAACCTGAGATCAATACATACCATGATATACTAACATTGCTTATGGCAATTCATAATAAATCTGTAGTTACTGGGATACCTGCTACTAAACAGCCTTCTTTCCATGAAATACATTGTTTACTGTCATAAGTTACTCAGAAAAAGGTGTTATATTTCTTGATTTTCATATGCTGAACAAGTAAGAAGTGGAGCACTACACAGAGCGAGCTCCACTTGTGTTAGAAAACAGCCCGTTCTTTGCAGCTTCAGGCAATGTCTGGTATTTCAAACTATATTTTCTCTAACACCTATTTCAATAAGGCTGATAAATGGCAGGTTTTCATGACTCAAGTTTTAGTATTATGAATGTTCTTTGTCTTGTCTAATTCAGGTTGAATATGAAGGATTAAAGCATGAGATTAAACGATTTGAGGAGGAGACAGTGTTGCTTAATAGTCAGCTAGAAGATGCCATCCGGCTGAAGGAGATTGCTGAGCACCAGCTGGAGGAAGCTCTGGAAACTTTAAAAAATGAAAGAGAGCAAAAGAACAATCTGAGGAAGGAACTCTCCCAGTATATCAACCTCAATGATAGTATGTATAATAACCATATTAATATATCAGTAGATGGATTGAAGTTTTCAGAGGACGGGGGCGAGCCCAACAATGATGACAAAATGAATGGACATATCCACGGGCCTCTCGTGAAACTCAACGGTGACTACCGAACTCCAACGGGTAGGAAAGGAGAATCTCTGCACCCCGTCTCTGACCTCTTCAGTGAGCTCAACATATCAGAAATACAGAAACTGAAGCAGCAACTCATGCAGGTAAGAGCTGAATTTAATCTCCCAAAGTGTTTAGGCACACATCCTATGGACCCTAGTGCCAGCTTTTGCTGTGATTTCCCCAGTGATGTTCTTGATCACATACGTCCTGTTCTCAGACTTCTGCTTTCTTCGTATCCAGAGTTCGCTAGAAATACTCCTAGAAAACAGATGATCTGTCTGTGAAAAGTCAGTGTCGTCTGAGCAGATGATTAGTGGGAAGAGGAGGAAGGGACTTAGTTGCTGTGGTTGCAGATGGGTAGGCTGTTTTTTCCTGGTTTGATGATGGTAAATGTCCCTGAGATTGCAAGTCAAATAAAGTACTCTTCAGTACGACCAAAGCTATCTGGAAAAAAAACCCCACTAAAATAAAGACAGACTTGATTATGCTTCTTTGCAACTTAGAGGGAGTTTTTGCCATTAAATTCAGTTTGAACAAGATTTGGCATACCGTCAAGAGAGAACAAAAGGAGAGGAGCGCTCCTCTTAACAACCGTGCACTCGGAGAGCATGTGGCGTGTGAGATGTCACAGAGCGCCCTTGTCCACCCTGGCAGTGCCGGCGGATGCGCAGGCCGCAGGGGGTGCCTTGGGGACCATACAGTGAGCATTTGTTCTCTATTCATCCAAGCCCAACCCAGGCATAACCAGAATAGGAACCCGGGATGCAAGCCAGATAAAAAATCAAGCTGCCAGCCCCCATGCTGACATCGTCTTAGAAAGGGGTACAGTGCCACACAGAGGAAGGGTCCCGCTGCCCAAGCTGTTGAGCATCTTCTCTGCCACAAGAGCTTGAAAGGTTTTGGCACCACCAAGGAAACATCCAGCATTTTCTAGCTGCGGGCTTTCAAAAAGTGCCTCTTCTAAAGAGGGTGAATGTTAAATCCTTTACTGCTTAAAATGTAAAAGGCGATTTGGAAGTAGAGTAGAGCAAACCTAATTTTCAGTGCTTGCTACCGAACAATAAATCCCTATGTGGTCTGTCCTATATTTGCTGAAGAGTTAATTGTTTTATTTACTTCATTGCCAAACTCACCGTGGGAAGTTTTGATCTGAGCTGTGACATGGCAAACACTGATGACATCTACTGCTTTGCACAAATAACTTTGATGCAAGAGATACATAATTTAAGTAGGAAAGCTTGAAATTTGGAATTTTATTTCTGTGAAAAATTCTGTCAGAAACTTCTCCAGTATTAAAATGTAAACAGTGTGTGTAGCTTGTGTATATATGCGTATATAAAAATATACATGTATGTGTACGTATACATTTATGTATATAATATGTGCACATATATATTATATGCAGCTTTTGATTTCATTCAGAAATACAATTTTAAAATTTAAAAAAAACAGCTTCAGAAGAAATGCTTTGAGGTGTTCACATTTTTAAATACAGCATAAGCATTTTCAACTGAAGTTTATGCAATATAAATTTGGAGTGAAAGCTGTTTGGAAATGAAGAAACAAGATTGATTGAGTATGTTCTGTCTTGATTTTATTAAATTAAATATTGAGCTTGATCAATCAGCAAACTTCTACTTGAAAGATACTGCAAATGTTTTGATGGTCTCTGACTTTAACATTACTTATTTATTTTACGCTTCTTAAACAAAGAGTCAACCTTCTGACGGTCACTAGCCACAAACTGTCTGGGGTCCTATAGGACCCTAGGAGGACCCTAGAAAATAAATATAACCATTTTTTGATCAGAACAGCTTTGCTGGGCCCCAGCACCCTCACCCCAATGGCCACCACCATTGCTCAGTGTTCTAATCATGTTTAAAGGTTTAAGTTTTAAAAAGAAAAACCTGGTTTCTTTAGATACTGAAAAGACTCACTGCAAAATGCCAATGTATACTTTTTTTAAAGTGGTCATCATCTCTGTTGAGTTGCATTAGCTCATCTTGGGTCACACAAATTAAACGGGAAAAATCCCTCCAAATTTTTCCTTGGAGTAGTTGGGAGATTTAATCGGGTTTAAGCTAACCAAAGGTAATTCTTCAGCAAAATTGGATTTTTTTTCTCCTCTGCACTGTCTTTGCTATGTGGTGTTCATTCAGCCACATCTCAATATTTGGTACACGTTCCTCTTGTTTTCTCTGAAGAGTCTGTACTGTGACAGAGTTTCTGAAGGAACTGACTCTTGGGAACTATTTTTATGTCTATAAGACAGCAGGCTCCTTTTTTGGGAGAAGCAAACTTCAGATTTGCCATTGTGTACAGGTGTGGCAAACGTTTTTACTCCTCAGTCTCAAAAAGAAGCCTTCACTAAAACAGTTAGTATGACAGGTATAATTCCTTCTGCAGCTTTAGGATGCTGCTGCTCCATGATCTGTGCTGGTCCCTAGGAGAGATTTAATTGTAACTGTTCCCTTTCCATCTTTTAAACCCACTAGGTAAAAAATACCTTGCTGAAAATTCTTATATTCTGAGGTTTTCTCAGAAAAGCTCAAGGCTTCTGTTCTTCCTTCATGTTTGTTGTCTAGTGGGAAGAATTCTTTATCATATCTTTAAAGCCTAGGACTCCTCTCTTCCGTCCACCGTGATGCTTTCCCTATTCCTGAGGCCAACATATTTGGAAAACTTAGATTTAAGTTCTCTTAAAAAAAAAAAAAAAAAAAAAGAAAAAAAAAGAAAAAGTCATGCAGCCCAATTTCTGACACTCTTCTCCAGCTGACTGGAACACCCTGACAAAGATATGATGCAGCTGAGATTCAGGGTTCTTGAACTGAGTTTTCCTATTGATTTGTTCCAGTCTCCACTAGGAATTTTTCACTGATATTCTGATGTTATTTTTTAAAAAAAAGGATAAATAGCAATGCTAAAATTGGTTCCCATAATTGCAAATTATAGAGAAAATTGGGACGGAGTTCTCCACAAACTGAAATCTTTGAAGGGAAGGATGCATTGAAAAATAGTTACAGTTACTTTTGAATTGCTTTTATTTTCATTTTAAGATGATAAATATCTTTACTGCAGCTACTAATTTCAATGTTAAAAAAAAGAACCGAACACTAACGGGACTGAAAAATAACTGCAATCCCCAAAAGTTTGCTGTGAATGGAAATAAGAGTATAGTATTGTCTAGAACAAGAAATATAATTACTGTACTTGGAAACAGCAGAGGCATTAATATTCAGAGGGTGCGCTTTGGTGGGAGTGGAGGTGGAGCTTTGGTTGTTGTTTTTTTTTCATGGAAGTAGAAGCATCTGTTTATAACTTTAAGCAGAAGTTGGTCAGCTTAATCCATAATTACTGGACCAGAGTAAGTAAAATTTAGTTGATCTATGTATTTCATTTCACCAAATGTCTAAGTAGGTATGTGGGTTTAAAAGTTGCATGTTTTCTCTGGAAAAAATCCTTTCCATCTGAAAGAAGTATTTGTTTCCAGAACACATTTATGTTCAGAAGAGAAATGATCATAAAAATTCCAATTAGCTCTGTTATAGTTTTCCTTCATGATAGAATATGTCAGCTGAGATCCAGTAATCCAGCAGGATCAATTCCGCCTGATTAATTTAAGCACACGCTGAAACACCATGCTGCTTTAGACCAAGTTGTTTTCTTGAAGGAAAGGCTCTCTGGCTGTAAGCACTATATTTATTTTTACACTAGTGCAATCTACAGTTAATTGCCTACGTGCATGTGAACATACGCACAGTGGACCCATACAACTTAAAAGGCCAACTGCCTTTGGTGTGTAATGTATGGATCTTTATTATCCATACGACTTCTCAACATAAGGTGAGCCGGTCCTTTAAATTAACCAAAACTCAGATTTTCATGCACATCTGTAGCTCATCTTACTAGCCTGAAGGAATAAATACCCTCATTATCTGGTGAGAGTGATGCAATTAACACCTAAGCCTGCTATACCAGATGATAACAACTAGAGTTCAGCTGAAAGTTTTTTGGGAGAGCAGACCTGGTGCAGACTGCCTGATGGAAAAAGAAGAGGAAAGCTAGCGAGGAGGCTTTTGCTGGGCAGCTCTCAGAGGGTCCCCAGGACAGGTCTGGCCAAGAAGTCTGTGGAGAGTGGCCACCTTTTAAGAAGATGCTCTTGGCAAAAGGGCAGATTGCTCTATTTTAGATTTTCTCAACAAGAGGTAGCTGACACAGGGGGGTGCGCAGCAATGGGGAAACAATGTCAAATGGAGAAAGATATCAATATACTCGTGGTGCTTGGCTGTCCTCTTCTGCATTACAGCACAGACCCTGTAGTGCCTAAAGTGGAGTGCCCTGTATCTAAGCAGACAGACTCTTCCTGGATCATAAAATAATGATGAGGTTTGGCCCTGTTTTTTTAATTTTTAAGCCATCAGTCACCTGTACACAAGAAAAGTAGGCTGACTTTTTAAGGCGTTTTTTAACACAGCTTCTATTTTTATTCTAACAGTTTCTGCCTGCAATTGATTGCAGGTTATAATAGAGGCCATGTTTTGAAAGCCTGTCTGTAAAACCAGGGGATCATCATATGCTTTAATGCCATAATACTTCTGAGGAGCAGCCACTGCTCAAAAGCCTGAAGGAGTCTGAATCACTGCTTGGAACATTTTGTGAGATGGCATTAATACCCTCTCAGTCTCCAAAAGGCTTTTCTTTTCCTTCAGTAAGATACATGGCGGCGGATTTGACTCTCTTCCAAGTACTGCCAGGGGGGATGCTGATAGGAAAGGAAGTACTTTTTAAAGGTTTTTTTTCAGAACTGACAGCTTTGAATTCTCAGAATTAGTAATTCAGCCGCTCATAAAGGGAACATGGAGCATGCCATTTTCCCTGCATGTGTAAACACAGGGCTGAGATATGGCAACAGTGGGAGAGAAAGAGCAGAAAACGTGGTAGACTCAGGATCCTGTTGGAAAAGCTGTGAAAGCGAGAAGGATCCCATCTCCTCGTGACTTCCTCTGCTTCCCAATTCACAACTCGGAACAGGACAAAGGCATAGAGGAAAAAGTTGGAGCGTTATACTTAAAACTTGAAATGGGAGTCTTTCAGAGGTGTTATCATGAATAGCAAATACCTGAGCAAATCAAACTTTACGTTTTTCTTGTTTGCTTGCTTTAAGATGCTGTGCATTAAAATTTCTAAAGTTCTCCTCAATGACCTCTTCTGCTGTTCAACATCCACATTTCTCTGTGGATATTCAGAAAGGAACTTACTAGGTCAGAACCAGTGGTTTGTTAGTTATATCACCAATCCTGCTTTTTCTGCCTTGTCCTTAAAAGGATGGATTTTGCTGGGGATGGGGAGTCCTGGGAGTTGCATGTGCTCAGTCTCCTGATTTGTGTTACGTTCCGACACGGTGGGTTATTTAATCTAATCTGTGGAAATGCACACAGCCATTTGTTTACTGTATTTGCATTCAGTAATCAAGCCTTAATGGAAGTTTGCAACAGTCCAAAGATATAAATAAATATTGTGAAGGATTGGTAGAGCTATTCATGGGAAATATAAATTCAAACTCCATTGAGAAACATGTATTTACCAGTGGAAAGGTTTATAGTTGAGTGATAGTTGGCAGTGATGCAGTTCATGCCTATTAAAATTTGTGGAACATACGCCATAATAAATTCATTATCATCACTCTAGCTGACTAGACATTTAGTGCTTGGGCACTACGTAGTCCTTCAGTGGGCAACGTGTAAAGTTGTGACCTAGTGATATTGCGAATTGTAGCAGAGGCTGGGACTACATAGCCCTGCACAAGTTATATGTACCTCTCTCTGACTTAATTTTATGGTTTAGGGATGTATGACTAAAATCTCTTTGAAGCCTTCAAGTTGTGTATGCAGAGTGAGGGAATGGAAGAGATGAATGTGATTGCAGTTTGGTGTTCAGCACAGGTAGGATGAGATCCTGGGTTTCTTACTTTGACTCTGTTGCAGGTGGAGAGAGAGAAGGCCATTCTCCTGGCCAACCTGCAGGAGTCTCAGACGCAGCTGGAGCACACCAAGGGAGCCCTGACCGAGCAACACGAGCGAGTCCACAGGCTCACGGAACACGTCAACGCCATGAGGGGGCTGCAGAGCAACAAGGAGCTGAAAACTGAGCTTGACAGTGAGAAGGGCCGAGACCCCGGCGAGGAAGCACATGACTATGAAGTGGACATCAATGGCTTGGAGATCCTAGAATGTAAATACAAAGTAGCTGTTACTGAGGTGATAGACCTTAAAGCAGAAATCAAAGCCTTAAAGGAGAAATATAATAAATATGTGGAAAACTACACTGAAGAGAAGGCCAAGTATGAGAGCAGAATCCAGACGTACGATGAACAGGTGACGAACCTGGAGAAGTCGACCAAGGAAAGCCAGGAGAAAATGGTCCACATGGAAAAGGAATTGCAAAGGATGACAAGCATAGCAAATGAAAACCATAATACCCTCAACACCGCCCAGGATGAGCTTGTGACGTTTAGTGAGGAGCTGGCTCAGCTCTACCATCATGTCTGCCTGTGCAACAATGAGACACCAAACAGGGTCATGTTGGACTATTACAGGCAAAGCAGAGTCACCCGCAGCGGGAGCCTGAAAGGACCAGACGACCCTCGAGGTCTCCTTTCCCCACGGCTCGCCAGAAGGGGGGTGGCGTCGCCTGTAGAAGCCAGGACCCCGACTGAGCAGGTGACGAAAGAAGCCACGGAGCCTGGCAAGGAGCAGAGCCCGACGAAAACACCTACCATTTCTCCTGTCATCACAGCCCCTCCTTCCTCCCCCGTCTCCGATACCAGTGACATCCGCAAAGAGCCGATGAACATCTACAACCTCAATGCCATAATAAGGGACCAAATCAAGCACTTGCAGAAGGCTGTCGATCGGTCGCTGCAGCTGTCGCGCCAGCGTGCTGCAGCTCGGGAGCTGGCGCCCATGATTGATAAAGACAAGGAGGCCTTAATGGAAGAGATACTGAAACTGAAATCACTCCTGAGTACAAAGAGGGAGCAGATCGCAACCCTGAGAGCGGTGCTGAAAGCCAACAAGCAGGTAAGATGCTAATAAAGCAGTCAGTTGGGAATGTCTGCTATTTACACAGGTCACTTAGAAGCTTTCCCAGGAGTATTTCAGAGGAGAGATTTTACTCACAGGTTATTTAGCCTCTCACTCAATCATGGCGAGGGCAGAAGGACAGACCTCTCCTCCCCTCCCTCCCTCCTCTTTAAGCTCTATAGCTCTGCTTTTCTCAGCACCGTTCGTTCACTGAGGGCACAGGCAGAAGAGCCTTTCCTGTGGAGGGAGGGACAAGCAGAGGGGCAAGGCGGCATCACCTACCACCCAGCCTGATGCATGGGCATGTTCCTATTACTGTTGTGAAATGAAAACGTTTCCAACATTGGAAACCAAAACGGAGTGTGCGTGGAGAGGCGCTCAGGGGTGTGCTGGTCCCTCACCAGGGCAGGTACCGCTCTCGCGATGGGGAAGGCAAGCATAGGGGATACCACCTGGGCCAGCACCTCAGCAGCTGCTTGTGGCCCCACTGGTGGGATTTTGTGGAGCAGATGGTCCAAGAAACCCGTTGAGTTCTTCTTGGCTTTCGGTAATGCTCCACAGGCTGCAAAACTTGAACACCCCCCAGCAAATTTAAGGGGATTAAAAATAAATGCCACAAAAGCTGAAGCGTGCCTCAGGAAGAAAATGGCAGGCATAAGAATGTGACCAGTAGCTTTGGACCATACAGAAGCTGGGCATTTCTTTGATAAGACAGCAGGTGAAATGCTGAGTTATTTTCACTACAGGTGGTTGGAAATTTTTTTAATTATTTTTCTTTCTAGTCAGAAATAATTCCTCCTGCCATTGTCACGTTTTTAATCCTTTAAGAAATAAAATCGGTGTTTTCTTTTTTTTTAAGAAAAAGGACATCACTACATGATAAAGCTGACTGAAAGAGTAACTGCAATTTTTTAGTTTGAGAATTTATTATAAAGTTATATTTTAAGACAATAAAAAATTTCAAATTCTTATTTTGAAAATTTTCACAGCTTAAAAAAAATATCATCAAACCACTTTATTTTTGATGTTTCACCAATGCAAATAAGCTGAGAATTACAGCATTTTGTACCAAGTGCCAAAAGAGGACCATGTAATGGTGTGTTTTTCAAGAGTACTGTCAATTTTTTTTGGCATACTATCCTTCCAATCCCTTTGTATCTGTTAGATTCCAGGTCTGCAAATACTCTAAAAAGTTAAATTTAAGCATGCAGATAGTTTTATTTACTTCAGTGCATGCCCTTATGTCCAGAATTAAGTCTGAACGCAAGAGGCTGCAGTGGCAGAGTCATCGTTCCAGATTGCCTGGGACTTTTCTCATCTAAAAACAGTGCAGTGTTCACCACATGGGGGCATGAATCCCAGTTAACAGCTTGGGATTCTATTAGCTGATGACAGTGATGGGTTTTCAGTGTTAACATTCCCAATAGACAAGTAGTTTGAAGTTACAGTTTCAAGTTTAATTGATTGTTGGATCTGTAACTGCATTTCTAGAGTACTGGGGATTTTTAAATTGCAGCAATATTTCAATATACATTGAGTCTTTTATAGCATTTCCCCCCCTCTAATACAACACGTTAAATATTAATTCAAGTAATTAAATACCATCTCTAGCTAAGCAATAATAACTCTGAGCAATTATATGTGGATTTTCCATGTAATTAAAATGTAATTAAGATGTAATTGAGGTATATGTGTTTAGATTCCCAATTAAAGATTTTTTCTATTAGCATAGAGCTATCATTTATTTTTTTTGATACTACCAGAGAATCTAATTCAGTCTTGCTCTTTTATTGCTGTTCAGAAATAAAGCATCACCCTACAGTGTGCTCACTGAAATGAGAAAGATAGATTTGCTGAGTAAGGAGGTGCTATTAATTAAACTTTTATATATTGGATAGGAGCATAGCTATTGGTAAGTCTACAACCGGGTATAGAATCTCGCAATACTGTTCATCCGAACTTAATATCATCCTCAAACTTTCAAGTTAAAAGACAATAATATAAAAGTATTTAAAGAGATTTAAAGTTGGGGGTGAGGGGGGTATTTATTATGTGTTAGCAGTACTGCTGGCCTCGAGTGATGGGTGTTTCCCAGGATCCAAAGCACATCTCATGTTCAAATGACAGGAGTCAAGATTCATCCCCTTGAGTTCTTCCCCTCCAAAATAATAAGTTTTTAAGCAGCAATAGGCTGCGGATATTTTTCCCTTGCGTGTTTCAGTTTAGATGATCCTACAGAGGACATCTGGTTCAGTTTTTCACATGTGCTCCAGAATTTTGATTTGTTAAAACCTTCTTCAAGCCCTAATGAAGTTGACATTAATAAGAAATTATGTCTTTTTATCCCTTATGTAGTACAGCAAGGCACTGCTGGTGCCCGAGGTAGGAGGGGAGGGCTGCAGCAGCCCCTGCCAGAGGGAAGCCTGCAGCTGGAGGGGGGCTGGATGCCCTGGCCCATCTTCAGCCTCCACAGGGGCCACATCAGAGCTCATCATGCTTTGTAGCAATGCACAAATTTGTACAGTGTTCTGTAATAACAGAACCCCTGTATTTGTTAGCACTCCAAACAGAGACACTTCAGGTGAAGCTTTTTTAGTCAGAGTTATATGGGAAAGCAAGATGAGAGGCAACCAAATGGGGGCAAACTTTTTAGCAGGGCCTGTTGCAATAGGAGTAATGGTTTTAAACTAAAAGAAGGTAGATTTAGACTAGAAATAAGGAAGAATTGTTTTACAATGAGACTGGCGAAACACTGGACCTGGTTTCCCAGAGAGGTGGTAGATGCCCCATCCATGGAAACATTTAAGGTCAGGTTGGATGGGGCTCTGAGCAACCTGATCTAATTGAAGATGTCCCTGCCCGTTGCACGGGGGTTGGACTAGATGACCTTTAAAGGTCCCTTCCAACCCAAACCATTCTATGACTCCATGATTCTAAATGCACTGTAAGAATGGCAAGACCTGGTTTTCCTAGAGAATCTCACCATTTCGATCTAGGGGGAAACACCAACAGCAGACCCCTGGGTCTGGTATTTCGGGCTGTATTTCAGTAATGAAGTCACACCCTTAACCAGGGAAGCACGAGTGCTCTCTAGTGATCACCAGAAGCATTGCAACGTCAGCTTAAAACCAGAATTGTAGAGTTTTCCTGGCAATACACTTTGCTGCAGTGCACTGATATTCTCTGTCATCCAGGTACACAGGGGAAAATGGCTCATCGGAAGAGAAGAAGAGCAGAGTTTCCACCTCCAGAATTGAATTATGTTCACTCCTCTTCACAATGACTTACCCAACTGCAGGGCAGCCCCGAAGGAGTCTCTGTTTCTGTCTTCTCCTGCTGCGGTGGCCCTGGCACTCCAGCAGGGCCGTTTTAAATCTTTGACAGCATACAATAAATTTTTTTTGCAATTGACAAGATGTTGCCTAGTTTAATGCATTTGGCAACATCTGATGATATTTCTTTTTAATCTAGCTATATTTTATTTGGTAATATTTTCAAATAAGCATTAAGCGTGAGGCTAGGCTGCAAACAGACTACACAAAACTATAATACAAAAAAAAAAAAAAGAGGGCAGGATTTGCTCTAAGAAGCTGCAAAACTTAGCCCAGGAAAACAGATTATAGAATCAATTGCTCAAGATAGCAAGGCACATATGTCTTGCTAGCTTGCTTGCTTACCTTGTCTTGATTTATATATCCATTTATTCATAGCTATAATTACTGTGTCAGTACCAGTTTTGTGGAGCAAGCCCAAGTAGCATTAGCATTAACAAGTAGCATAAATTGTAAAGTAATATCAAATTAATGAGATAATAACTTTTAGGACCAGTTCAATAATAGTTTTGATTTTGATTTCTAATGACATTCAGAAAGCAAAGCTGCCTATGAGGGGAATTTAATACCCTGAAGTTCTGACTGAAAAATGATCGCTTGCTCTCGTAGGTAAATGGTTTGATAGGAAGGAGTTGAGTCAGCAAGACCTTCACGTCTGTATTGGCAGTAATTGTGCTGTCTCCAGCTCCCATAACTGAGACGCCTGTAAAAGTCCTTCAGAAAAGATAGGTGGATAACTCCAGACATATAGTACCTAATCTAGAAACAAAAGCCCTGATGTTATATAGAGAGAATGCTGGGTGGAAAGATCTAGTAGCACGTACGATTTCTGCATTAAACAGGCTACTGTTCTGCCTTCTTGTGTGAAAAAAATAAAGTGCTTACCACTGTAGGACTTAATATTCTTTCAGCAACAATTTTTTTACTTGGTTTGCTTCTCACGCTGTTAATGTAGGGTAAATGAGATATCAAGTTTTCTTAGGATGTAAAATCTGTATAGAGAAAATGAGGATTGTTCACAGGTTTCAGGATTAATGTGGCAACCTTTAGGCAGGTAGGTTTGGGCAAGCATCTCTTCAGTAAGGATATGGAGGAGGATCTCGTTAATTCTGGCAGTGCCATGGGTCCTGGGGCTCGGGCGTGTGCCCACCTCAGGCTGTGCATCTCTGTGGCTTGATTTTGGGGATGAGGCGGGGCTGAGCTCTGCATGCCCCAGCTCTCTCTTCCTGGATAATGTTTCACGCTCCGCAAGAGTCTGGGTGTTGGACCTCTCTGCTCCCTCCCGGCCTTGCTGTCAGCTCTAGGTGACTTCTGCACAGCAAATGCTAGGTGCTCTGTGAGCCATTAACCCTGTCTCTGCAGGTGGCTTGCTGAGTGGCTGAGTAGTTCATTTACCCAGTTCTTCAGCATGAGTGGTCTCCTGACAGGACTGTCATCACCCCCTCTCCTGTCTTATTGCATTATTTACTTCACTGAAGAGTATTCACACATTTTTCTGCGTTTTCATCTTTTTCTCATGCTCCCCATTTCCATGTGTGTTGCCCAGAGGTTTCATTTTTATGTGGAGTAAAGTTCTCTAGTTTCTCTGACACAGTTTTGTAGTGAACCACCGCTTAAAATCAAATACTTCAGGAAGAGCTGTTAAAAACAAAGCTAGGCCCTGGGTGTCTGCTTCCTTCTGGCACCAACTCCTTGGAGATGTTGCTCCATCCTTCCTTTCAGAGCACTCTCTGAACACACCGTTCACCCCAGGTCTTTGAAGTCTAGATTATCCTGCAGAACTGGGTTCAGGCACAACCACATGTATGTGGTTCAATGGGCACAATTTTGGAGATTGGCTGAGAGGGGGAACAAAGAGAAATAATTTAGACTAGAGCTGCTGCTGGAGGAAGAGTAACATGAAGTTATGGCTTCAGTTCATTTTGTGCCTGTTACTCCTGGCAGTCTACCAGTACAGCTGAAGTGATCAGACACAAAGGTATCTCTGAAAAGCAGAGACCAAGTTCCCCTTCTCCCCTCGGCCCCTCTCCCCATCACACATTCTGGCTTCAGGCAAGTTTTCTGCTTCTTCAGGCTCCCCAAACTGGCTCACAGTAAGCACGGAAGACAACCACCTGCTGTGGGATGGGTAGGGATGGAGAAAGGCAAGGTAATTATCCTTTTGGTGGCAGCTAGCCAATATAGATTGTCTTGGCTGCATTGTAAAATATCATCCTCAGAGTCGAGGAGTCTGACAGCAATCGGCTTCAGTCAGCATCCAGGTCCCAAACCAATGAGCTGTAGGTAACCTGAGCATCGGCACAGTCAGGTGCCCACCAGCTCTTACAAGGACCTCTTGAGCCCCATGCTAAAGCAATGCTCTGCTGCTCTATTGGCCCTGGCTGCAGGTTTCCAACAGAAGCTACCCTTGCTTGCTTGCTTCCCCCTTCTTTCTCTTGCCTGTTAAAAACAAATTTTTGATAGTTTTATTTACTTCTCTAGTAGAGCACTTGAGCCCATTTGTTCTTCACTTCAGAGACTTTCAGAAGGGAGGTCCTCGGCAGCCTGCAAAGGGGTGTGTACAAAAGCTTATCTGGTGCGTGGAGAGCCACCAGGCACTTCCAACAAGTTTTGCAATTGATGCTTTGTTTCCCATATGTTGTTTTATGGAAAACTCCAATAGGAAGAAAAAAAAGGTCTGAAGATTTGACACAGTACTTTCTCTGTTACCTTTATTCACCAACTAAATTATATTTCTAAGTTATTTTTCATCCTGTAGTGTTACATGTCCATTTAACTTATCCTGACATCCAGACTAAAACATAGGGATCACAATGATCTGTCTGATCATTGTGCAGTTTCAGTGATGTGTAGATTATTGGGTTTACATGGAATATGTAATCTCACTGCTGAAACAATTTAACATTTCTTTTTAAAGTCTAGCATTAGGTGACACCTATCTTTAAGTAATTTTCATTCCTAAACAAAGGAAAATCTTTTACATAAATTCTGTATTTGAAGATCAGGTATGATAGTTTAAGGGACATGGGGTTGTATTTCTCTTGCAAGGCAAAGACATCTGAATTCCTGCCTTAGGGGCAAAGCAGAGCTCAGTTTGAGCTATAGTCTACCTGTACTCTCATAAATCTCTTCTGCCTCATTAGTGAGCTGAAAATTCTTAAATAAACCAGATTTAATCATATCTGTTAAACAGGAATTTGTCTTCTGGTGCACTATTTCCTAGATTTCCCCTCAAAAAATAGTTTTATTAAACATAGTTAATCCTTCTTCTCCATGTTAATTTATGAGTGTATGTTTTTGCTCATGGCTGAAAACAAATAGAAAGCTGACGATTTTTGCTTTGTCCTGCCGAGGTGTAGGATGGTGTCTACATCCTATGTTATACCAAAGCGTATGTCAGCAAGGTTGAGAAAAGCTGCATTTATTTGACCATATCCCTAAGTGGTTGATTTTTTTAACATGTATTGCTGATGATTTCAAATTTGGCATGGAAAAGCCTATCTATTTAAAATGGCAGGTAGTTACCAGTGATTTTTTTAAAAATCTCTTCTCTCAATGTAAACTAGTGAGAAAGTAGAGAAAACATTATTGGTGAGTGTAAAATTGGGAAAAAAAATGAATTATTTTAACACAGCCATTTCTAACTGTGCTATTTCCCCAGACACAAATTAATAGAGTTGTATTTTAGTAGGAGGTGCTAATATGTCCTTTTGTGAAGAGACATTGTTAGTGGGAAATGTATTGCATTTCAGAAAACTGTGTTTAAAATAGGTTTCCAACTGTTTGGCCATTAGCATTTTTTGTCATGTCCCCTTGCTGTTTGCTTTAAACTAATGTTCTTCTACACTTCACTCGCCTGGTGATGGCTCAAGAATGCACAAATCAACAGGGGAAATTGATTGCCTACAGGAAATGGTGCAATTTATTATACACTAAATGAAGTGAAAAAATAACTATAACCCACTCTGAGTAAATGTAAAAAGAAACATTTTTTCCTTCATCTCATTCAGTGGCAATAATTTTAAATTTCTCATAGCAGTAGTAGGTATAAAGCCTCTACAAAACTATGTATTTTGAATAACTTCAAAATGATACTAAACTTCATAGGTAAACCAGAAGGTTCAACTGTTGCAAAAATAAGACAAATTTAACTATTAAAAGCAGTAGGCCAGTAAATTAAAGAAATTTAATAGATGAAATTGAAAAAAGAAAGGAGGGAGCAGAAAAAATGAAGGAGTAGGATCACTACAAAGCCTCACTTTTCTGTTAAGTGAAATTTGTAATTTACTTTTTTTTTTTTATTCTTTTTTTTTTTTTGTCATGGTTAAAACTGCCAAAATAATGCTGATTTGCACAACGGTAGGTATTGTCAGTGCTCAGACATGAAAGCAAGCCGTCAGGTCCTGGCTGTCACCTGGCCGAAGGAAAGCCTCAGCTGGCAAGAAGCATGAGGTGAAACACCTTAGTTCCCACCTCGGCTACAGCGGCCGAGTCTCACGTGCCGTGCATCCTGTTTGCAATGTGGTCAGGGGACACACCTGGTTGTTTATTGCTGCTCAAACGACATGGTAGCAGCTCATTAAGCTGTAGTAACTTACTTGCCCAAGTGCTCAACGTACAGCTGCACAGTTTTGCAGAGACATTTAAGGTGTCAAGTTGTTGCCAGTGCATTGAAATTGGCTTTGTCCTTTCAACTGCTTTCTCCTTTTCCTGGTTTCATGGAGTACAGTTTAAAAGATGACATTAAAGGGTGCAGTGCAATGAAGCTCAGGTCTAAATTCTTTTACCTAGTGAATGGAGAAGGAAATCAAAAGTAAAATCAAACGTGGCACCTTAGCTGTTCTCAGATATCTGTCTCATAAGCATATATCCTTGTTTGTGTTTTCAGACAGCTGAAGTGGCACTAGCCAATTTGAAGAATAAATATGAAAATGAAAAAGCAATGGTGACTGAAACCATGACTAAACTACGAAATGAACTAAAGGCTTTGAAGGAAGATGCAGCAACCTTCTCATCCTTGAGAGCAATGTTTGCAACCAGGTAAGGGAAATGGTTTCCCCGTCTGGCTCAGCACTGTAAAAGCAAATATGTGTGTACTAAGTGAGCACAGACTGAGCTGTGTATGTTGGGTCCTTAGGAGGAGAGACAGAAATTATTTTCTGCAAGGTCAGGGGTTTGCTGGATGAAGGTGAATGAGTCTTAGAGTGCACACTTTGCAAAACCCACAAGCTTTCAAGTGCTACTGAGATGCGTGTCTTGGAAAATAAAGCTGGAGAATAGCAATGTCAATACAACCTTGAGTAAAGTGTTATAAATGCCAGTATCAACCTCCAGTATATTTGCATTTATAGGGCTTTTTAAAGTGAAAATCAAATAATAGATTTATGTGGCTGATTTTCACATTCAGAAGTATGCAGTGTTTCTGTCATGTAAAGCTATCATATGGTTAATGATGATCTTCAGAATCCCATGTTTTCATTATCATAAGATTTATTACTTACCACTAGTAAAATCTATTTCATCAACCATCTTATGCTGTAATCCAGCACTAGTAATTGTGAGGCTACTGCAATTTCCCACTGCAGCGTGAATTCTTATTTTATCCTGCTGTGATATTCAATTTATTATCGTCTCTTTCACAGGATAAGTTTCACTTATCTTCTGGAACATAGTTCCTCCTGGCAGGACAGTAATTAATCATCTCTCATCTTTCCTTCTCCCACACCTTCTTCAGAGGAGCTTTTGGTTTTGGCTGCTTTTTAAAAGGTTACCTAAAAATATTTTTTTTAAAGATCCAATGCTTTCATCAACAAATTCTTAACTCCCAATTAAGCAAGGAAATTAGTATCCTCAGGAAATTATTCTGTTATATCAAGGCTTATTTTTTTCCCCTTATGGTCAAACACAATGCACATTTCTTGCTTGTGCTTTAGTCCATAAGTGGTAAGACTTCTTCATGTCTCATGCCACCAACTCTCCAGTACTCCCTGCAGTATATAGTGCCATCTCACCTCTTCCAGCCTTTTAAGGTCCTTTGTTGCTGAATGACAGTGGCAGCAGCAGCTGGGAGAGGTGGGAAGGAAGGAGAAGGGACATTTGCATGCCGTGACATTGGTGCTGTGTACAAATTCATCATAGGTTCATCGTCAGAAGAGTACGTGTAGTGCCATAATGGAAAAGAAGAACCAACTCAGCAGGTGGTGTGAACGAAGGTAGCTCCATTGATTTCATTGGCATCTAAAGATTTTTCTTCAGGAAAGCAAAATTGTGCGTGTGTTTCAGAAATGCATGTGTGAATCTTTATTTGCAAGCTCATTACGCTCATTACTCTGGGAGACACATGAGTGTACTAAGTCCATAAGGCTACCTGGAAGGCTATTAACTCCAGAGGACAGGAGTGACATCATGAGCATAAATCATCAACCTATGAGGTAAAAGAAGTTTGCAAAGATTTAGAAGTTGTTACTTAAAGGGACCGTTAGGTTATTGGTGTACTGAATGCACTTCACCCTATTTGGGCATCCTGAGTGCACACTTCTGTTGGGTTTAAGGCACATCCTTAAGCTGCATCTTTTCTGTGAGAATTAGGCTTAAAGGGTGACACTCATCTAGATGCCATTTCTAGATGTCTTGTGTATAGGGTACAGTGAAGCTTCTGTTTCTGTTCTATGAACTATAAAGGGAACCTGAGTGACTGGCAGATTTCCGCTTTGAAAATGTCTAATGTTAGTAGAGAGAAAGCACCCAAAACACCTACTGCTGCTGGTAAACTCCACACGGTACTGATTAAACACTCACTGCATGGCCTGTGGAATGTATCCCTGCCCTTGAGTTTGTAAATTCTGCCCAGTATTTTCTGAACACAGTTATAAAAAAATCATTCACTGCAAGGTCTTGCACATCAGTGCTCCTCAGTGTGATCCTATAGATTTTTCTCTTGTAAAATATTCCTTTTCCTTCCGTACCCTGGAATCTAATGGCCTTTATAATTAAATCCATCTTCCTAAATGTTCAAATCATTGACTTATTCTGAATACTCCATTTGGAATAGCATTTGTTTAAATGACAGGGAGCTGATATACTATAGATGTCTGTTCAAGAAAAAAATCTGTTTGAAAATACAAAACTGTAACATTCTCCATGCAGTAACATTCGATGCAATAACAACCTTCAACATAAAAAAGCAATTTAGTCTTCTGTTGAATAAAACAGTGGTTTCCATGGTTATCCTGTATCACATGGTACTTACTCCTGAATTTGTACTGTAGAGAGAACACCCTTCTGATAGCAGAGTTATATTATAGAAGATTATTTCATATACTGTTTGATAGAGCAATAACCTTTCTCTTTTATAAACCATCCTTTTCTGTTCATTTGGTTCCCAAAGGGATGTTCATTCTGGTGCTGAGCTGTACAGTTTCTTCCTCAGATGCACTGGATAAAGGTCATACCACATTATAAGGAGAGCACAGCATACCTGTTTCTGGTCTGAACAGCAAAGAGGACACTTTTCTCCAAAGCTCCCCTATGCAGAAAGCAGGAGCCCTCCTTTTTCTGTGATTTTCCCTGACACTTGTGCATCCTTCCGCTCCTTAAGTTCTTCTCTTCTTGCCCTCAAAAGTCCTCCTCTCCTGTTTGTACCTCTACTTTTGCTCTTTTTACCTCTGGGACTGTTTGTTACCCAATCCAAAATCTCCATGGCTCTGATCTGTACAGCCTCCTTCTTCCCTCTTCATTAGCCTTGATCCCTTTCTGAATTTACTTCAGACCTGTCAAGAATATGTCTTCAATACAGTTCAAACTCCCTTTTCCCCCAACACGTCTCTTAGAAAAAGAAAGCAAGAGTATAAAACCTCCTTTTCTGTGGGATGCATGGGGTTGGCAGAGCAGAGTTGAAGTTCCTGTTCCATGCCAGGGCCATGTGCTGCCCATCAGGTTTGTGGCTTCTGCCTTTCGCCTGCTTATTTTGTCCTGGGTTGCTTCTGGTAGTCCCAGACCAGAAAAAACGGTGAGAGCCTTTCCTGCCCCTCCTGTCATTTCCCCTCTCTCCAACCCCAAGTCGCTGACCCAGGGTGGGAGCTGTGGGAGTGTGAAGCAGTGAAACTGATGGCCAGCCCTCATCTAAAGGGCAAATGAAAAATACATTCTTTAAACCATTAGTTTTCCCATCTAGAGTAGGGGTTGCCCTGGGAAAGGAAGGGAAGTCTAGTGCTGAAGGAGAGAAGGAACTACTTCTAAAGCAAAATCGTAAAGGAATTCAGAAAGCTAATTTTCCTGAGTCCCTACACATGTTTGCCTTCCCAGCCTAAATAGAGATACTCAAAAGGACCGAGCAAGAAATATTACTCACGATATTTCCAAAGTCCTGACACTGCATACACTGGTTTTATTCTCCATCCATCAAGACATTTTCTTATGATTAATATTTAAAGAAAAAAGCGTGCTGAAGAGATGGACTAGGAAGTTCAGACAGACCTTGGAGCTATCCTAGATGAGAAAACATTTATGAGCAGAAGATAATTATGCTTATATGGCTAGAGCAGGGATCTGTCACTGTCAGTGTCCCTGAGTTTTAGCTCAAGATCTGCTATGATTTATGTTATCTAAATTACACGTAAGCCTGACTCGGTATTTGGTTTGCATTCCTCGATGAGGGAGATAGATGGAACTAGAAATCCCTTAAACTCCTACATAAGCTTCTTGGATCAGTTCATACAAAGTAAGTGGGCTGATGTGTCTGTCTGCTTCCCTTCTGAGACAAGAGAAGTGAAAAATAGGTGAAATCTTGACTTTTGCTCTGGCAATAAGTAGACCAGCAGACAGCAAGATAACAGCGCTGTTTATTTAATAGTTGCAGCATACACCCATCCTTGGGCAAGGGAGAAATTGGGAAAGAGCTCTGTCTCAGGAGGTGCATCCTGAAGCCCTGCTTGGTCCACAGTGGTCTTTGCTGTGCCAGAAGTCATCTCTCTTAGGAGCACTTAACCTTTTTCTTCCTCGGTATGCTGCGAGACTTCACGAATATTTATAAAGCGTGTGGGCAAAAGGCAATATGGATGAGTGCAATGCTTTTTTCTTTTTTAATTGGAAACACTTCTCTTTTTATCCCACACTTGCACGTAGCAGGGAATACTTCAGTGAAGGGAAATGCCATGGCTGCAGGCAGTAGCTACCTCCCACTACATGGAATAACCTTCACTGCTGCAGACTTCAAGGAGATCTGAAGCTGCTAATTCAGCAGTTTCTAAAGTTAATTATGGCCTTTATTTGACTGATTTTGGTTTAACCTTTCTCAACACTCTTTCTCAAAAAAAAAAAAAATACATGCTTGAGCAAGAAAACACAGAGACAATGGACCACGTATTTTTGAAAAATAATAGGAAACTTCAAATCAGGTGGAGGTCAGATGATTGGAACCACCCAAACACTGCAGTGAACTGCCAAGAATGTGGGGTTGCTGTTATGGGGAGACTTCTAGGAAGGGCATATAATTAATCAGACCAGTTGGAAAATGTATTAATGAGGTTGGTTTTGTCTTGAGTATGAGGCCAGCTAACAGCATCTTGTACATCCAGGTTTCCAGGGCTAGCTTCATTTAGTTCATAGCAAGTAACAAAGTCTGCTTTAGTAATATCCACCTTCATGGAGATTGTTTCCTAACTGCTCAGTTATGCTGTTTTACAAAGCAGATGTCTAAATACCAAGAACACACCCTAAGGCCAGAGGAAAACCGATCTTTTTCCAAAACCAAAATGGGCTTATTGGCATACTAAAGTAAGGCAGTTTGTTCCTCTAGTGGCACTGTGCTACAGGTGTTGCTGCTGGTGTTACTTTAAAAAATTTTCAACAGAAAACATATTTGGAAAAAAAAAAAGTCTTCTAGACAGAGGAAAGCAGGAGAGAATGGGAGAGATGGATACAGAATCCATTTGGTTACAAGAAAGAGTCTTTAAAACTCTGATAACACAGACATAATAGTAATTCCTATTTCAAATGAATTGAATTTAATCTCCAGGATGTTGGTTTCATTCTAATGTCTCTGTCAAAGAAACTGGCTAAAGCATCAATAGACATCTCATGGCTTGGAGCAGAAATAGGGGTGCAAATTGGCTTTAAGCCAACCAATGTCTCAGAAATATCTCTCTTCCTCAAGGCTTGAATAAAGACAGTCATGCTTATTAAGGTCCTGTAGAAGAAAGATAATACTGAAACCGTAGATGAAACTATGGCTGACTTAGTAATTTTGCTTCCAGTGCCTGAATTATTCAAAAGGAGAGTGCAATATATATATGTGAGTGTTTGTGTGTGAAGAATAACTGTGAATTTTTTAGTATACTTTATTTCTGTTTCCCAAGGAGAATATTAAAGTTACAGAGAAATTAGTTTCAAAAGTTTATTGCATCACACATTTTGAGAAGGAAACTAAAATTATTTTCTGTGCTTCTTTTCTGTGAGTGATACTGATAAAGTTAAATCCTCATCCATTACACTATTGTAATTACACAGCAAAGTTATTGACATTTATACAGATCATGTGGGGAGGAGACTTAACAAAACCTGCATCATTTAACGTGAACAGTTCTTGGATGTTGCCACAAATGTCCAATGGTCAGACAGTACTTCTACCTGTTGTATACGTTTATCGCTCTTTGGTCTTACTGATTAGATGGTCTATTTTTAACAAAACAAAGCTATTTCACTTCAAAAAGTGACTAAGACCACCCTGAAATGCCTTGCTCTTGTTAACTTTAGGAATCATTTACAGTAAGACTCAATTGAATTCAGTCTTAAATGCTAATAAAGTAATGAGAAAGGTGGTTTTATTTCAAAATCTGTCTCATAGACCTAAAGCAAATGAAAAAGACACAGTTTTTTCGCACAGGATAAAAGAGGCTGAGGGTTAAAAAGGAGTAAGTGACCATAGCAATGGATACCTGAGCACATCTCAAAGACACTCAATGGTAAATGTGAAACAACTTCCAGGTGTGGGGTTTCCTGAATAGTACTTTTTTAATCAGTTAACAGTGTGTCCTGGTTTCAGCTAGGATAGAGTTAATATTCTTTCTAGTAGCTGCTGTCCTAGTTGCTGGCTGAGGTTAAACCGTGACACAGTGGCAAACAACTGAGGGCTTCTCATTTCACATCATCTGATGTGTCAAGTATTCAAAGTACTTGCAGTCTTTTTTTCATCATTTTTTGTAATACTCTGCTTAAGTAGATATTACTGTCTGTGAAAAATAGTATTATCTAATTAGTAGACATTCTTAAGCCTGGTGAGTTACTAGCTGAACCAGCCCCCAAAATTGTTATTTGTGGTCTAACCTGGAGATAATCCCAAACCTTCCCTGCAATTGCTAGTTACCTGCATTAGAAACATATCATGTTGTCATAGACTACTCTGGTATTCTACATACGGGTGTTTCTGCAGAACGGGAAGTGTTGGCATTCAGATCCAAGTCCAAATTTATTCAAAGTGGGAATGGAAGAATTCAGGCTGTCTGCTTCCAGGATTAGGTTAGGCAAAAGCTTGGATCTGAATCTGTCCCTGTAACTGTGGCCTGGGAATGCCATCACCGGTAGGGTTGGTTCTTGGACCAGTTCCCCAGATTTCTGCCTTGTTTGTTTTTCTAGGTGTGATGAGTACGTCACGCAGCTGGATGAGATGCAGAGGCAGCTAGCAGCTGCGGAGGATGAGAAGAAGACCCTAAACTCTCTGTTGCGCATGGCTATCCAGCAAAAACTTGCCCTTACTCAGCGACTGGAGGATTTAGAGTTCGACCATGAGCAGTCCCGACGCAGCAAAGGCAAGCTTGGAAAGAGCAAGATCGGCAGCCCTAAAGTAAGTGAGGAGGCATCAGCCACCGTGCCAAGCATAGACACTTTCCTCCTGCATAGTCAGGGCCCACAGCAACCAAACTTACTGGTCAGCAGTGGCACTCAGAGGAAAAGGTATGCATGCAGTGATCTTTACAGTACAGTGCAGTGGCCAGACTTTCATTAAAGTCGTTCACTGAATTGTAAACATTATAATTCTTCTTTTTTTTTTTTCTTCGTACTTTGGCTGGGGAGCAGGAGGTGGGGAGGATATGAATGTGAAATTCAAAGTCTGGCAACATGTGGTTCTGATCCACCTACTCGCTATGTTATTTCTTCCTCCTTAATGCAGTGTTTTGAAGTATGTTCTGTTGGTGTCTTAGTGCATCTTGTATGTCTCTAATATTAGTGTGAATGTATTTTCTTTAACAATTTTTACTTAAGTTTCCCTTAAGGTTTTCCGTACCGAGCATCTGAAATAAAGAAAAAAAGGGTTGTACTCTAGGAGCATTTCAGTGCTTAACACAAAAGAAACTGCGTCTCTTTGTTAAGCTCTGGTGCTCGCTTGTTCTTCATCAGTGCGAAAAGAATATGGATGTGTTCACTCAGATCAATTTTTCTGCATGGGAGCAAGCAACCTTTTGAAGGGGGATGGCTGCCATTCATAACCTAATGCAAATATTTCGCTGTTCAAGCAGTGAATTCTCATCTTGTCTTGTGACTGCCCTGCCAAACCTCTGTAGGTGTGGGGACCTCCACAGTTCTGAAGATGAAAAGGACTCTCTGTTAGAGAAGTCCTAGATAACCATTCCCTTTTCTTGTATGCTCTAGTCACAATGCAAAACCAAGAGAACGTTCAGGGAGCCTTGTACATGTTGACTCCAGGATGCTGAGATATAACTCAACCTCCTCTCCTCCTCCCCTAATGTGAACCAGGATTTCCAGTGCAGGAAGGTTCCCTGCTGTGGAAATGACATGGGGTGGCAACACTAGTTGGTTTTCACCTCTTAAGTGAATTAACATGATGTTGTCATTCATGAGGCTTGGAAAGGTAATTAAAGTAAAACTCTTTTGTTTCCATATGTATTTTTCTTGGATCTCCTGCAAGACTATTCTCACCTTCCCTTTGTGATCAGAGCCATCCCAGGACTTCAGGGACCTACCTCCAGAAATTATTAAGAGCCCCCCCTCATCCCGGCTCCACAGAATCATATCTTCTGAGGGGTCCCCCTTCCATGAGTGAATTCATCCATGGGCACCGTCTCAGCAAGGAAAAAAGGTTAACCGTGGCCACACCAGGTAAACATTTTTTCCTTGGGTGCATGTGGTGCTGAGTGGTTAGCAGAGCAGGGGACTCTCCCAGCACTGCAGATGCAATCTAATTTGGGCACCTTCTTGAAACCTGAAAAGCAAAATGTCTCCTCCTGTGTCACCTGTGGCAGGAGCTGACATTCTGCCAGCAGCGGCCCAAACTAGTTCCAGATGCAGTGGGGAAAGTCCTGCTGTGGTGTAGGTGGGTGCAGTCCTGCTGGCATCCACAGAGGCTGCACCCCTGTGCCTGGGTGGTGCTTAGTCTGGTGATTGTGTTGGTAGTCCCCACAGAAGACACAAACCCAACAGGACAGAGGAGTCAGATGTGTGAGGACCAGCGAGGGAGCGATTGGCATTGTGCAGGAGCCTGCGCAGCATCCATCTTCTGCTCACCCTGGAGTGTTCAGTCAGGTTTTTCTAAAGGGTAATGTTAAACTCACAGAAGGTTTAGTTTATATCAATTGAGTCATGAAGTTTATCTTTGCAGGAAGCTTTTGCTCTTCATTTCTTGCCAAAATGTAGTATCTGCTTCGAACAAGGAGTAGAAAGGAAATGCAAACTGCAGTGCCCTTTCAAAGGTTGGGACATCTTTCTTCTCCTGACAGACAAGCTAATAATTACTTTTTTTCTGCGCCTGAGCAGAACCTTTCACCTTTAAACGTGTACGCTCTTGTCTGGTGGTAAATTTTTTCATTCTTTGTTTTGAAATTTGTTACACCAAAAGCATAAGTAGAAAATATAAAAGGAAAAACCCATAAAGTGGTCTCTGCTCAAATAAATGTTTATTTTGTAAAGTCGAGCAATACCCTATAGTATGTTACGTCTCTCACTCAGTGCCAGCCATATCACAGCCACCTTTGAGTAGTGCCATGCAAGTAACACCCACTCATAGGACAAGTGTAAAACTGCAGAGAGTCTAAACAAGACATTTTCCCAAGGAGTGTTGCAGTAAATAAGTAAAAGACCTAGCTCCTGGGGAGAAAAAGGCGGGGAGGAGGAAAGAAGCAAAGACTTTAAAATGTATAAAATAAATGGTACTGATCTTTCAGCAATTTCTTTGTATTCTGTTGGCGATGGAAGACCACATGCTCGTTTTCTACCCCATAGACAGGAATCTGTTTCCTAAACACTGGCAGTGCCTCTTGTATTCTTTCCCCTTCGTCCTACCACAGAATAAGATTTTCTTTCTGATGGACACTTGCATCTCTCTAAAGAACTAGATTTTGCATTTTCTGTATTGCCAAACTCCCCAGTTTGGCAATGCGAGGATCTAGGCCCCAAAATGGCAATCTTCTAACATAAAATTTACTCTTCTAATTGTAATTGTACTTCCCATGTACAAGAGTGCCAGGCCAAGCAGCGCCAGATTTTAATCCAAGGACTGGAAGACCTTTGCGTGAAGAACCCCGATTGTATGTTGTAAATGCAGTTTAGTGGTTGGAGGAAGTAATGATTTAAAAAAGAACTGTGCTTAACAGATAGGTAAACAATTTACTGTATTGCAAAATTTTTAGTAAAATGGTAAAATATGTGATCTTTGAATTTGGGACTCTGGATCCTGACTGTCTTTGTACATTAATTTTATTTTTTTTTTCCACTATTTTCATGGACCAGCATCTGATACTTCACGGATCATCACAGATGCATGCACCACAGATTGAGAAACACTAACACAGTCTCTAACTTTTTCCAGTAACAGAGGCCAAAGGATGAAGCAGCCTGAAAAGTAGAATTGTCCAGAAAATAATGTTCATCTGGAGTCTTACCTGGCAGTTTAGGTACATGTCTAGGTATTCAGAGTATAAGGGTCTTGAGACAGTATTACTGATTTATCTTACAATTGTCATTATGAATCTACAGCAGTCCTAGCTTTCTGAATGCATTTGTCAGACTTTTATGCCATCACATGGCCTTAGGCTCAGCCTGCGAGACTGACAGGTTCAAAAGAGAGATCTTTCCAAGCGCTCAGATTCCAGTATTAGCAGGGTCCGTGTTAGAATCAGGTTGAGAATTAGGTAGGGAATTTTTCAGCATCGTTCTTGCCAGTTTCTGGAAGATTTCTTACTGTTGCTAACAGATCAAAGGAATGATGCACCAAGTAAGATGTTTTTGCCATCTGTCTGATTATCTGTTTCCTGAAAGTAAGGAACAGTGAAGGATGTTATTCTGCTGCTTTTATAGGGAATATTTAAAAGGCATTTATCAGAAAAAGTTCCTTTTCTCAGATGATTTGTGCAGTCAAGCAAGCCACCAAGAAATGTAGCAACCCACGCCTGCTTCTTCATCAGAGAGGTTGCAAAAGAGCAGCATCCAAACTCAAACACCGTGGAGCACAGTATAGCTTGGCTGGAGGCTGTGTCCTCAGGAGTGGAGTAAGAATGATTCAAGCCTAAATTAAATGGAATCAGGTTTTGGCGTGATTTTTTTTTTCTTTTAAATTTGTGAACTGTTTCCTTCACATTAATATTTTACCATCTGATGTGCAGGCTTCCCTATCCTTTCATTAGCTCCCAGTGTTGCGGGGACTGTAGCTGGGACTGCATTTGATGGGGAGCAAAAGCCAAAATAACTGAAGTTGGTAGAGGGAGAAACCAGGCCGGCTTCCCTGCCCCACACCTCCCCATGCAGTAGGCGAGCTGTGCTTTTCTCTTGCACTTTCTTCTGGACTTGGTGCTTGGCAGAAGAGGCTGCCTTCGCCATGCTCTGGCCCCAGCTTTGGCTGCTACTGTCTCCCCGGGACGGGAAACCTGGGGTTACTTTTTGCTGCCTTCTTCAGAGGAAGACCTTGGCGTGAAGACTCTTTTGTAAAGACCCGCTGAATTAAAGACCTCTCAAGGAAGAGATTGTCATTTCCTACTTGGTTTCCATTTAACTACCCTCAACTTTATATCAGCATGTATGTCTGTCTGACATCAAGCTGTGGCAGTACAAATTTATCTGGACTTTCTAATTGAGGTAATAGCTCCTAACCACTGTGGCTAAAAATACCACTCAGTCCATTTCCAAAGTATGATGTTTTTTTTCCCCTAGGTAGTAGTATGCATTTACCTTTGCTGTGTGTTTCTTCTTTTCTTCTGTTATTTTCTATTATTTTTAAACTTTGAAGTCTCTATTCTTCTGATAGGCAAAACCAGCCGGTATGTGCCCAACACAATTCCAGCCCGCTTTTGCATGTGGCTGTTATCATAACTACGTGAGGTCAGGGCATATAGAAAGCCTAAGCCTGGATTTTACAGTGTGTAACACTGTATTACAAATGACCTTTCCTTTGCAGTTGCATTCGAACTCCTTGAGTATAAAGTCACTAGATGCCTTGCAGTATCCCACAGTCCCAAATATGGTTCTCTTGACTTCTTCAAGGAAAGAAAAGGACAGAAAAAGTTTGCTGTAGGTGCCTGATACCATTTTTTTTCTCAATTGGTTATTTGAGCATGGAAATTCTAAAAGTTGACTATAAAGTTCTGGCTTAAAATTAAATCAGTTAAGATCTTGTGTAGATGATGCTCCTGAAGGAAGTTCCCCAAGAGGCTTATGAGATGGAGAGTAACTAATGGCTACAGCATTCTCACTTAAACAGGGGTGGTTAAAGATGCAACTACGGTCCGGCTGAGAGTCTCTCCTTCTTTGAAGCACCCCCTCAGACAAACTGTGGTAGATACTTTGTTTCCATATTGTTTATGTCTGTAGGTACCACAGGGCAGATTTCAGTATTTAAAATCCCACACAGGAAAACACTTTGAATGGTAAAATATTTCATATTTCCTAGGAAATCAGATCATAAGATCATAATAAACAATCCTTTCCCTTTGAGAGAATTCTGTACAGTCATATACTTTATTGTTCTTCACTGTTACAAGACCATTTCATAAAATGGTGCTTCGAATACTTGTAAAAATAAAAACCGCTGCAAAATTAGGTAGTTTGGGGGAGTTGCTCATTTCTGAAAACACATTAAACCTGAAAGTTTGCTTGCTTTTCAGGTGTCTCGCAAGGCTGTTTTGCAGAATGGCATTTAATTCTCACAAGAAGAGACTAATGTGGAAGATATAGACAGTATAAGGAATTCCATATAATAGTACTGCAACTGCTCAAGCACTAAGCTCACCACCTGTATATATTCTTAATATAAAAGTCATCCAAGATTAATTTCTTCTGTAGCTCTATGCTTACAGGCAAATCTAATATGAATAGCAATATGATACAAATAACTAGCTTTTGTTTATTGGTTTGTATTCTTACCATAAAATTTAACATAATTTACAGAAATTCTATTCGAAAGCAAATTCCTATAGAGTGTCCCAAATAGTGTTTCCAAGAGCTAACTTACTGCATCTGTAGGTAGAAATTATTTCTTAAAGCTAACAAGGAAAATGGTAATGAAAAAAAATCAATCACCCAAATATGGAGGCCCTAAGAAGTCTTCCAATTAAGTCTTTAAGCTGGTACTCAAGGGGAATTGCTTAAGGCTTGTCTTTGTTAATTGCCCTTTATACTGGAGGTGGTTTCACCTGTGAAGAATAGGTTAGAAACCTAGGAATGCATTGATCTGTTTGATGTAGCACAAACACAATTTAACACAACAAAGAGCAGAGGGTCTGTTGAGGAGAGTGGTCATTGGTGCTACAGGGAGTTAAGGGCTTTTGGTAGGCTATGCGAGGTGTTGAGCAACCTCTCCTGGCTCAAGGGATGAGGAATATGCTCTACTGCTATTTCTAATTTTTCTTTCTGTATTTTGAACTTTTTCGAAGTGCAGTGTTTAGGGTATGATTTTCAGAAATATTCTGTAAAAGGTTATTCTCTTTGTAATCAGAGGCTCACATTCCTTCTTACGTATTTTTCTTAAAATAATGTTAAAGCGGAATTCGTCATGTGGGGCAAGATTCTTGGCTTCGGCTCCTGCTTCTTGCTCCTTCATACTGTTTAGGCAGTGGGAAGATATGGGAAAGCATCTTCAAAGGGTATTTTATGGGTAGAAGCCCTTGGTAGGAAATGAAACTGTCGTTACCCTCCCCTTTTGGGTGATGGGGTTGGGAAAATGACCGAGGGAGGCTCAGGCTGACACTCCTCTCCACAGTGGAGGCTTTCTGCAGAGATGAGCCTGTGCACCTTACAGCATTGGAAAGGTAGAGGGGATACGTTTTTGACAGCGGGTTTGTGTCTTCTTTCATTGTGTGGTGAAAAGGGTTTAAGTTCAAGGTCTCTAGCTGTGCGCATTTTTTGTTTGTTTAGGAATATTTTGCCAAAAATAGTTCCAGCTTTGCTTTTGAGCTTAAGTACCGATGTCGGAAAGCTGCTTGTGGATTTCTAAACCTCATTACTGCAGACATTACTTCAGTACCTCAACTTTGCTTTTTTTTATGCGCTTCTCAATTTTGACAAAGCAGCACTGGTAGAAATCTGAACACAGAGGAAAGCACAGCTTCTTTTAAAAATGATTGTGGAAGAAATACGTTGGGGAACAGTATTAGCGCAGACCTGAATTTTGCTATGAGGGTGCTCTGTAGATCTTTATGATTGCTCAGGTCACCCAGTGAACAGTTCTAAATATTTCTTACTCCTCCTTTGTGAAGGATTTTACAGATGAATGAAAAGGAAAATCAACATGACTAGGATCTAGATACCTCTTTCTATGCTGATTTTGTGTTAAAGAATTTTATTTTGCTTTCTAGTTCATGACCACTATGGATTCACCTGTACATTAAGTGAAAGAGTTTATTCTTGAAAAGCGGGGTAGGTGATTAACTGAGCCACCACTATTAAATAAGATACGCAGTCATATAATATTTAACTAGTCAGGCTAGTCTGCTCTGATTGTTCAGTCAGGTAAGTTTGATTTGCTTCATCCAAGCAATGCAAAGCAGCTGGAGTATGACAGTTCTTGAGAACCATTATTTCTAAAAAAAAACCCCACAACTTTATTCTGACAGCTCAAACTTACAGTCCGAGTGCAAATTGCCCTTTACCTAATGAGAGATCTCTGGATGATTCTTCCGAGTCCTCGGCTATGAATATGTTATATTTTTATCTACCAAGAATGTACTTGTGTTGATGGTGATCCCATACCTGCAAGATGTCTCAGCTTGTGTACTCAGGCAGGCTACTGGCTGGTGCAAGACTCAAGCAGTATTGGTCTAATCTGTCTCTGCTCTCCACGAAAAATGGATTTTATGTGTTTTTAGGAGGGTTTTTTAAAATCAAGTGTAGCTTTTTTTAAACCTGAACATGATGCTCTTCACAAAAAAGATAATTTGGTCATTATTAACTTATTATGTGTGTTCACTTTTTGTTCTGCATTGTTCTATTTTTCTGTGGGTTTTGTAAACATGCCATATTTGTGTATATATGTGTTCACTGTTTAATGAGCCCTATTAGTGCATATATACAGATACATGTATATATCTTCCTGCTCTTGGGGCCATGTCCTGCATCTGATATGCTCATTTAACTAAGCTTAATGAGCATTACATATTTATGCCATTTCAAGCATGGTACGTTGTCCTTGTGGAGGCCGTTTTGAATTTGAAGAACAGTATCCTTGCCAAGGACATTAGTTGGCTGTAACTGATGAAGAAGTCAGCTGGCTAAATGTACTTTTACCTCTTGGTGCCACTGTGAATAGGACCTTTTTGCTCTATGCTTTTCCTCTCGTGCTCTTAACTTTCCAGTTATCACTGATGAGACCAAAACCATGCATTTCATGCTGATCAATATAATTTAGCTATTATGGCATGAATTCACTGCAGTTCTACAAGTTTAATTTAATTTATATTTATAGTTTTCACTGCCTAAAGAAAACAGTTCTGAAATAAAACCTGTTTTTAATAGGAGCCCTAATCTGTTTGTTAAAACATAAAAAAAGAAAAAAAAAAAAAGATTGCAGTGAAATCCATGCCTTACTGCTATATATTTTCATTAAAAGGTTATTGACATTTTTCTCTCTGTATCTAAGTTATGACATCATTGCTGGATGGAATGGTTAATATTAGCATCATTTGTTGAAGTTCTCCCGTAAAATTTTAGACTTCTGGTTGTTTCTAACTAAACAGGTACGCAGGTGACACATCGTATCTTTAAGGCATGTTACCAGCTATTTGTTGCTTTCTATGAAAAATTTGGGCTTTGGAATCCAGTGTTACCAATTAACTACAACAGCTATTGAAATCTCTTGAAAATATTGGTAACAAAAGGCATCCATCTTTATCTTCTCTTATGACAAGGTTTAATGTGGTTTCACGACTTATTGATTTTTTACTATCAAATATACAGGAATATTCAATATTGTGCTTCTCATCTCATAAAATAGGCAAAGCTGAAGTAAGTCTCTGTTTAAATTAGACATGCTGATACTTTAGCTCTCTAATAGAGCAATTCCTTGGGATGTTGTGATGTATGGAGTGAGCTCACCAGCAATTCTTTAATCAAGACTAGTATCCCTAATTGTAAGTATCTCCCTGTCTGCATTTTTTAGGGCTATGAAAGCTTATAGTTGTACCTTATGTTGTTTCTTCCAAAGCCTACTAAATTTACCATTCCCACTGACTTCAAGTTTTCGATCAGGCCCTTCTTTACCTGTAAAATAGTGGAAGTATTTTTGGCTTGGATGTATTTGTGGCCATCTGAAATGTGTCCTAGGTACTTACATTTCCACAAAAGATGGGTAACCAAGAAGACAAAAGCGTGATGATTTCTGTATTTTTAAGACCTTTCTTTTCCTCTTTTGAAATGTTTAAAATATGTCTTTTAGTATTTCGTGAATCATCAGACCTTTCTAAATGTGCTTTTTATGAACTGTATATAAAAGAAAGGAACTGAATATGTATTTTCAGCTTCTACCATTTCCATTTCTGCTATTTTACTAACCCATCATTTAGCTTCTCAGTAGATTTAATGAGGAATTATTTAAAGCATTCACAGAAACCATTTGAGAAATAACATAAACACATTATGATATAGAAAGTGTGAAAAAGCATACAGAGCTGACAAGAAACCTCTTAATGTTCCTAGTCTGTAACTGCAGAAAAATGCATTTCACTAATTTTGTTAATGACTAGGTATTATCTACTTTTTTAAAAATATCCTTAATCACTGTACTCTGAGCTATCAGTCATGTTACCACTGAAGCACATGGACTGATGGGGGAACAGGTCTCTAGATTGGGGGTAATTCAGGTCTAAAAAGAAAGCAGAAATCAAGTCATACAAAATAAGGGGGAAAAAAACGCTCCATATAGCGTAGCTTTTTTTATAGATGAAAGAACTCCCTAGAACGCAGCCAAGAAACCTGACATGTTCTGGAAAACCACCATCAGTGACCTACCAAACTGTGTCTGTGTTATGTGTTAGAGAGTGCAAGAAGTTGTTAGTGATGCTCCATGAGCTGGTTTGTGAAAATTGCCAAGACAGATAGTATTTTTCTAAACGCTATAAGAAAATAGCAGTTAAATCCCCCTACCTGTTTCCATAACCTCAATCACCTGCTCTTAGTCCTGAGAAGCATTTAGCAGAAGTCTCTCTGTTATGTTTACTCTGTTTCACCTTGTCCTGAAGGTAAAGATGTGAGAGCAGGAGGTCCAGAAGGAGGCCTGTGTCAGAAGCTTGGAAGTGTAGAAACAGTGGGGCATTCCCAGGCTACCTTTGCAAGAAAAGGATTGGATGAGTGGAGATGACAGGAGATGAGGATTTTGGATTCATCCTACTGCTGGCCTATTGCACCTTAGTGCAATATGTAGATATTGCTGATGCCTTCAGCTCTGTGTGTGAATGGGAGTTCAGCAGCGTGCTCGAATCTCTTAACGTTTATTCTTCAAATAATTGTTGAGAAGACTAAGAAATAAGTAGCGGAAGAATTCATTGTTGCTGAAACATCTCCAACCAACAATAATCTAAGACACCAAGTTTCTCTGAGTAGCAAGCTTAAGATAGGAGTTGTGTGGATATTTGCAAGACTGGACATAGAAACTTCATAGTAGATTAGCTGAACCTTCAAGTAAGCCAAAACTGATACTTGGATAAATTCATCTATCTCCAATCAACAATCCATTATTCAGTTTAATGGTAACAGAGGTAAAACTCAGACAGTGGGGAAAACCCAGAAAATCTGGGTACTGGAAAATGTGTGTGCAGGAGCTAACTTGCACTTGGTAAAGTTTATTAGGTTGCCTATGTGGTAGCTCTGCCAGAACGGGGCTGGCTCTCACGGAGCTGTACAACAGCGCTGTACCATGGCTCAGTCCCCCTGCACTGCTTGTTCTGCTCCCAGGCCAGGACAACGCAAGTCAATCCTGCTCTGGGAGAGCTGGGGTTAATAAGGCCGGCCAGGTTCCATGTGGTTGCTCCACTGTAGTCCTCTCCTTCCAGGGACGGCCTGCAGAAGTGCAGAGCTGCACCCAGTTTGCAGCTGGGAGACTGACCAGCTGAGGCTGCGCACAGGGCAGAGGTAACTGTGTTTTTTCCAGACCCAAACTGACCCTGGAAGCAGGATAAGGGAGAGACTCTTCTAATCTTTGACCTATACCATTGTTTGTGCTTTTTTTTTTCCTAAGGTAAGCCACAGCTGTCCTCTCACCAGCTGTTCTTTGCGATAACCATTACCACTTAAAGTTCCTCTTAGCCTTGAAGAAGGTCAAAGTGTTCTTGGCATCCATTAGAAAAACAGAGATAAATTATAAGTGAAACCAGTTAGTCAAATAATAGTATAAACTTATTTCCCCATCCTCCCTAGACATAAACAATTTTGGGACTTTTCTTATCCTGTCAGATTACAGTTTGACAGCATCTCTACAAATCTCAACTCAGCAAGGTGGGCAAGTGTTTTAGTACCCTCTGCCCCATTCTTCTTAACATCTCACATTTGTCTTTAGGGTTTGGAAGTTTTCCTAGTTCCCCACCTTTGAGTAGAGAGGATTGGGTTTGGGGATTTTTTTTCTCTTTGTGGGACCTGCTATGTAATGCAACGTTTTTCTGCCTCTGCACAACTAGAAGACTACTGATTTGTTCTTTGCCCAATACTTTTGACTCAGCCTATTAACCATTCATTCTTTCCCATTAAGTTGACACCTTGGGGAAGAAAACAATTCATTACCATATAAATGGAGACAGCTTCTCTTTTCAAGTAAATTATCAATAACATCTTCATAGGCATGTTATCAAATTCCTCAGGCTTTGTGGACCAAGTTCAATTGACATTGGGTAGCACAACACAAAGTGAGATCACTTGAAAACTTTTAGCTAGGAAAGAAGGACTTTCTGCTGGCCTGGAGTGGTCAACGGGGTACTAAGGAAAGTTTTAAAACACTGAAAAGGCCTCCATTTCACACTTTGTCGTGAGCATTTATTAAGAGCTTTTTTTTCTATCAAGAACAGGATTTTTTCCCAATGTTTTTCATATCAGAAATACCAAATACGTAACAGTACTTGTAAAAAAAGAAACGTTTGATTGGTTTGTTGTTTGACTCTTAATTTTACCCTTTTAAGTAAAAGAGAAAAAAGCTCTCCATTGATTAACTGAACTAGACAAAGTTAAAAGTGTATTATATATCAGTTACTCATTCACAGCATCCCCAATGCTTATCTTGGGATTCTTACTAGTCTCGGTCTTTGAGAGCACTGTGTAGAGATTAGTAATTTAGTGAGTGTCAAAATGTGCTGAAATGTTCCATTGCAGTATGCTGGGTCCTCAGCAGATGGGACTGAAAATGCTTGCATGTAGGTTTTTCGCTGAGGACATTGCTGATGTCAACAGAAGGCATGCCCATCTCTTGGACAATAATAACCCAGTTAAGCAGGTCTGTGTTGATTGGAGTCACCCAGTTCACAGACTGGAGGGCAGAGCACACCTTGTGACATGAGGGAAACGCACTGTTTTTGTGGCTGAGCCAAAAGGAAGCACAGGAAAATACTTTTTTTTTTGTGAGATTTGCTCTCGGCAGATAATTTATAGCAGCACATTCAGTCCTCATATGAGCAGATGTAGCTTCTCTGAGCTTGGTATTTTTAATGCTCTTGCATCAGGAGCTGATTAGCCCGATTAGGACTGGGCATTAGATTCCAAAGGAAAATCAGCACTGGATAATCTGTGAGAGAGGAAATCTCTGAGCCCTTTACACCACCGTTGCCAGCAAATGGCTAAAATGTTAAGAACTGGAAAATCAGAACAGGCCTAACGAGTCAAGCCTCAAAGCTCCAACAGATGCAGCGTTGTATGTTGTCTGATACTGCTACAGGACTGAGCATAGACTCAAGTCCTGCTGAATTCAATGAAAACGGGTATATGCATTTTTGTGTACAATCGCTGCTTTTTCCTTTTTGTGGTTGAAATGGTCACTGAACTTCTTTTCTTCATTTTACGTTCATAGAATTGTAAAAGGGTTCTTAAGAGATCAGCCAGCCCATTCCCTGCCCCATGCAGTTTATTTCCTCACAGCAGCTGGAGATGGTAGAGAAAAGAGATAGTCTGTATTTAATAACTTCATTAATCGTTTTGTTGATGGTGTTCTCTGAAGTCACACCAGAAAGTATAATCTGTGTCTGTTCCCCAAGTGTCTTCTACACAAATAGCAAACTGTCCTTTCACTCTCTAGATTGACTGATACTCCCTGAGATTTGAAAAATACTGGCAACAGGCCTCTTTCAACATGATTTAATTTTTTTATTTGTTTTTGTTTCTTAGTAAAAGAGAACATGTCTGTCTTTTCTTGTCTTTATGGTATATGACATTGACCACAGAATCAGTAAAGGCATCTTTGAAATTTTAAACCTTCAACAGAGTATTTCAGAAACAAACATTTATTTGATAGAGGCAGGAGCTCCTTAGTAGAAGGGAAGGACCAAATGCTGTCTTCGAGTTTTCACCTTTAAAATTACTTCTTGTTACATTGTGTTTATGACTGCCATGGCATTAGAGAATAGGGTTATAAACCCTCCCAAATACTTAAAACGATTAAATATAGAAGGAATAAAGTTAGGTCTGATACAGCTACTTGGACATAAGTAGATAAGACCTCCTTTGAATTTGAAATGCGTATATGTAAGCCATATGCATTCTGCTTAGCTCTCTCCTAGCATAATCCTCAAAAACCACTCCTGTAGGAGGGCAGTTCAGCCATTTTAAGCCATGTGGATCACCAGATATTGTACTGATGTAAGTAAGCGTAAGCCAGATTGTGTGAGCGTTGCTGACGCCAGGTAGAACTGTTTCATGTGAAGCTGAGGGAGTTTGCTCACATCGAGTAGTTATTATCCAGGTTGCGTAATGCTTGTGGAATCTGGCTCCCTATTCACGCGTTCTGCCAAATGTAGCAGATGAAGAGGCATCATAAAATGTTTGCAGGATGTTCGAGATAATAGAATAGGATCATAAATCAGGCATTTGCGTTGTTCTGGAAAAGTCTGTCAGAACAACTTCTGTATTTATGAAACCTGTCCGCACCTTTCATCACATAGTGTTCTGTTCTGTATTCCTTTTCTCGCTTCTATAAGCTGTGAGAGATGGTCTTGCTTTGAACTTCTGCAAACTAGGTTTTTTTAGAATGAGACATTAATTTTTATTATTTTTTATTTTTGATAGTCATTTCCTTTTTGCAGTTAGCCGGCTCTGTCTGTCCCCACAGGCACCTTTTTTCTTTTTTTTTTTTTTTTTTTTTTNTTTTTTTTTAATAATTGAGCTTTGTGCTGAAGTGACAGACCCTTCTATTCATGGCTCAAATACATTGCAAAGTCTTGCACTTCTCTGCTACAAGACACACTGAGGACGATAGTGGCTATCCTGGCAAATGAGAGAATGGCACAGTATCCTTTCTCATTCCGTTTCTGCTTTCTGACACAATGGAGTCAGCACTAACTGTGCATGTATTTTTCTGATGTAGATACCTGTGCACTTGAAAATAGGTCCAAAACCCTCTCCTAGCTGAAGCAGTAAGAAACTAGTGATTTGGGTGCACTTGCTTCCACCCACTGGAGGTCAGCACAGATCTTCGTAGGAAGTAGGGAGAAGCACTCTGGACTTGTATGAAAAGGAAATGTCTGGTTACGATGCTCAGTGTTCCTAGGAAGGTGTGTTGGTCTGCATTGTGCCTAATGTCATTTTGAGACTCTTGACAGCAAATTACTTACACATTCTTCCGCTTGATTGAGAAAAAGAATAGAAGTGGGTTTTGGAAAACATCCACATTGTCAAGAGATATGATTACTGGTGGTGAGCTGAAAGTAGCAGCCAACTGGAAAAAAAAAATCAAATTATTTCCAAGTACATGAAGCCTAGTCATCTCATTTTTAAGGTTCAGGGGAAAGTCACTCCTTTGCACTGAAGAGTCAGGTTGAGAAAACAGGTTGAAGCAGTCAGAGAGGATGATTGGTCTTCAAACTCTGCTGTAATCTCCAGTTGTTTTCTAGATGGTCAGAATTTCACCCATAGATTTTAATATTCAAAAGGACCCTGATGACTCTGTCTGACAATCTGAATCACACAGGCAGTGAAATGAAAGGCCACACTGCTGAGGGGAAAATGAGCAAATCTTAAGATGTGGAAATCTTGGTACAAACTAGTGAGCTAAAAAGCAGGGTTGTCTTGCTCAACTACTTTCATGAAGTCCCACAAACATTATTGAGTTTAAAGCTGTCTTCATATTCCAAATGTCACAGTAAAAACGTAGCAACAAAGTATTATTTGGCTTTACTGTTATTAAATAAATTCAGCACTAGAATACAGCTTTGCAAGTGATTAATGTGGAAACTGCTTTGGCAGAGAATTAGTAAAATAATCTAGACAGAAAAGTGAAAACCAACTCTATCAAGTTCTCCCTTTTCCCTACAAAAAACAATCTCACAAGCACTATTTAGAAGTTGCGAAGACTTTCTTGCAAGCTTTTTCTCGAAGGCCACAATGAGATGCTATCTGTAATTGTTGTTATATGGATGTAAGTTCTCTGGAGAAATTTTGAGTAGCTTTATTGACATTTTTTGTATTAGCTGTAAGCAAAACAACTTCATCACCAGCAGAAGAATGAGAAAGTACAAGGTTTAAACCCAGATTTTGAATACAGCCCATTATTGCTGGCTGTATAAACAAAAATTTGCCAATGCTAAGGGAAGATAAACAAAAAATGTCTCCACTGCTGTTTCTGAAAAGAAAAAAAAAAGGCAACAACTATGGTATTACTATCAGAAAAAAAAGGTGTTTCTGTCAGATAAGGAACCAAGAACACATTCCTCACTAAATCTCTCCATCAGATGCGTAGCCTGTGTACTACTGTTACTAACCCCTTGCTCTGTAATCTCTCTGTATATATGTCTAATTTATCAGTTTCTTGTAGATTGTCAGCAGCCTGCTGCCTCCATACCGCCACACGGCTCACAACTAGCCAGGGGGCCAGATTGCCAGACTGTCAGGTAAACTTAACTAACTCTTCTCTTTGCACATAGCTGCATGCACGTCTTCAACTCCCCTCTTCTTCCTTATGTAAAAGCTCTTCACTACACTTCTTCACTAACAGCAAACTTTTAACAACTTGAGGAACAGTGATAATTTCTGCAGTGACAGTACAAACATGAATCACAGCATGCACGCACTTAGATCCATGTGAAAATATGGAAAAGAATGCAAAGTTGGATCTTGCAGTCCTAATTTGGTCTTTTTATGCAGGCAGTTTCTCAATTATGCCAAAATAATAATGATTTTATTTTGTTGCTAGATAAAGTTATGTAAGTGGGGGCTGTTTAATTTTAGGGCTAGGTGTAGGCTTTTCTTTTTCTAAGGTAGTATTTTAAAGGCATTTGTGGGATATTAGCAGATACTTTTCAGAAAGCTCTCCCTGACCTGGAAACTCTGACCCACTGCAGTCGGTTCTTAATCTTATCATTAAAAGTAAACTCCTGGTGTCCTTGCTTGTAGCTGGTGCAAAGGCTAAATCATGCTTCTGAGATGGTTGAGTTAATCAAGCCACAAAACCAAACCAAAGCAAGAAGAGATTATAATACTTTTCTTTATCTGTTCATGGTATATTCTGTGCATATATTCACTTATGCCTATACTCTCACATGAAACAGGTTACATTATTTTTAGACCTTAGCCTGATCTGTAGCGACCAAGTTGATCTATAGCCCTACATATAATGAAGCAATTTCCCACGCAGCACTAAAATTCACAAGCGTGGAAGTCTGCCGTGATGCCCACTGGGGAACGGGTGTGGTACAGCTTTCAGACTGCACATCAGGCACTGCTGAGCACTAATTCTGTGAGTCACAGGAGGTCTCTCAGTAGCCTTGGAACAGCTGCTTGATTTGTGCCTCTCTTTTATTGCCTATAAAGTGGAAGTATTATTAACTTCCTTACCATATACAGGTGTTATGAAAATTTTACTGAGAAGTTGGTGAAAGCTTCTTATAACTGACAAGTACCCTTTACTGGTTTGCTGTTTGGAGTTTTACAGAACACTGAAAAAAAGTTACTAGTTCCATTTAAAATTCTTAAAATCCCTGTGAAGTGGCTTCTGCTGTATTTTAGATGTTACAACAATTTCAGCATATCATTAGGTGCTTTGGATACATAAAAGTTTAATGTCAACAAGTCTTATTTTAACCCTATTTAATTTACCATCACAAAACCGAAGCCTATTCTGTTCCTTCCAGAGCTACTTTCCTGGTGGAGAATATGATCTACTACCACCCCTTTCTAAATGATAACACACAATTGCTCCTGCAATTTTAAAAATTCTTTGCGGAGTGGATGACCTACCTGATTTACTACTGCTATGCATTTGGCTGCAAGCATTACCTTGTTCTGCAAACAAACCCACAGAAAGGGATAAGGTCCAAAGGAAAGTCTCGGGGTTTTCTGGTTTGTCCCCGAATTCTTCCTCAGTTAGGAAAACCTTATTAGTTACAACCAGACTGGAAGTGTTGTTCAAGAGGCCTTTCTTGCCATGTTTCCAAATAAAACCCCTGCTATATGGGAAACAATAATGATAACTAAAAATATCATTAATATTTTTAAAAATTCAGATCAGTCATCCCACAAACAACACACACCTGTATACTTAGCTGGACTATTGACTTTCAAATGACTATCAGTTTTTACCACCAGATTGATACTCTTCCGGTGAAGGGAAAAGAACACACTATTTTTCATATATTTATATCGTTGCCTTGCTTGTCTCGGCCACATAGCTGCACAGTCTCACAAAGCAGTGAAGCGTTACAACAGATTTAATGCAAGTCAGCATGATGGAATGAGTTGAGTGATTTAAATAAAGTAACTGAAATCCAGAGTAAAAATTGAAGGCATTTAAAGAACCAGTTAGACTTACGGAGGTTCAGATTTTCGAAATTCAGCAGAGGAAGAAGACAGTCCCTCCTGGTTGGGAGGGAAAGCATATGGCACATATGCTTTCATTCACATGGTGATGACAAATGAGGCAGATTAAAGCTCTGCCCAGCCCTGAAGCCACTCACTTTAAGAGAAGTAGGCTTGTTTTTTAAGTCTTTCACATTATTCTCACAGTAATGTGATGTCTCAGTGGCATTTCACCCAATAGCTTGTTATGATTTGTGATTCACACAGATGTTTTCTGCAGCATGCAATATATCTAATCATCTTCAAACTAGTTAATAAGCCTGACGATAACACAGATTGATTCCCTCTGAGCTTTAACATAAAATATAGAGAGTTTTCCCTCATCCGTTATCTATACTGAATTTTAAGTGGGACTTGTGTAACTCTGGATTTCCTAGTAATTCTGATTCCAGTGCATAGGCTTTGGTGAACCTCACTGGATAAGCTATGAACAGATTCAAGCCAAAAAGAAACTCCAGGACACACGTAGTCAATTTATTTACCTATACATCTGCCTGTCTTTTTGCTCAAGTTTGCACATTTCAACTGGACCCTGGTCTGGAGAATCTGTGAGAAATTTTCTTAAAAGATTTTCTAAGTAAACTGATGCAACAATACATGAAAGTCTTGCTCTGCCTTCCATGCATCACCTCAATTTCTAGATCCAGGAGTATGGGGCAAGCAACCAAATCTAAAAATTACTGGATGATGTTCCCCTTCCCTAGCATCTGCAGCTACCTGTCCGATGGCCTGTATTGGACAAGACTAAAATATTGCCATCATCCAGCATGTCTGTGTTTGAATCGTGTTCAGGTTTCTGTTTAATGCAGAAAACCATGTTTTCGTTATCAGAGGCCAAAGTCTAGACCCAAATTATCTATTAATAAAAACAAACCCCCAAAACGTGATACTGCAGATGAAATTAATATTAATTTTAATGAGAAATAATGCTTTTATTTCATATAAAATAGGAAATAAATTAAAAATAAGGTAAAATATTACTGCATGAAAAATGGTTGCATTCTGAAAATATCACTGGTCTGTTTATATTTTCCATTGCTGATTTGTTACGGTTACAATCAATGCCAAAAAATATTGCATGCAAATGGCATCTTTAAGACAAAGAACATGGTACTTACTAACACCGGAGGGCTTTGCATGCTATTTTCCAATTGATTTTAGAAATACATGATTAGCATTTTGAGCGCTGGGGAAAAAAGGAGCTGCATAAAAGCAGAGAGTGATACTAACACAAAAAAATGACACAGATTTCATTCTTCAACTGAATGAATAGATCCCCAAATGATACCGGCGCTTAAAAAGAGGTTTACAAAAAACGTCTATTAAAACCAGATGTTTTAAAACCTGCGCATATCCCTTGGGGGGCGATGTAACAATGTTCTTTCTTATTCTCAGCTAATAGTCAACAGCTTCAGGTTCTTCCACGTCTTTCTATTGCTTTCTGTTATTAATCCCACCTGCCATCCTCTACTGCCCGCGACTGTCAATGTGCCTGATAGCTCAGCTCCAGGACCTACTGCCACGATCACCTATACTGCCATAAAAAGCACACTGCATGCCATGTGTCACTTGCTGATCCTGATGTAATTTTTGTTTATATACTGTTGCATTAATGAACTGAATGTATTGTGTTTCTGAAGACAGGGTGGTATAACAGTAGAGTTTTAAGAAAAAATTCAAATCTGCTAGGACTGCAAGTGATGTGTATAGATGTTGCTGCAAAGGTGCTTGATAACCCTGTAATTTTTTTTGTCCTCTTCTTAATGCCCCTAATATTTATTATTGGTTGAAAAGGGGATGGTGAGACAAAGTTTTATATTTCTTCTGTGCATAGAAGCGTGCTTGTATTCCAAAGTGAGAAGCAACGCAGAATTATCATGAAGAGAAAACAAATGTAATTCTAAGAACAGTGCTTCCTAATCTGAGCTTAATCTGGAATAGTTTGTTTTACAGTATTTGCAGCCAGGGCTGACTTTGTACTGAAGGTCATGCCAAAGCATTATTATATTTGTGTAGAGGAGAATCTCATGCGTTTCAAAGAGGTCCTCTTTTAGGCCATTGCTGTACATAACTAGTCTTAACTATGGCTATTTCCAGTTCTCTCCCTCAGATCATGAACATCTTGTGTTGCTTATTTCTAAAGTTAGGTAGGAAGCCCCCAAAGACAAACACATCTCTGCTAATGAGCAAGGAAAATGTCTGTCAAGTTTTTGTTCCTTTCCAACAATTACAGAAGTCCTTTGAAAAAATAACTGGGGCGGCAAGGGAGCAGAGTAAGGCGGTCTTTGTAGAGTAACATCACCACCTCCTTGTTTGTCTTCCCCAAATGTGATGTTAAAGTTCTAATTCACTTTTATTTCTGTGACGGACTTAAAACTAGTGTTGCTACTAAGCCTATCTTGAAAACTTAGGAGGTGTCGAAGCCAGGAGCTGGCTCTTGATGAGTGGAGATGTTTGAGAGTAAATGCAGACCTTTTGGGTCCATCTGCAGTCAATCCTGACACAATCTCATTTGAGTGCGGAGTAGGCAAAGATCTCACTTAGATCCCTCTTTAGATGCTGTATCTGCATCTGTATGGGGCAGAATATGGCAGAAGAAAAGGATAGTTGCAGCCATTGAAAGAATTACTTAGAGAAGACAGGTTTGGTGTCTTCTCAGAGTGTTCGAACAAGCAAGTCCAGCTACTAAGCTTCAAGAAAATATTTTAGATTAAATATTTATGCCTAGGTGCCTAAGGATAGACTGAATCTATATGTAAACTGAGGAGTCATAGTCCATAGCACTAAACACTTTGGGACTGACCTACTCAGACAGCAGAGCACAAAACACAGCTTGTGAGGTCCTGAGCTTCTGTAACCTACTCTCACCAGCCATTTTGCAATCAGGAAACTCATTTTCAGGAGCATTAATGTGAAACAGAATCTAACTTAAGACACGCAAGTCTATGATCTTCAAATAAGGCCAGAGGTGCAAGGACCGTAGCTCCTGCTGGATTGTAATACCTGTGGTCACAGTCTGCCAGACTTCTCTGATTTGAAAATGTGGACATTGCCATCTACTTTCTTAATGGTGATGGTACACACTTGTTTCTGTCTCCAAGCAAGCGCAATGTCATTTCTTTGTTTCCCTAAGTAAATGCTATATGTGGACCTACAGACATTTTCAGTACTGCTGGCATTTCCAGTGGCAGATTTTCAAATACCTCTGGCATTTCAAATTGATTCATTTCCAGCAATAGACTAATTTCATTCCTTCAGCCAACACTCCAATAGTCTGTGCTGCAGAGATAATATGTTACAGCATGGTTTCTAAAGAAGGAAAACGGAAAACGCAAATTTTCTTGAAGACAGGGACATAAATGATTGTGCTTCATCATATATCACACTGTTGAGCTTGGAATAACTTCAAGACTGTAGAACATTTAAAGCGTTAGGAAAAAAACTTCCCAGATACATTAAAGAAGTGGGTTTTGTTTGGTTGGGTTTTTTATATAAATTGCATTTACTTGCATTCTGTTTTGGTATCTCATTTTGCCACATGCTTTCCTTGAAAGATTAATGGCTGTCACTTAGCTTGACATCGGCAAGATGAGCTGAAGTTCACCCTTTTAAAACAGGACAGGCCAAGGCTGAGGAATCATACGGGACTCACTTAAGCTGTGTCCGCGCTGCTTACCACAGTGTAGCGTAGACTGCTGAGCTCCCTTTAAATGAGCAAACCTCATTATCCGAAGCTTTTCTAGCAGGAGCACCCTGGAACTCTGCACCAAGAGGTGGGGTACGTTTGTGTTAGCTGCCCTTCCTTTTGTGCTGCCGCTGCTGGGCTGCTACTCCAGCCCTGCATGGTTTGCTGAAAACTAGCTCAGACCTCTCTGCACTATATGACAGCATACACTATAAATGCACATTTAGAAGCTTAATGGGTGAATGCTGTTATCAGATAAATTGTACATAAAAACCAGTCAAGTGACAAAAGTATATGAGAGAATTGAAGAAGATTTCAACAGCACAAACCCCCAAACCCCCCTCAAAACACAACCCCCCCCACACCCTTTTGAAGTGTTAATTACAAAATATGTAATACTTATGTTGCCTGACACGGAAAGTTACACAGTATTTGTATGAATGTCCTAGTAAATAGGTCATGTTCAGTAAGAGATCACATTTTCACAAAGTGATGAATCCTGATTTCCAGACTGGCACTGTCCTTCATTTCAAACAATTAACAAGTTGCATATAAAAAAATCTTTAATGCTTACATGAAGATGGCACCTGTATTTCATCCTTCAAATTTACTCCCCTGTTTTGCACATGCCTTCATATCTTGACGCAGCGTTTTTCACCAGAGCATGCAAACAGCAATTGTGTCCATGAACTGGCAAGTGGGGTATCTGTGCCACTTCATGTATGCATCCAGCTGTCGCCACATGTGCGCAAGCTGAGAATTTTCTTTATGTATACTGTGTATCTGAAGACACAAATTTAGAGACAAGGCTTCATCCCCTTTTGAAGTTTGTTTCCAGCCCTGCACTATTTATGGGAATGTAAAAAGTTTGCTGTGTATTTTAAGCACTTTTTCTCTTTTCTTTTTAATTTTCAGTCCTAATGCTCTTCCAGAAGAGCAGCCACATTCCAGCTCTCAGTGTGCCCCTCTCAACTGTCTCTCTAAGCCTCCTCCTTACCCCTAATCTTCATATGCAACGTAAGAGAAAATGCAGACAGAGTGGAGTTCATGCAACAAAGGTTGGGGTTGTTCCCAGCAAGTGGGTAGACAATCCTGCCTTGTTGCTGCATTGACAAGTCTGGATTCATATCCCCTGCTCTGGCGACTGAGGGAAGGTTGAGAAGAAGAACACACAAAGCACAGAGCCCAACCTATCAAGAAGACTTTTTATGGTTCCTCTGATTGTATTCAAACTTTGCTATCACAAGTAAAGTGTAGTGAAATTTAACATCTCGACAAAAATGTTCCTCCCAGCTGCTTGGCTTTACCTCTGAAATAACGAGAGACTTAAGCCAATCTCAAGAAAAGTATGTTACAAAAATCCTACCCTCGCATCCTCTAAGTTCAGCCATAGGAACCAGTTCAAATTTCCTTTTGTCATTAAGGGTGTGATATTTATTTCTTACTTTATTTGCACCAGAATTTTGTGTTTATAAAATAGTCTTTTTTTTTTTTTGTGAGAGTTGTATTTAATTGATTTAATTTTTTAAAAACAAGCAGAAATAGCTTAAGTGAAGAATGACTGTGTTAATATGAAAAAGAGGCTCGTTGCATTGGCCAGCATATGGCCGATTTTTATTGCACAAAAATGTTGGAAATGGGTTGAATTGGAATGTTAACAATGACTGTATATTTTGCTGCTGCACTGATACTCTTTATGCACTTGGTTTTTTAATTCCTATTGCATTAGCTTCTGGTTTTGTTCTAGCTCTTCACTGAAAGATAATTATTAAGCCTAAGAAGGAGATGAAAGGATGATGTATTGATTCGTTTTCAATTGTTTGCTTGCATTGTAATTGTATTTTTGCATTTCAGACAAGTAGACGAATTGGTGCTGTTTTTTGGGGTTACTTTCTATTTGGTATCTGAGAAAGAAAATCTAAAACAAGTAAAATGCTGTGTGCTGATTAAAAACATTCTTTCCTCCCGCTCCCATATTCAGGACACTAGCTCGAGGCCTTACCGGGAAAGGCTAGTATGAATGGCGAAGTCGCGTGCATTTCGTGTGAAGTATTCTGTGGTGAAAGAACTCATGCAGGTAGGGTTAACGGTGTGGATCAGAGTTCGTAGGACTTTACTGCAGTGCATTTTTTTCCTTGCCAAAAATCAACAGACACAGAACCTTAGCTCATGTCAGTTTATGACAAATACTCAGGTGATCTACACTACGCAGACTCTATCGCAACAGTGCACAGTGTTCCTAGTTAAAGATTCTTTCCTGTAAAAGCTGAGTAAGTCTGGGTTTTTTCTTAAAAAGTAGTGAGTTTCAGAAGAAAATCGAGGATAGAGGAATTTATTTTGCACAGTACCTGACAGCAAGGCAAGCAGCTGAGTAGGGGTCATGGTTCAGCATCTATGGGCTTCCCGTCTGGTCAACAGCTAGAAAAAGAAGTCTGCAGCACTGCCTGTCTACCTACCTGTTGGTAACTAGCAGACTCCTTGCTTTGTCAGGTGGCCTTAATTAATTTACAGAAGAAAGGCTTAGATATTTCCACACGTCTCTATTCCTTCTCTGCAGCATATGTATGGCCAACAAGTGGGAAACACAGTACAGCATAAGGTACGGAGCAGCTGGGGGGGAAAAAATTGCTGCAGGTGTGGTTGGAATAATTCTTTCATATTCTGCCTGAATCTGAGAAAATGAAGTCAGTCTTCTGTTAGCAACAGTGCTTACCAAATGTTACGATACACAAAGCATCAGCAGAGGAAAGAATCGGTGACCACTCAGTGTGCCTAACAAATCATTATTACCATAGTACCAGTAACGAAGGTGCTGTAAATAGAAATACTCTATGTCATCAACAACGTCCGTCGTGTAACCTTGGCAAAGCAGCTGAGCTGTTGTAACAAAACATTCAGAGTCAGAGGTGGAGAAAACAGGAACAAACTGATGTCCAATTTTGATCGGATCAAACAGCCAACACTCGGCAGTGTTTCGACTTCAGTTTCCATGCAGTTCGCATGATTCTTCTCATATACATTTACACCGCTGTTCAGTATCATACTTAACCTACGTGTTGTCTTGTCATAGAAAAGTTGAGTGAAACCTTGTTCAGCTCTATCATAATGTCTGACACTGAGATTAGCTGCTATTTTGATTTTTATTTTTTAAAAAACCAACATTTTGTCTGAGGCAAACGCTGCCTTCAAAAAGCGTCTCAGAATCCCTGACCTTGTCAGACTGGTGTATGAATATTGCACAGTGGCACGTCTGCATCCAACAAAGACAGCTACTGTATATTGTTAAAAAGAATTTGCATTGCATTTTGAATACAGTTACTGCGAGCTGCACTTGGAATAGTTTTTCCTATTTTCATATCCAAATCAAATGCATTTTCTCTGAATTTAAGTTAAATTAAACGCAAATTCAGTGAAATACATTTACTTTCTATACAGATACGAATTTATTTGAAAAAATGTTGTATCGGAACAGTTGTTTAGAAACGTATTTGTTTCCAGTTGTGATTTGCAGAGCAACTTTGGGAAGTTGAAATATTGTACTGGTATGTCCATTTGGATTAAGAGTCACGCAACAGCATCCAGTGGCATAGAAATTGCGGCCCCGTTTTATAGAAATAAATGGGTTTATTAAATTTTTTATTCTCTTAAGCTTTAAATTCTTCATTTCTAAGTTTTCAATTTACATTTTTTTATATGTAATAGAACTTCAGTGTTGGAAATGTAAGAGAACTAGAAAAAAAAAACAACTTAAATGTACAAATGGCTGTAGTTATTGCATTGTAAGTTATAAAACTGTGTAGGTCCCTGGGACAACTTTTGTCAGTTAACCAGTACAAAATAAAACATGTATCTTGAACTTGAGATGATAAACTCTTCTTTATTATATAGTGATTGATAACATACAACTTTGTGAGAGGTTTTGTAGGAAATATTTACACACAGACAAAACTAGAAACAAAAGCCTGTTTTTTTTAAGGGTTGCAAAATATTATATTTTGCCCATTTAAAATCAGAATATATGTCAAGACATCATAAACTGATTTTTAAACATTAAGAAAAAAAATAGTACATGTATTTTGTAACTATTGAGTAGACTCAGAAAGGCTGAAATGTGTGCTACACAGTAAAGCAGCAATTCAAATCCTGCTCCAACTTTCGTATCTGAAATACAGCTTTCATTCTCTATGATGGCCTTGAAATTTCTTAGGATTTGGAATAGCCTATTTGGTTCTGGGGCATTTTGGTTTGGGTTTTATTTTCTGATGCAGTGAAAAAATATTCCTTGTTCAGTGAAATGATCCACTTCTGGAAATCCAGTTTATAGAAAATATGTGGGAAAGAAAAGAAAAAAAGAAAACAATATAAGGGGAGAAAGAGATTAATAAATACGTTGTAAAATGTAATAGTATAGAAAATATATTTTCTATCAGTCCGAGTACAAATAGACATTTTACAGAAAGAGGAAATATTACCATTTTTCATGCTAATTGTATAGAAGTTTCTGCCTTCTAAATGGGCGCAACAGTGATATTCTTTCTGAATGATCTGATTGACAAGTTGGCATCTCTGTGCTTTCTCCATCCACATTTTTCACAGTAAATTAATGTAACCATAGCTATACAGTAGGGTTCATAGAATGAACTGTAATTAAGGTAACGCTGCAAGTTTTAATGCCAAGATGAATTTCAGTTTATTTTTTATTTTTAAAAAATTGTGAACTTGTTTAAGCCATTTGCCATATTTAAGCGTGAACAGAAAGGAGATTATGTTATGAAATATAACCTCACTTATGAAATATGACCTCACCTACAAAGGCTGCTCATGATAATTTAAGTAAGCTGTTAGCAAAATATGACCCAGTCCTCATCACAGTGGGAACAACACCCATGAGTCTGGGCCCTTATTTTGATACCAATCTTATCATTCAGCATGCAATGCCAAAGTCAGTAGTTGTGCTACCAATTCCACTATAGCTGGATTGATGATCATTGTAAGTTAAAGATTTTATCAGCCCTTCTGAGGTCTGTTCCTTTCTTTGGCGAAAGATGCATATCCACTGAGGTTACAGTAAATTTCTTTCTTTTGTACTTCGGAAATCTTCGTTTGAGAATGGCAGGCACTGATGTTTTACCTTTGAAGTATGATAATTGCTATAGTTACCTCTTTAAAAATTCCAGTCATCACTTTTCTTCAGTTTTCCTTTGCTGTGTGTGCAGTGAGTCTGAAAGGGATATACAATATTCAGCCTTTTTTTTAGCCATTAAGGGTTGTTCTTTTTAGTATAACTAAGCATCCTGTGGAAAAGAAACAAAAAAGCAATTGCCTTTTGCCTTCAGGCACAAATGCATCTAAATATGCAATGTAAAATGCGTGCATGAGATTCTTAACATCGTGTAGCTTTTCCATATCCATAACTAAGCTAGAAAATTCTTATTTCTTGTGCAATCTGCATAGTCCTCCTGCTAGAAAGGCAAGACAACTATCACAGAGAGTCTGTATCTTTCATTCTGAGGTACGTGGTTTAAATCCTCATTGAATTTTAATCTGTTTCCCGTGGAGTTCTTGAAAATCCCCTTCGTGAAATCTAATGGCAACCAAGTGACAAACTAACAAAAGGTAAAGGAAAAATCCTATATTCCATAACTGGGGTTAATGTGTGGGCAGACTCTGGGTAATAGGGCTTTGTCTTTCAAAAATGTCTTTCTACAAAGGTCTGTATTTGTTTTGATTATCATGATTTGCTTTAAAAGAAAGAGTGGAGAAGAGTGTATGTTTTTTCTCAGTATTAGTAAACTGAGTTAAAAAGTTAGTATTGATTATCTGGCTATTGGATATCAAGAATATTTTGGAAATCAGTAAACACAAGCGATTGATAAAAGTTTCAAGTAGACTGGCTTGCTAGCTGAGTTGTTATTTTATCAGCTATGAAGAAGAAATAAGAGTAATCTAGCTTTTTTTTTACCTCCTGTTCAGAGATATGGCTATGTGTGCTATACCAGTGGATAAATTAAGTCTATTTCATTAGTTATTGCCCTACTGATTTTCAGCCTTGTGGTTTGACTGTTAAAGGGTTAATTAATTTGATCCTTTGTAAACAATTAAAAAAAAAAAGAAAACTGATGTTTTGTGACTTTTGTAATCTATGGAATGTTTCCATTTGCATGATGTTCTGTATCTAACGAACCATACAGATTGCTGTGTTCCTTTCAAGAGTTTTAACATTGGTGGAGTTTGTGACAAACACAAATTTGTATACTGTATGTTTACTGCTGTAATAACTCAGCTACTCCTATGTTGAATTGACATTATGTTGTCCTGCCTTCTTGGGGTTAAATGATGGAGTGTTTCTAGATGGTGAAGAATATAAAAGTATAGATGTTCATTTGCAAAAGACTGAATATTGGAAACTCTTCTTGTTGCTACTTTATGCTAAAAGCAAAAAAGTTAAATAATTCTTGTTTCCAAAAATGCATCATTTGTTTTTAAAATTGAAGTAATTCCCATGTTAACCCTTCCTTGTCCTTGTAGACAATCCTAGATTAATGCCTTGTGAGGGATTCATAAAGTCTGTGCTTGTACATGTGTAATATGATCATGCAGTCAAATGGTTGGGAAAAACACTCTAGTGCTGAAGAAAATAATTAAAAGAAGCCAATATACTGATTCTTACATCTTTATGTTCCAATTAAAATTACAGTGTAATGCATAACTGTTCCAGTGAATAAACTGGCCATTTTTGTTCATTTAATTCCATGCTGTCTGGTCTACTTCTATTTACGTCAGTTCACAGTGTGTTGGCTAGGGTTATACTTTTGCATTTATTTAGTTCTTAAAGACCCATAATTGTAAGTTTAAAAGATATCAGATAGGAAATTGAGAAGGGAAATCAACATTATAGGAAAAGGGAATCAGAATTAAAGCAGAGATGCTTCCTCTGTTTTCTGAGATTGAGGCAGACACTAAAATACAGACTCATTCCCCATATAGTGTTTCCAACAGATTTGAGTAATCTCTGAAATGCTGCAACACCTGCATAAAGTCTCAGTACAAGAATACTTTGTAAGATGTAGATCTCCACCCTCAGGAGACGTGGAAGGAAAGGAAGAGCTGAAGTCAGCATAAAATTGTCTTGGGGAGTGCTGTGCATACCATACCTGCTTTTTCAAGTAAGAAACGTCTTTTATCTCTCGTGGAAGAGAAGAGCCTTGCTCTGACAGCAAGGGGGTCAAAATCCTCCCTCAGCAGCCAGTGCCGCAGTGGTCCGGGAGCGTGGCCGTGGCAGGCAGGTGGCCGCGGCAGCTCCTCTGGTGAACCTCACTGCTGGCAGGGTCTCTGAGGGGCAGCAAATGTCCAGCTTTTAGAATTGGGCCAGGAAAAGGGAAGAGCCTGGAGGAAGGATTGCACCTGCTGTGATGTTTGACTCAATGGGAACTATTGGAGGGCTGTCTTTGTTCTCTTTTATTTTTCTTTGTTTTGCTGGCTGCCGAGGCGCTTTGGAGAGTAACAGGATTTGTGCACAGTGACAGAAATGTAGTTCAAGAGCTGTTACTTGTCTTAAGTTCTTCCCGCTTCTCTCTTTTCTTCCTTTTTCTCATGTAGCAGGGGAAGGTCTCCCACCATGTCTGTGTTCATTGCAGAAGTGCCTTCGGTATGGTGTTGCATGATCATTTTAGCAGAAGTGTGACTGCTCAGGGTAGAATTTTCTTACACTTCTCTTCAATTTCAAATTAAAAGAGTTTCTGAGAAGAAAAAAACAGGGAGAGCAGACTTTTCTTCCTCAGGGTATTTGTTTTGACAGCAGTTTTGGAGGGTTGCCCCTTGTGTGAATGTTCTCATGGCAAAGTTGATTTGAGAAAGTTCTAACCCTTATTGCTCCTTCCCCTTCCTCTGTGTCATCCCTTCAGCTTGTCCTGTGCAGCTCTCTGAGAGGCAATGGTATGAGTAAGGTCACTGAAATAGTCTGGATTAAAAAAAAAGAAAAAGAAACAACTCCAAAAATATATCTTTTGTTTCCAAAGAAAATGTCTGTGTAATATCTCCCTTGTTCTGGTGCAGGAGGTAATTTCTGACAAATGAACTATTGGTTTTCCTATAGAAATATGCCAGATGATAATGGAAAAGATCCTGAAGCTAAAGTTTACAGTGACTGCCACTGCAAGTCTTTGTTTCTGGATACCTCCCTTCGTAAATCCTGCAGTTAAGCTTAGAGAAATGCCAAGCACTCCCAGTTATACCTAAAGGCAGCAGGAGCCATAGTTTGACTCTCTTAACACCATAAAACACTGACAACTCAGATTGAGCACAAAAAAATTACTGCGTAATTTTGAACAATGTTGAAACCTAGATTTCATGAGACCAATAATAAGAACAGAGGTACTAATTACGAAGAGGGCCATATTAAAGGGCCTGACATCCACATCTTCTAGCAGCCTGTCAATGACAAACATAAAAGAGAATATTTTATATATAGAACAAAATACAGGGTGAAAATGGAGCTAAAATAGGTAATAATAATTATGTGCATCCTTGGAAAAAATATTTGGAATAAAGCTAGCTCTCATCTATTTGACTATGCTAAAGGCACAGGCACAACTGCTTTCCTCTCAGTGGAAAGTTTGGGTGATTGCCTGAATGAAAGAAGAAAGTCCTAACTTTGCATAAAAATGAGGCTTAATACTGTAGTTGACAACTCAGCAGAAGCTTAATAATCCAGTAAAAAATATTGACCTTTGCAAGAAGGATTCCTTTTTGACTAGAACAGTATATTAGAAAACACACATTTCTCTCATTATTATTTATAAATTCTCTTATATCGTATTGGAGGTATCTAACTTCAGGAATAAGGTTTGGTGGCTGGTTTTAGAGAAAAAAAAACCAAACGTTTAAACTATTGTTATAATAATACATGACTGAGAAAATGTGGGGTTTTTTTTGTAAGAAAGCTCCATATTAGGCAGGGGAAAGAAGCCCTTTCATGTCCCTTAAGTGAGTTATCAGGAAACTTTGGAAATAAATAATGAGACAGTTCTGTCCATTTAAATTAATTCATAGAATTCCCTACCTGGGAAGGGCTGTTATCTTTTTAAGTATTGATTACCTCCGTCAAGGAAGTTGATTTTTGCTATTCAATGCTGCCATATTGGTTAAGGTATTAAAACTGAGGCTATTTACTCAGATTAGGAATATAATATGGAAGGCTACATGAGTACAGAGCTCCCTTGAAGATCAAATTCTGAATGCAGAGGCTGTGGGCCCAATATTTTGTTCCCCCCTCACAGAGATGGGAAAGACCTATGATCACGGGAGAAAAGGAGCTACTGTTTTTACAGCACACAGGTCGTCTTCTGTCCACCTATAGAAGACTAAATGGCTTTGCTATAGCAATAAGAAACCCCTGTTACGACCTCTGTGAACTCAGATGGCTCAGTGCTGATCCATCCAAGGTAGCTCTTTCTATAGGGATACAGCTTGTTAGTACTCTAAGACAAAGCAGCAGCTCTCCTTCATGGCTATACGGATGCTACCATCAGGCCCTAGACCAGGCAAGGTGCTTCAGAATCAGGTGGGGTTTGACCCGTGTCATTCACAGTTGTTTGGGAAACTTGCTTTGACCCGAGTTAATGGACCTGCCATTCAGGTTGTTCCTTTGAAATTTGATTTAAAGGGATCCCTGGGTTGGAGCAAAGCTCCACAGGCTGTAGTGGGCTCCATCTGGATGTTTGGCATTCACCTGTGTGGAGCAGATGACAGAAAGGGGGGAGATAACATGGAGTATCTCGTGCAATTTGAAGATGTGACTGACAAGTGCTTTTGTGGCCAGCTAGTGACTCAACTTCAGCAAAACATAAAATTAGAACTTAAATAAATGCACTGCATACAAATACCAACAATCTCAAAGTCCTACGTTACTTAAAAAGAAAATGCCTCTGTGAAGCCACCGCTGCTTTCAAAGATTTTTGTTATCTAAGCCAAATGCAAAGTAGCTCTTTTTATCTTCAGAGCACTCTATGCAAATTTATCCATTCCCAAAACATCTTTGCAAAATGGGTACTGTTATCTCTCACCTACAGATAGACAAATTGAGACCATGTGATGGGAAAACAACACTCAACAAAGCGAGCCAAGTTTCTTTACATGTAACCCTTCACCTCTCCACGTACATCCATGCTGCCCACACCGGAATATCAAAGTGGTTTTAGATGTGGTAGCCAGGTGCTCTCGCAAAGGTGAGTTCTTTAGTCCCTGTGGTACATACCCTGCTCCAAAACCTGTATTGTTCAAGTGCTTGCGTTGATTCAGAGCTTGTTCCCTATTTCTGCAGTGCTAATAGATTCTCACTATAAATAGCGGAGGTTTAACATCCACTTTCTGGTTTTAATTTCCCTAGACCTATGCCCTCCTTCTGACTGTCTGCCAGGCCTGTAAACCAAAAAGGCGATTTGACTCACGAGGTCCAAGATGAAAACACTGCCTAAACGTGGGAAAGCTTTCTTACCCCAACAATGTTAGCTCAGTAAAATATAGATGCTCTTTTTTTGGCAGAGTGACTTTAAAGTGATTGCATCCTTTTAAAGACTGTGTTCAAAATTGTGAATATAAATCTGCAACAGAGCCAAAATTAGGATTCTGGAGTTTCTGAAGTTTTAGACCCCTTGTCTAGGCAATTATGCTTAGTGCTATCTATGCTTGAATACAAAAGCATGGCACATTTCAGTGTGGTAAAGTTACAGCCATTTGCAGCGCATAAAGCCTCGGATGTGTACTGTAAAGCTTGCTCGACGTACTGAGTTCCAAAATTAGACAATGTTAGATCTCTGGAGGTAAAAATACATTTTAAAAATTATAAATATGAATGGAATGCTATTTTTGAGGTTCGGGATACAAGAGAGAGTTTAAGTGGAACAGGAGCAGCATTTATATCCTTTTCACAGCCTTTGCTCCAAATAATCACATTTCAGCCCCAAAAGATCCAAGGGAGTCTGTGGAATGTGGAACAGAATGAAGGAAAACAAGGGTGGATGAAGCTAACTTAGAGGAGTCTGCAAATGCAGCAACAGCTTTGAAGTCTCTGTGTTTAAAGTCAGTATAAATTATTGAGAAGCATGCTGAAACCCCTGTGCATGTACCATATGCCTCATTAGGAAAAACCTTAAGTACCTGACAGCTTGGTTTTTAACAGTAAGGAAAAGAAACAACGTTAAGGGAATATTGCAATATCGAGACCAGTATACTCTCTTCCAGAGCTGGAAGTAATAATTATGCCTTTCTTTTCACAACATGTTTTATCAGTCAGTTGGTCTCCAGGTGTTGATCTGTTAAGAAGAGAACCAAAACATTTTACTTTACTGTTTAGGTAAGCATTCATAGAGAGACAATGGTTAATATTTAATGTATACAGTACCTCAGCAGTACACGACTCTTGAAACAAAGTACGATCTCATACGTCATAGCACTGAAGAAAGAGCGGAGCTCAGGCTTGGCATTGGGATTGGGAATAACTGCAAAGCAATGGCAAAGATTACTTCATTTTCACGGTCACACGTTTCCGTGTGGACAGAGCCCCTGCTCCCTGCTGCAGCCCTCCCCAGAGCTTGTGCGTAGGGGGCACGTCAGAAAAACAGCTCATAGCAGCCACCAGCTCCTTCCACGCAAGCTGTCATCTTTTCCCCAGGAGTCACTACCAGCTGTCCCATCACCTCACCAGGCACGGGCCCCTCTGAGAAGAAGGAGAAGCCACAGGGCCCAAAAGAGATGGTGGCTAGGAGCTGGCTGCCACCACCATCAGCGGATTCGCACAGCCCACCGTCAGCTCCCCAGTGACCCCTTGGAAAAGCACACCAACGATCTCGCTGGTATTTATTTTCCTGCCAGACCACAAGGAACTTGTGGGCCATACCAGGAGCAGCGTTGCCTAATTTAAACGATTTCCAACAGTGAATTTAACTTGATCTGGCAAAAAGCTAGAGAGACTATTGATTTTGGATGTGGGGTGCACCTAAAAGAGTTGTCACTCCTGCCCCAGGAATCAGACCCTGCTAAAATGTCTCAAATGGGGAGCTTAGACCATGGTTTTTTAACTTTTTTTCATAGTGGCTGTTGGCTGTCACTGCAGAAGGAAAGAAGAAACAGGATGAGAGTAAAATATTTTCTCTAGTATAACTTGCTTTCTGTCTTCTTTTTACTAACATGACTTTATGGAAGTTTGTTTTCACCTGTTGTTAATCCAAATCAAAGCTAAAGCATTGTTGCTAATGGTATCTAAATGTCTGACATAAACTGGATAGTGGGAAACATATTTCATTAACGTTTGGTGGTGATAATGAAGAATATTCTGACTTCTAAAAGCAATCAGTCTTTGTTAAATGAATGCCACTCTGCAAGACTTATCTAACAAAACCAGTTAAATAGCAATTACTGCCTCTAAGCAGCAATCCTTCAGTAAAACTAAGGGATATGTGTGATAGCTTTATCTCAATATGATTTCAATAAATTCCAAGAATTTGTTCACAATAGACAAAATACTTCCATGCCACAAAAAAGGGCAAGACAAAATTAACATCGAGGTGGTACGTAGCAGGAATGTTTCTTCCTTTGCTTATCATAGTGCTGTTCTTGCAGAGCTACATGTTAGTGTTCACTGAAAGGGGATTTCATCAACGCTTATAAATATCTAAAGGGTGGGTGTCAAGAAGATGGGGCCAGACTCTTTTCGGTGGTGCCCAGCGACAGGACAAAGGGCAACGGGCACAAACTGGAACACAGGAAATTGCATCTGAACATGAGGAAAAACTTCTTTGAGGGTGACAGAGCACTGGAACAGGCTGCCCAGAGGGGCTGTGGAGTCTCCTTCTCTGGAGATATTCAAAACCCGCCTGGATGCATTCCTGTCCAACCTGCTCTAGGTGAACCTGCTTTGGCAGGGGGCATTGAACTAGATGATCTCTGAAGGTCCCTTCCAACCCCTACCATTCTGTGATTCTGTGATCTGTGTGGTAGAGAAAGTAGCCCTGGCTGTGGGGGGTATAAATAAGATTCTTTATTACAGTGGCTGGAAGTGGACAAAACCTGCTGCTGGGTAGTCCCCATAACTACCTTTGATAGGGCCCAAAACGACAACAGGGCAAAACAGATTAAACACGACAATGTTCCCTCTTATACAGTCAAGCAAGACAAAACAGAGATCTATATTAGAAGCATATTCTGGGTGAAAAGAAACTGCCATGGATTTTCTTCTGAGGGCTACCTACCCATCCTTTTTTGACTCAGCATTTAATACCCTGGAGTGCTTGTCATGGGCTACTTCTGATGTTTGACTCATTATTCACGCTGTTGACCCTGCAGCTCCTTCTTATGGGGAAGTAAAGCCATTTCTAAGATATGGTGAGTTCTAGACTTTTTGATGGGGAGTGAATAACAAAAAAAGCTGGGTGCAATTTTCGAGTAAGCCAGCGTAATCCTATAAATTCAGGGTCCACACCCTGTTCTGACACACACGCACTGGGCGCTGCACAGGGAACATGCATCAGGCTTGAGTCCCTCTCATCTTTGTAAGCCACTCCCCAGGCTAAGAAGCCGGAGTCTGCAGCCTCAGGCTGAAAGTAATATTATGCCTTTGAATGCGGGATTCTGTGTTTGCCTGCTGATTTAACCGAGGTTAAGTATCTGCCTCGCACTTGCTTGCTTAGTCTGTGTATCTCTGTTGCACACACTGCAGTTGCTTTGTGCATTGTAACTGCTGCTGCCATTGGAAGAGACTTTTCATCTGGAATGTGCACGAGGGCCTGAGATGAGTGAGATTCTTCTCTAATTAGTATCCTACTCTATCTTTTGCTATATTGGTTCTTGTTCTTCATTATTCTTCTCTGCTGGCAGAACTGGTTTGTGGGTTATACCCTATGCAGTTCAACCAAGATTCAAAATGTATGATGAGCTGTACCCAACTTAGGCAGGACTTGGCTTGGCTAGCTATGTATTTAAGTATGGATTTTCGAAATTACAAGTTGCATTTTAATTATAGCTTTTATTTGGAGGTTCGTATCTAACAGCAAATGGCATTTTTCTGTCAGACCTCAGAGAAGGTACTGTCCAAAGTAGCTCTAAAGATGTTAATATTTGTAATGTTTAGAAACATTATACATGTATTTTGTTAGGTGATGAGTTCACACATCTTCTTTCTCAAGGTCCTGTACATTAATGCTCTAAAAATATGTTACTACACAGATTTACTGTGGGGTACAGCACAAGGTGGTACTCAGAGAAACCAAAGCTAGAGGCCATAAACTGAATCCAGGAACAGATTTAGTGTGTAGCTGAGAAGAAAATAAAGTTAAGCTCCAGCAGAAATAAAGAAACTTGACCAGAGGCAACAACAGAAACAGTCTCACTCAAGGAGTTAGTCAAAATCAAGTCTTCTGAAAGCTGTTTCCATTAGGAGAAGAAAAGGTTAATACAAAGAGGTTTACTGGAGGAACAATGGTTTACATACAAAGTGAAGCATTTGTTTTCTCACAAACTAAACAAAGATTGCCTATAAAGTCCTGTTTCCCTGAATGCTTCGGGGCTCCAGCAGCATGAGATGAGTGCTTGCAAGCCTTTCACATGCCAGAAGTGCTCTTTCAACTTTTTCTCGAGGCCAGTCCTTGCCAGCTGTCCTTGCCTTCCTTCTACACCTCGGTGTGCTTCCATAGTCTTCCTGTTGTTCCTCCCGCATGCAAATAGGTATAATTAAATCAAGTCTCCACCACTGCATTTCTCACCACCCCCACAGAACGTTTTGGAGCCAGATGGCCCGGCGAGTGCCCACACTGTTCAAGTGGGTTAGCTGTGGCTTACTGCTTGCCTCCGTTACCATACAACAGAGGGGTACATAACTCTTCCCACATCGCCTAGGGTGGGAGGTGTGCTGCAAGGCTTTTGTTCAAGTAGTGTCATTTTCTGACCTTCATATATTTTAAGCAGAGTTGGCAGCACTGTCTGTGTTTAAGCTTATTCAATATTTTCTGTTCTCGGATCTCGTCTCCAATTATTACACTAAATCTTTAATCATTTAGGGTGATGTTTTCCAAGATAATATCTCTCTCAGATTAACTTTTTGCACTTAAAAAAATGTTTTTCCTCTTGCTGACATTGCCAAAAGACTCAGTGTCTCTCCCTGGAGATGGACAAGACAACAGATTGAGAGCACTGTATAAAAAAGTAGGAAGGGCATGCCAGAAGGGGCGGCCGGTTGTTACCCTGTTAAAGCAGGCAGAACGGACCTGTTACTGGTGCACAGCAGTTCAGAACCAGCTTGAACCAGCTGCTCCAGGTCTGTGCTGTAACTTACTGAAAAGAAAAGAGACAATAAGCTACTATGAGAAGCCCGTACTGCACTGCAGCGTACAAATGCTCTACCATGAATTCACTGACTGTGCGAATTTCTTCTATCACAGGCTGTCACCTCACTGCTTTAAATACATCAGTGTGCTTCAGGAGGATTTTCTCAAGAAAATGAGCTTTTCTCAAGAAAATGAGAATCATGCTCACGATTCTCTTTTCTGAGGTGACCTTCATTTTCCAGAGTGACATTGTAATAAGTTACCACTCACAGATAACATTGCAGAAAACAAAATTAACATGGTTCCTACCATTTGGTTGGGATTTGTAGGGTGTGTGCATTTGGCCTTGCTTCCTTAGCTGTTTTCCTTCCAGGAGCAGAGCTCTATGTTTAAAGAAGCAAGTACAAAGTTCAATAATAAGTGATAATTATGCCTGGCTAAAGATTGGCCGTTGAGAAATCGGTTAATATTTGGGTTAATCTCCCTTCAGTTATCAACTATAAGAGAAACAGAGAAAGCTCTTCTATTTTCAATCTTACTTTCATTCTCAGAAGCTAACATTTTATATTTTACAACTGTATTGACATCTTGGACAACTTTGAACAAATCACCTCCTGTAATACCTCATTTCCCTCCCCTGTCAAGAGAGGCTGATACTTCCTCCTTGGTGAAGTGCTTTGAGAATTATTAACGAGAGGTTCTCTACCTCTCTTGCTCTCTCCTTGTTTAAATTGGTAATACTAAAGATTACCCAGTACTAGAATTGGTCTGAGTCCAGAGGAAGATTTAAATGTTCACCGGTGTTCTGGAAAAAGTTTTTTATCTGAATGAGTTAATGATTGATCCTTGCTACACATCGATGAACTGTATGTAGCTGAAGTTCACAAGAATCTCTAGCTCCTTGCAATGAAGTCAGCAGGTACTAATGCTCTTCATAAGTATATTCATCTCCATATGCCCAACCCAGGTCAGGTGAATGAAGTCAGGAAATAAATCAGTCTTTTACCTCTGAGTAACTGCTTTTTTTTTGTATGTTTGCAAAAGTAAAACCCAATGTTTGCAATTGCAAGCACACAAAAAAAATCCAGGAGGTGATCTGACTGCCTCATTTTTAGTGGGAAATGAAAGGCATGGCTGCAAGATATTAACCTTCTTCCAGAAAAGAACAATTTCACAAAGTGACCAAAAGAGTGAGACCCTTGGCACGTGGAGGCAGATGTCCCAGCTACACCAGTTCCCCCTGTGCTCGTTGCTGACCTGCTCTCTAACATCAAAAGCAGAAGACCCACTCATTCAGCTTCCGCCTCGTGATCCTTTGCTGCAGCATGTGTGGTATGGGTAGCACCACCATGGACTTTCTCTGCTGCTGTGCCTCCCATGGGTCAGACAGGGCTGGTGCCTCACACAGGTGGTCCCCTGACATCAGGAGAAAGTGGGTTACCATCGGGTTCTGCATGCCAAGAAAGCCTGTTGGAAAGGGCTCAGCAGGAGCCTCACACCATAGCACAGGACTCTGGAGGAAGGTGAAGCCCCATCATGATTCCCCCATGCAGATGTGGCCATGTTGCATGCATGACTTCGTGGGTGCTGACAAAAGGTATCCTCATCCCTTGGGAGACAAAGACGTTGCAAAGTCAGCAGCTTGCCTGAGCAGTCCATAAAATCTTATCGCTGAAGATGTAAGAGCGTATGGATCAAATGAAGGGTCTCTCTTGCCCACTTCCTGTCTCTGACAGTGGCCAAAAAAAAAAGATGTAAGAGCAGGGCAAGTGCAGAGGGGTACTTCCCCAGAATATTCTTCCAGGCTCCAGCAATTCATGGGCTTCCTGGCAACTAAAGGTTGTGTTGGACCATGGCCAAAGGGAGAACATCCCTGGACTGTAGCTGACTGCACTCCCGTTCTTTTGTGAGGAAATACTCCAAGTTTTGCTGATAGCAAATGAGGCAGCATGTTACAGAACAGGAGGCCGCCTTTTAAAGAAGCCCTAAAACCTGGTATTTCCAAACCCCAGGAAATCCCCATGTAGTGGGACTACCACTTTGCAACTAGTTTGCCTCTTAACTGCACCCCATTCAGCTCCCTGACGGATGCAAAAGCTCTCACCCTGCATACCACAGACGGCTGTTACCCTCTCTCATGGTAGCACAGGTGGAGATGTTCTGCCTCCAAACATCATGTCCCAGTTAAGCAGGTGCTTTCAGACACTGTTGTTATATTAATGAACCTCATCCCAGGTCTCACAGCAGCATAGTCTTCTGATTGCCTTTCTCACTTAACATTGATTAAAATTTAGAGACAGGTAATTGCTTTGGCCTGAATGAACCATTTTAGCTGGAATAATCGTTGATGCAAGTATTGCAGCTCCATCCCTGGCATCAAACCTCACTTTTAAGGGCCAGGACTCAGAAGCCTTTGACAGTTTTCTCCGGGGGGGGGGAGTGGAAATGCATTACGGTCAACTTCGTCTATGTATGCTGATAAATCTTACAGGAATTGGGCCTGCCCTCGCAGGGAAGGCATTTCAGAGGTGAGCAGTGAGAGGAGTCAGCAGGCGAACACGGTGGGGCTGTGCGAGAGCGGGGAGCAGCGGGGATAGCCGCGGCCCCCCCCCGCAGGGCCCGGGCCAGGCCGGGAGGCGCTCAGCACCGGCCGGCGGGAAGCAAAGCAGGTGCGGCACCCGCGGCACCCACTTCCCTGCGCCGGCCGCGGGGGGAACTTGCGCCGCCGGCGAAGTTGCCGCGCAGCCCCGGCCCCGGACGGGACCGGACGGGAGGTCGGAGGACTGGGGTTCGCCATGCCGGCGGGGGGCCGCGCCCGGGCCCGACGGGCGCTGGGCAGGTAGCCCGGGGGAGAGCGGCAGGAGGAGGCGGCAGGCCAGGTGCTGGCGGGGGAGGGAAGGGGCGGGGAGCGGCGGGCAGGTGAGGGGCCGGCGCAGGGCGAGCGGGCGGGGAGGGGAAGTGAAGTGAAGGAGGTGCTGCCCTCGGGGCTATGCCGGCTCGGCCGCCCCCGGGGCGGGAGGGGCGCTGAGGACCCCGCGGCTTTTCCCCTCACTCTGCCTCTCTCCGACTCTCCCCCCCCTGCCCGAGGATGAGCGCAGCCGACGGCGCGCACTTCAGGCGGGCGGCCATCCGCAGGAAATCCAGCCCCGCCGCCGCCTCCAATGGAGCAGCGCCCACCTGCCCCGCCGGGCCCCCGCCGGGGGCGGCCGCCCGGAGGACGCCCGCAGGTAACGTCCCTAACGGTTCCTTCGGCCCCGCCGTCAGCGCGGCACAGCAGTGCTGGGGGGGTGGAGGGCGTACGGAAGCCTCCCTCATCTCCGCTCACGGGGGTGGAGAGGGAGCCGGGGGGTGCCAGCGGGCAGGAGCGGGGCCGGCCCGCCGCGGGGGGCAGCGCCGTCCTGCCCGGGTGACTCCGCCGCGCGGGTCCGGCGTGGGCTGAGTGCTGCGGGGAGCTCCCGCGGGAGGCCGTTCGCCTGGCAGCGGGCGGTGTACTGTGACTAAAAGGTCGCGTTTCCTCGTCAAAGCCAGGGAGGAGGTGTATTTCAGTAAACTTTCGCCGTGCGAGCCTGTGCGGTGAAGGGGAGGGATTGCACGAGTGGCCGAGATCGGAAG
>VUYV01000028.1:1306888-1347574 GCA_008711295.1 Anarhynchus alexandrinus
GGGGGGGGGGGGGGGGGGGGGGGAGCTGAGGGGGAGCCCGCCCGGCCCTGGGAGCCGGGGGCGGCCGCAGCTCAGCTCGTACCCTCAGCCCCCATCTCGGCACGGAACGTTCCGAAGTTGTACTTTTAACAGCTTTTAGACTCTCCGGAAAGCAGTCTCCCTCCTCTTGACAGACCCACGCCTCAACGCCTGCACCTCCCCGATGCCTCCTTCTTTGCCCTCTTCAGCACCAAACCTGCCTGAGACTTGTTTGACGTGTTATGCTTCAGGAGGCAGCTGCTACGGCATTAATGCAGTGCTGTTAAAAGGGGAGGTCAGTTTGGGTTGGGTTATCTGTGTTACCTTGGCCATGCTATAAAAATAAGTTATCATAAAATCCAAACTTCAGAAGGTTGTGGCTCATGAGCAGGTTAGTGCGCACACCCAGTTATCTGCCTAAACCCTGTGATTCTGTGATGTGACAGCAGGTGTGACGTGCTGTGCTTGTGGTGTCACAGCAGCTTGGTTTTATGGCTGTGGAAGGACAAAGCTGAGGAAATAAAGCTTGAAATCTCTGACATGCACTTATTACGTTGTTGTGAACAACAACACATCAAACATAATGACAGGATGTTTTGCTTGGGGTCTGTCTTTTCATGGATTCCCAGGCAAGAGGCCCGCTTAATTTAACAATGAGTATGCACAGATAAGAAGACTGTTGCGATGCTGTTCATAGTGTGCTTTATTTTAGCTTCAATGCTTAGTGGATATGTGTATGAACCCACAATTTTTTATTGATGGTGGGATTTTTTTCCCAAGGCTTTACTTGCATGTTTACATTGGGAAAGAGGAATTGACAGCTGTATTTGTAGTCTGTAGACTTAATGGATTTCATTCTGCACTAATAGAGGTATGCTTACAGCAGGGAACCCATGTTTTCTGTTAGTTTCTACTTTAGTTTCATTAGGCTTCTGCAGTTGCTCACTGTTACCTGAGGCTCTTGGGTAACAGTTCCATACTCATCTGCAATCTTTTATTGTTGCTCTTTTCATCTGTGCACACATCAATGCCACCGGGTGACTTTTATTTACTAAACATATGTGCAATGCATAGCTTTTCAGTGTGAACATTCTTCTTGTGGCTTTTGGGTGGCAGGAAGGTTGTGAGGGCTGTGACAAGAGCAACATACTGCTTATCAAATGTCCCTGCACTGGAATAACCAACTTTATAGTACTTTCTTGCATCGTGATTGCTAGATATGATTGCAATATGAAAAAGTCATGAAATTAAGATAAGGAGATGAATACCAAAGATGTGGGAAATAAAAAGGAGACTCAGTGATGATTTTTAGCTTTTTCTCATGTAGGCATATAAATTTTCCCGCTTTTCATTCATAATCTATTTCTCTGAGAAACTGAGGTGAAGAAACCTTGTGTATACAAACAATTTCTTCTCCTTTGTGGGACTTCGGCTCCCTGTCTGCTCTCCTGTTGGTGGTGGCCACTGAGGCACGTGCTCCAGCTTCATAGCCTCCCTCTCTGTTCTTTGTAGTTAGAATGCTACTGCGCGTGCTTCTGTTGCTGATAAAAGGTGATCAGACTGCCTTGATTCTGCAAGTATAAACTTTAATCCCCAGGTGCAACATAAAGCTGGGTGTGTTCTTTTGCTTATTAAAAACAAATAAATCAGGTGTTTACACTTTTCTGGCTTGCAAAATGCTACCTATTATTTGAAAGGGGTTTTCTAATGCAGGATTATGCCTTTGACCTGCTTGAAAACCTTAGGGGGAAGGAGGAGTTAGTGTAGCCCACACAACTCCAGTCCTTGTCTCTGCCAAGTGTTGTGAAATACACTAGTTAGTTACGTTACTGCTTGGGGACAGGACTCTGGCAATTGTCTCAGATCTGTATCTGGAAAGCAACTGGAGAAACTAGATGTATTACATGAGCTATATTTGCTTATAAATGCATTAGAAAAAAATCTGGGTTATGTATGTGGCAGGCATATCAGAACCCTTCTCAGACTGGTAAATTTTGTGTTAATTAGTAAGAGGACTTCATAAGACCCATTGTAACTCCTGTACACTCAATAGTTTCCTCAGAGTCTTTGACATTGGCCTGATGAAGTAGGGAATATCACAGGTTTTCTATGCTAGGAGACAGAAGATCTGGAAGTATTTCCATTCTTGGTGGTGTTTGAAAAAATTCTAATGCTGAAATGGGCTATTTAAGGTTTCCGTTACAGGATCAGACTTTTGTTGTGCATTGCAATCTAAGTGTCTGACTTCTAACTGGAAAATCTTTCTCATCTTCAACGTACTATAGTCCAAGTCATTCAGGTTCATTGCCATGTGCAAAACTGCAGTTGAAATTTGTTAATATTTCAGTTTGAAAAAGCTTGGTGTGTTTAACTACCTACAGGACAAAGCAAAAATTACTTCCCATTAGAAGTTGACATTAATTTGAAGATTTGGACAAAAGAGTACTTAAATTTTCAGAGATACTTTGAAATGGCTGGAAAATGTCAAGGCTGATATCTGGAGACAGTTTAGAGAAGAGCATTCAGTGGAGTAGCATGATTAATAATCTGTTTTTGAAGGGAATACCTAATGTGGATTTGGTGTCTTTTTTCTGCTAAATTAGAATTCAGAGTTGATACTAACTCGAACAAATCTTTACTTCAAATGCACATATGCACGTTAACTCAAAATCTGCCAAGCGGCAGGTGTAGGCTACTGCTTGCTTGTTCAGCAGCTTTCACAAGCCAAGAGCTCTGCAAAGTGTGAGCACGGCAGTACTTTGATTCTGCACTCACTTTCGTAGCAAGAAATAGCTTCTTCCAGCTATCAATACAGTTACCTCTGTCCTTGCTGCGCATAGACGAGGTTAACTTTTTGTGCAGTTCAAATCTTGCACTGGTTCTTTGGCTTTGTTTGCTTAAGTGCAAATTTACACCCTTCTGGACTGTTCTCTTCTGTTCCTTTTTTCCTAAATATATGTCTGCTGGCATTGTATATTGGCAGTCTCAGACATTGCAGTGTGCCTCTTGGGGAGCTGAGGTAATTTGCATTCAGGACAGCATTCACTGCAGCAAGGTGTCTGCAAACACTGACAGGAAGAAAATAGTTCCTGCTGCTAATGTTGTATCTCTGCCTGTTAAATGCCTATGATTTTATGGGCTTATGTTAGTAAAATTTCAGTAGTCTTTTGGGTTTCCATCTTGCAGTGGGAGATAACTAAATGAGACTCTAATAGCGTGCTGCTCTAGTCTATGAAGAATGTCTTTATTGTTCAGGAGTTTATTCTTTAAAAGCTTGAAGAACAACTATGCTTTGCCTGATAGTTTTTCATTGTTGTTGTTTTTCTTTTATTTTTGAAAATAAAGTAATGAACTTTGGGTTATCGTTCTCCTTGCTCCTGGCTTTGTGTTACCCACTGCATTTTGTTGACTGGTCTGCAGTGATTGAAAATCTGATTGCTATACAGTGTGTTCAGGGAAAACCTATATGATCGTTAGGGCTAATTTAAACAGCGATTGGAATCTGTAGATGCATTAGAGACCACCATGAAAGAGAACTAGTTGTCCTGCAGGCTTTTCTGATGAATGCAAGGTTTTTGTAAATTTCCTGAAGCTGACATTTACCAAGGAGTGCGGATACTTTAAAATACTGGGAGAGGAAGTTGAGCATGTAGGAATTTGCTTCTAAATATTCCTCTCCCTTCAAAAACGAGGCAAAGTAAAGTATAAAAAAATGCTTTATGCAGAACTTGCATGAAAATACATTCCCTTGTCTGTTATTAGAGAGCTTACTGTTTCTGTGGGCCAAATTAATCCCATGTGCCTATTACTGAAGCTAATGTGTTGTGTAAAAGTGCCAGGAGATGGAACTTAGCTTCCTGAATATAATTTTACTATTTTCTTATTCCTTTCTTCCCCTGCTTCTCCTCCAAATACTTAGGATCAAAATAATCCCTTTAAAGCCAGTAAGCATACTGTTTGGTTCATAGACTATCCAGGAAAGTCACTTATATGTGTATCTTGGGTTGGTTTGGCGAGGCTGTTTAGCCCTTCCCAAATGTCTGCTTTACCCAATAATTGTTGTTGGTCTTGCAGTACTGACTTCCTGGTGGTCAGGATGGTGATTTTCTTAAATAAATTAGAATTTGTATTCACAACTGCTTGACTTACTAGTGACAACACACAAAGGGTTCCAAAGAAGAGTTACAATTTGATGTGAACTTGCTGAAAATAAAATGTCTGCTGTTTGCTGGGGAGGCTTCTTTAGAATGTACCACGAGAAGGAAAAACTGCAGAAGTGCTGGTAGATACCATTGCTGAAGTGCTTCTAGGCATAGTTGAAATTGGGAAAGTAATAGCTTGCACGCACCATGCAAATTAGTTTGTTGTACAGAATCACAGGAGCAGGTTGCTTTTGCAGGTAAATGATTAAATATGGTGGGGAGATTTTTTGGATTGGAAAAGGAGAGCTTGTTTGAGGAATGTGTTACTTCTGGGTGACCAGTAAAACACAAATATTGAGACTGTTCATAAAAAAAAAAAAAGTAATGATTTGCCCTTCTTTATTATTTTGTCCCCTGTCTGTCAATACCTGTGCTGCTTGAAATTGCAGTTGTCAGACTTTTCACCCAATTCTAAAGTCATGGTGAAGGACAACCTCATCTCCCAGCATTTCAGTCAAAATCCCATTGATAGCTGGGCAGTATTTGATTTTGTTTGCCAGTATGTCATGGGTACAGTGTGATCTGTGATAAAGCATTCTAACTGCTGTATTTTGCACTGTTATGTCTTAAAGCAGTGTTATGGATTTGCTTATAAGACAAATTATCTTCCCAGGACGAACCAAGACCTTGTCAGCAGGAAAGTAAAAATACAAAGCAAGCAAACTTTAAAATAAGATACTTGTGGGTTTTTTCCTCTAATTCCATTAATGCTGGGTAGATTTTCTTCAAAACGTTGTTGTCAATTCAATATTTTAATCAAATTACTGACTGTGAATCTTGTAGCTGAAACTCCTTTTTCTATGAGGGAAAAAATGGCTTTATCTTCCAGTATACTGTATGTCATATCTCTCCTGAATACAAGGCAATCTAGGGTGAGTAGTTAGGCTTAGATGAACAGAATGATCCCTTCTGTCATGCTAAATCTATGAATAAACTGCCTCCAGCTGTTGATGGTCAAAACATTTTAATCAAATGTGTAGCTCTGGACAGCTCGATATATTCAGGCAAGCTGGGTCAACAAACTCCTCTACTTCTGACAAGGGGAGAGAGAATTCTGTTTAGAGAGGGTATCCCCAGAGTGGTAGTTTTGTCAATAACCCAAACAAGTAAAAGGAGGAAATCGAAAGATAAATTTTTAATGGTTTCTAAAATGCCTTGGGAGGGGCATTTTAACAGAGATGGCTTTAGCAGAAGAAATTACTTCTGAAATTAACATAGGGAAGGAAGGATGGGGCTTTGTTGAAATGTTGACAAACCAAGTAAAAATCAGAGATGTGATCCCAGTGCACAAATACACAACAGTAAGGCTGTATCGGAAGATATGGAAAAATGAGTAAAAGCAGAAGTGGAGAAAAAATAAAATGCTACAGTAGTCTTCAAAGCCAGACATGTAAAGAAATGTATTTTTAATGAGTTTCAGAGCAATTTGACGCCTCTGATTACACTGAAACTCAGTAAAATGGAGCATAAAATGGATTAAAATTGGAGGCAGGAGACATGGAGTTGAAGGTAGGGCTGAGCAGTGAAATAGTGTTAGTTACTAACTATTAATGCTAAGCGTGTCACAGATGTTAATGTAAAATATGTTAAATAGCCTGGAAAGAAGGAAAAACGTGGTGGAACTGTAATGCGAGATGTGAAATCCTGTGATTTATTCCTGACTTCTGAACAAATGTTGTCTTGCAGCAGAGATGATAATGCAGCTGATTTACAGGTCTTGGCTTCCCCTCATGAGTAACTGCAGGCACTCGCCCTCCCTCTCAAATAGATGCTCGTGCGCCCAGATGTAGATGAGGATCGGGGAGAGATGATGGTGAGCAATGATTAAAAATAATTCTGACTGATCTAGTGGCTTTTTTTTTTTTCTGGCCTTCTTAAAGATTTGGCTTTTTATTAGTTGAGCATGTGACGTTTCAGTGCTTGGCTTTTGGTTGCTGTTGTGACCCAGTCCTCAGGGTAGGGACTTCCAGCTACTGTAGCGGCACCCAGGCTTGTAGCTGTATAATTACGTTGTAACACTGTCCGGCTCCTGCATATTTGGAACCTGTGGGGTTGTGGCTGCCCCTGAGCGCTAGTCCTGCTGTACCAGGGCTGCTGGTGGCCCCGCTGCAGGTGGCTGTCCTGGGCCCTGGCTTAGTGCCACATGCTTTCTCTGGACCAGCTGGATGGAGCTTCGCTGTGATCTCTTTGGGGACCTTGCAGCACCCAAAGGAAAAGTCAATATAGGGGTTTCTAATGACATCTTTGGATGCATCTTCTATTTCTGTGAAGCACTAGAGGCCTTGATCTGGAAAACATGAGAGCAGATCCTCCTACCGGTACCCGGTGGCTTCTGGAGGTAGAAGAGGGAGGGAGGGAGTGTAGAGCTCCCTGTCACTACTCCTGGTTCTGGCTGAGAATCCTGACCTGACCAGTCTCTGTTCCTTGTGGAGACTGTTTAGTCTTTAAGCTCCAGCTAGTATGCCAGGGTACGGCAACTTTTTACTCATTTACTTAAGGGTTATATTGGTAGGTTTTATCTTCCTACTAGGCTGAGGCGTTCAGTTGCTTAAGCTGACTCCAAGGTTCTCTTCCACCAAGAAATGGGTATTTTAAATAAAAAATCAAAGTTATGGTCTACAGCAGACTTAAAAAAATCCCTACAAATTACCTGTTCATGTAAAATTGTTAAAGCAAATAATATTTGAAGATACGTTTCTTTTTAGTGTTTTGTCTTGTATCAGAAGGGCTTGATGACACCTTCTTGCAGTGAGTAATCAGAATGTTTTTCCTCTTTGCCCTCACATAATGCCATTCACTATTTTGTCTGTGACACTTCAGTTTCTTAACTGAATATTAATATATGCATTATTTGTATTAACATCAGTAATTGAATTAGGAAATAAAAGTTACTGGCTAATTACATTTATCTTCAGAACTGGTGATTTAAGAATCAAAACAAAGTTACTGATACAGAAAAAATAAATTGGTTTTGATAGAACTGAAACTTTTTTCAGTTTTATGCAATTATACTGCTAGCCTTTTCTTCAGTTGACTCTTGCTAAAATGTCCCTATCTTAATAGAAGCATACTGTGCATTCCTGTTCATTCAATCTGACATTAACTTCCATTATTAAGAAATTACATTTCACCTGCGAAGGTAGAATCCTTTTGTACTTCAGCTATTCTGTGTGCTAGCAGTACTGTAGCATTGAAGAAAGTTGCGCAGGATGACAGGCACCTGAGGGTGGTTTTCAGGGGTTCTTGGGGATCCTTTTTATTTGTCCTTTGAATGCCTATAATTTCTGAATTCTTAAAAAAAGAGGACTTTTATGTTTTTAAAACAAAAGCATTCTCAGGTGAAAATGTGATTCTAGGGCAGGCTTTGCAAAACACCTGATTTTTGTGATATACACAATAAAATAAGAATTGCTATCAGTGCATAAAATTATTTAGCATTTGTGTTTTGGCTTATTTTAATTCTAAATATAGAACTATGTGAATTTTATTGAGATACATTTTAAATTTGAAAGCACCTTGCATCCATTTACTACTAAAAATAATTGTCCATTTTAGAAAATAGAGTGGTGGTTAATGCAGAAGTTTAAATTGACTTTTGTCAAGTTCTGGTAATCTGACTTAAATGTTGCTCCATAATTACCTTCACACTCTCTTGAGTTATGCATGATAACGCAGTATACAGTGTTCTTTATTAATCTATATCTGATCCAGTGGGCAAATATGCGCACCAGGCTTACAAATGAAGGCCATGCTAATGCCTGAGCTGGCTGCTAACATGCTGGTTAGAGACTGCCAAGCTAGGTCAGGTAGCAGAAGGTAATTGCCGTAGCGCTCTGCAGTGGCTTTTGTGGTTAGGTTGAATGGAAGGGTGTAAGCAAGTGAAAACACAAACCCCCAAGTTGTTGGTTGTGCATGTAATCTGTTTCTAAACTTCCTTATATCCTTTCCCTGTTCTGTATCAAGCATAGAGGATGTCTTCAGAATAACGTTCCTGATGTGCAGCCAATGCGGGAGAAAAAAGTCTGTCCCAACTGCTGTGCATAGCCAGCAAGAGACCTAGCTAGTATTGGTGTGGGCTGCCCTTGGTGTTCAACTTCAGTGTGGAGAATTCCCCCTTTAAGTGTTTATCTTATTTATTTTCTGTATAAGGACTTCACTGCTTGTGCACAGGATATGTTAAAAGCCTTTTGTTCATAGAAATTAGAATAACACTGTGTGTATTAATAAGGAAATTAAAGGAACTTTGAAACCGTGAGAAGTTACCTCCTCCCAGGATTTTGATAGAGCTTAAACAAACAAGTGTCTGTGCATCCTAACTGTGGAGAATTATTACTTCCTGGTTTTAACAACTGTTAACTTCTAACAGTATACCCTCTGCTTTTCTTATGTGGCAGATACCAACAGTGTATTAAACTAGTTTTATATGAGGGTTTTTTGGTTGTTTTCAGCAAATGCAGTTGAGCTGCAACAGAAAAGTAGGCTTGCCATTTTAAAATCTGAGTGATGTTGGGACGTTGGAATGTGGGACATAACATGTGAATCTTACCACTGCGAATATTGTGTCCTCTTTGTTATTTCCTAAATACCATTCAGCCGTTGCATCAGACTGGATCCTGATTAAAACAAATCTTAAGGGGTTTTTTGTGCCTCATATAACTTACAGAAAATGTTGAGATGGGGAGGTGATAGGTTCCAAATGAAAAAGGGATTAAGTAGTTTCATGGTGCATGTCTTATGATTTGCTGATTTAAATATTTACATCATTTAGAAAACTGAAGAGTATTTCTAGGGATGTCTCGTGCATCTCAAGTTGTCAGATTACTTTTTTCCTCAAGGGTTTAACAGTGATGTTTAAAGGCATTTGCCAAGCCCTTATTAATTGTTTCTTTTCTGCTGGGGTCAAGGTGTACATGTTCAGCATTCATCTGAAATAGCACATGGTATTTGACAACTGTGAGCAGAACCGTGATCCTCTTATATGAGACATCAGAAAGCTTTCACAGTCTTCTAAAATTTCTTTGATACAAATAATTCAGACTCTTATTCTCTAAAATTCATGACTTTTCACTATGCTTTTCTGAGAGAATATTAACATAGTCCTTTCAAAAAGGAAAGTGTTTTTAAAGCTGACATGGAGAAAAATGGCCAGGAAGACTGCACTGGTAATGCTGCTGAAGTATCTGCATGGGGAACGGATCTGGGGCACAGAAGTTTAACATAACTTTTCCAGTTAATGTGTCTAGGCACGATGTAATGAATACTCAAATTCGGTGAAGTTACAGAATCCACACCTTCACTTGTAGAGAAGTGACTGTACAGCGCTGCAAATGAAAACTCAAGTTATGTTGTTCAGGCCCAGTAAGTGGTAAGTGCCCCATTGCAGCACCAGGCTTTTTGATTGTTTCCTTTTGTCTGGAGGTGCTTGGGAGATATTTTACAGATCAGGAAAAAATTACAGGAATTCTCTATTAGCGTGACATTTTGGAGAGAGTTTCCTGCAGGAAAAAAAATCAGTTTCCCTCTGCTGCCCTGTGTTTGTAGAGTGCTATTGCTCACACCAAATACTGACTTAATAAAAAAAAAAAAAGTACATCTATCACTATTTCCTTCCTTTGGTCCCAGGGAAGGAGATTGGAGACCTGCGCAGAAGTAGATAACTTGTGCTCTGTGAAGACTATGGGAGTCCATATATTTAGTAGTCTTCTATTTTCCACAGCGCTCTGTTGAGCTCTGTTTGCTGGTACGAAAGTATGTATCAGAAGAAAAAAAACCCACTGCTGCCCCTGTATGCTTCCCATATGTTCATTCAAAGGTAGTCCTTCATGTTGCAAATACTTGGGCTGCCTTTGTGCCTGTGCACCACCCTGAATCTATAGTTTGGAACGGAAATGGTGGAATTTCTCAAGTATTTTTCCTCCCTCAAGAAATCAAACAAAGTAGCTGTTTGCTGTCAAATGTTAACTTCAGTTTCAGGAAGGAAAAATGCTTTTTAAATATGAAAAGTGAGAATATATCATCCTTGCGAAGATTGACAAGGACTGCATGCTTATTATAGTCAGTGAGATAACAAGCAACGCTAAATGTGGATAAGGCTAGCAGAGCTGGAAACTGAAATACACAGAGCTGAGGTATCTCAAGTACTACAGTTTTTGTTTGTACATGTGGAAGGGCAGGTTGTTTGAAGTTAAAATTCAATGTTTACAGTGGCTCAGGGTGTAGAAGCAGGATCAGCTTTCTGATAAGGGATTTTTCCAGGTACGGTACCCAAGGGCTTAGAAAAGCAGAAGCTATTTAGTAACTGGAAGTAAGGAGAGAGGACTGCAAGCTGACTGCATGGTGCTGAAAGGACTCCTTATCCTTGGGATTTTTCCTTTATTATTTTGTTGGTGTGGCTTACATTGAGAGAAGGCAGGAGAATTCTGATAGCTGGTAAGCATGTTAAACTTTAAATGGAAACTTCTGAACTGCTGAACAGCAGCTGCTAACAAGCCACATAGCATAAAACTAGGTGATCCTGTGCCAATGAAGAAGAACCTCTGTTTTTACCTTAAGCTCTTGAATGACATATAGTCACGTAAATAGAAGCAAATCATCTATGTTTTTGTGTGGAATGTATACTGTTTTCTTCCCCTGTCTTTTTTTTTCTATATGTGGATGTTATACCATTGAACGATTGGCTGTTTAAATTATGACTACATAATTACTTATTTGGGGAGTGTGGTCCTTAACTGTCGCATGGTTCCTGTTAGTGTGGGTTGCTTGTTTTTTAGTCCTGTTGTGGAAAAGATTATTTTTTTAAAAAAATAAGTTGAGTTAAAATCTTTTAGCCTATTGGAAGTAAATTTGAGAGACTGTAACCTTGACCTTGCAGGTCAATTGAGAGACTTCAGTGTTATGTAAAGTAAAGAGGTCTGATATCGATATTTTGGGTTTTTTTATGTTGTTGTTGTTCAAAAGGTTATAGGTGGCTCGCCACAGACAGAAACTACTGTAGGAAAAAAAAAAGGGATTTTTTTTTTTTTATTATTATTTTTACAAACAGCATTGGGTCAGTGTTTAACCATTTGGGACATAATGGCAATCTACACAAACATTGCTTAAAAGTTCCTGGAATATAAGGAATACCCCCAAAAGCTAAAGTAGAAAATAAGGAAATAAATTTTTGATTAAGAAAATATAAAGGTCTCTGAGGAGAATGTGTCTAATGCTAGGTGTCTGCCAGCTCACAGCACTTGTACTGCACAGGCTGCTTCAGCCAGCTGCGGTGCTGCATTGTTGTAGCAAAGGGACTGATTTCTCAGTGCACTGGCTTTGCCACAGGTAGTGCAGTATAGGCAGTTCTTCCAAGGCGCTTTTATTGGTAATCTAAAAATATTCCTTGTGTATAAAAACAGCAGGGGGGCAATCAAATCCCTAATGTAATTTGATAGGCTGTACTGCATCTAAGCATTAGGATATGGTTGGATGTGGATACGGTTTGGATGTAAGCATTTGGGTATAGTTAATACCTTCAAGTATTAAACCTTCAATTCTATAATGTGATTTTTTTTTTTTCCTGATATTAAGCCTGGCTTACTGTTCTTTATATTAGCAAGTAAAAATCAGGAGCAATGCCTCTTAGCCACATCTGACTTGATTTTTTTTAACTGCAGTTCATTCAGAGGCTTTCAGTTAATGCTTTTTGTCTTGTATTGGAAATAACCATGTCTGCCATATGCCTATGGAGTAACAGGGAAAGGGCTGCACAACTTGAGGTTGTTCTTCGGAGTTATCTACCCTCATCTATGGTTAAGTAATGCTGTCTGCCTACCCTGTTAGCACAGTGGCTACTGTAAGCACGAGGCCAAAGGCAGTAGACTGACCCAATCAAGTCACCAGTTTTTTAGTATTGGCTTTGGAATAGAATCATAGAATCATTATGGTTGGAAGAGACCTTTGAGATCATCAAGTCCAACGGTTAACCTAGCACTGCCAAGTTACCAGTAAACCATGTCCCTCAGCACGTCTTTTAAATACCTCCGGGGATGGTGACTCCACCACTTCTCTGGGCAGCCTGTTCCAATGCTTGACAACACTTTCAGTGAAGAAATTTTTCCTAATATCCAATCTAAACCTCCCCTGGTGGAACTTGAGGCCACTTCCTCTTGTGCCTATCACTTGTGACTTGGGAGAAGAGACTGGCTGCCACCTTGCTACAGCCTCCTTTCAGGTAGTTATAGAGAGTGATAAGGTGTCCCCTCAGCCTCCTTTTCTGCAGACTAAACAACCCCAGTTCCCTCAGCCGCTCCTCATAGGACTTGCTCTAGGCCCTTTACCAGCTTTGTTGCCCTTCTCTGAACACATATCAATTTTCTTTTGATGACAAGGCTATTTTTTTCTTTTACATACCATATTGAATTTGTGTAGAAAATGTAGACTGAGTGAATTTTGTATGTTGAAGTTAGTAGTTAATGCATGTCTGATATTGTAAGATAATTTAATAGATTATACGCAAATTTCTAGTGGTCAGAAATCTTCATTAAAAAACTTTGTAATAACTCAGCAGTGATTTGTATTTGTCTATTACTACAGCAGTCAAGCTAGAAATATACCAAGGCCTCAAATGTTGTCTAAAGTTGAGGTTTTCCCTTTTCAAATGGTCACTTCAACCATGCTTCTATCAGCGCCATGCAGCGGCACTGTGCTCCCTTGCTGATTTTTCTGCGGTGATCTGAAGGACGGCATCTGCCATGGCTGCTGCCTTCCGCAGGGTCTTGGGGCACCGGCACGTGAGGCAGCAGCTCGCGTGGCACCAGGGACCTGTGCACCGAGATTATTCTTCTGTTCCTGTGCTCTTCCCGGCTTCCTTAGCACAGTGTAGAAAGAAAACAAGCTCTTTCTGTTCTGAACAAATGGAATGAATAATCAAAATACAATAATCTCTTCTGCAGAATGATCATCTCTTATTTTGCTTATATATTACATAGCATGCTGAGATCCAGGTCCATCTGGGTACAGTAAGAAATTATCAAAGAATTCACTACGAAGAATTTAATTTAGCAGCAAACTACTGTAGGGTACCTTTTTTTTTTATTCTGCTATTGTGGCTCCTACAATTATTCTAATGTAAAAGAAATAAGCTGAAGATCCTTCTTGCACAGCATATTGAATCAATAAGAGGTTTTTATTGATGTGACCTTAGACTGATTGTTTTTGTCTTTCAGCTGATCACTCCCTCTGGTTTCTTTTCCTTAGCAAAAACACCCTGAGAAGAATAAAGCAAACTTTTTTACTATTTGCTCCCTATTAACTTGGAAAGTTTGTTGGGTTTTTTTTTTGGTTGTTTTGTTTATTTTAATATTATCCTGTTCCCTAATTAGGACTTAGCAGAGACATTTAGGAATATACAGGCAAAATAATATTCTGAAAAGATGCATAATGTTTGTTTCCTGATTAGTGGATTGTGGAGAATGTCTGCATGTCCTATCGGATTCACTTATCTGATATTAAATAGAAGGCAGTTTTGTACTTGTTCTATTAATTCTAATTTAGAATTAATAAAACAGATAAAAACACACCTGTGTTTTGCAACTTCTCAGGCTAAAATGAAGGTAACTTTATATTCTAACCCTATGCATATGACAAGAATCTGATTTTTGAAATCAAAAACTGAATTTTACTCAACTTTAGTTAAGGTAATTTAAATATAATAAAGCTAATAAGCTAATTTATAGTTAAGTAATTTTATTCAACTTCAGTATCTTTCAAAACTTCCACCATTTTGGTTTACAGACAGAACTCTGCCTTGCTATGTTGAAAATGTGGAAATTTAATATTAGTACCTGGTACCTATGGAAACTTAAAATATGAGCAGGTGCATATTGCTCTTTATAGACAAATATCAATAAAACATTGTATGGCATCCAACAACATGTAGCAAATCTTGACAGATAAATATTTAACTCGGTGTCAGGACACAGGTAGGAGTCCTGCTCAAAACAGGCAGGCACTGTCAACGCAGTAATTTATTTGACTTCATATTTGAATTTAAAACAACCTTATTTCCCTTCCCCACACCACCTCACTGAATTCTTCACCAACCTCTATTATAAAAAAAACCCCAAACCCTAAGTTGTTTCCTTGCTGGAACCAGAACACGAAGGCTGCAGCCTGGTTTATTCTCTCTGCAGGGTGTTCCCCACAGCAGCTATACACACACAGCAATGGGGAAGGTGAGCTTTAGGCGTCAGACTGTCGCCTTTTTCCAACTCTTGCTGCCGTTCTTTGGGCCGGAGCTGGTGGGGTGGCTGCCGTCAGCGCTGCAGTAGTGCTGTGCTCCGACAGCAGGGGCTACTGCTGTATTTCCAGCAAAGTTGGTCTGTTTTTTCCTTCCTACTAGCAATTATGGGCCTGGCCTATGGATTGCTTTTTGATTTAGCAGTTGCTAGGGGCATAATTTTAAAAGCCGGAGAAGTTCCTTGGAGATCCTGAGCTTTTCATACCCAGTGAAAAAGGCAAACTGGTAACAATATTGCTCGTATGTGGAGTGCTTGTGACTGTGTGAAGGAACATACTAATGGATTACAACAGGTCCATGTGTCTCTGCATACTGTCATCGTCCCATTTGTCTCTTATCAAACTGTTTTGCATACTTCCCTATATCTTCTTTTATATGTATGTTCAGATGAAGCTCCTCACTCAGCATCATTTTTAATAAAACAGAAAACTGGCTGACATGGAAGAGAACTACATTCGAGATGAATATTCGAACGTTGAACTTTTTTGCACTCTTTGAAACTCTTGAGTACTGACCTACAGCCAGTAAATCAGGTTTAATTTCTCTAAGGTATAGTTTAACCGTGAATCATTTGCAAATATTCAGTGCCTGGTAATGCTGTGATTCAATAGAAATGGTTGCGCTGAGTAAATGAGCCATGTGATATGAAAGGTAAGGGGATTTCTACCCTATCAGCTTTATATTTATAACTAATCAGACCTGTTTGGTTTTTATGTTCCAGGTGAAAGAAATATGACCAGATAGGACAAAGGATAGTTTCCCACAGACTTCATTCAAAAGATCTCTCTTTCACAGATTAATCTGTGATTAACCATAAAATGGTTACATTTAGCAGTAGCTTAGCAAGTTAGTTTTCTATCCTTAGTTCAAAGTCTGGAATTAAATTAGAGCGATTTACCTGCCTATTTCTTGCTTTATGAGTGGCTAACTTGGAGCTGGAGGTCAATGGCAAAAATTGAGGATAAATTGCCTATGGAAAAGGATAAAGATGATTATTGCTGGTAAAAGACCCTTAATCTTTACTGGTCAGAATTCCTTTTACTATAATTCCTGCACTATCCTTTTCATATCTAGAGTGCAGCTACTTATGCTGAATAGTGAAACCATTCTAAAACTCAAGTTTTGCTTTCTGCTTCCATGGTAATAGATGCCCTTACAAAAAAGGCAAGTGCAAATGCAACCTTCTTATTTTCCCAGGCTCTTAAGTAACTTAGCACTTTGCAGTTGCCTTCAGAGACTGCTCTGAAAGCTAGTGAATCCTCCTCTGAATCCATCAGTGAATCTGTTGACGGTTAGCAAAATAAACTTGTCTAGGCAACTTTCTCTCCTGTCCCTCCTTACGACTGAGCAGCATAACAAGGAATGATGTGCAAGTTAATGGCTATATTTTTTTGACATACGAAGCAGATGTACTTTTCAAGTGTGCTTCCATCTAAATAAGAACAAATGATCCCTAGGACTATTTTGTCAAATTGTAGGCCAAAACACTGGGTCCTGTGCTATATATCATGTCCAAAATTAATAAAAACATCTGACCCATGGTTTTGAATTAAGTGTTCCGCTATACTAAAGTCACGTAAAAATCATGCTTCATCTATCCTGAGTATATCTCATTGCCCACTTCAAATCATTGACCTGAGTGGGCAAGTTGGTCCTGGTTTTACTAAATTATTGTGCTGATCGATCAGCGGTAGCCCTCAGAATCGTGACCATAATTGTCAAGGTGACATGGAGCAATCTGAGATCAATGGCACCATAGGCTGACCATTTCACAAGACTGAAATCTTCTATTTGTCTGTGATTGGAGGTTGGCTGGCTGCTCTTCGATTTCTGGGATTTTAAGTGAGAAGTGTGTTGTGTTTTTCACGTGAAATGGAAACCCAGTATTTTTTGGCCTCATTAAAGTCTTGATAGTCCATACAGAAAATTCTTCAGGGTTTAATTTTTTAAAAAATGAAACAATCTATTGTAGGTATACAAGATTTTGATCAGATACTGGGTCTGTGTTGCTAATATAATATCTAAATTTTGATTTCATCTTCAAGCAGATCTGAATAGCAGGTAATACAGTTTTGAAAGGATTAGGCTATTTACAATTTATTTCTTCACAACCAGCATGGTTTCCTTTGTAATGTTCTCTTGTATTCGTATTTTTATCTCTGGAGCAAATTATCAGCCTTCAAAGGTTTTGCAAATATTTCCTTTGGTGAAATATTTTTGACTTATTTATTGTAATCTGTATGATGGGTATAGTTTTACTTCCAGAATTGTCTTTTAAGCAAAAGAAACCTTAAAGGATCAGTAGCCCTTCCTCTCCTTTCAAAAAACAGGAGGCACCTACTATGTTTTATTGGACTGATCTCTCTGTCTTACTCGATAAATAAGTATTAAAGCTTCATGCTGCTAAATAAACCACTTGAAAAAGGTGTGGTGCACAAGACTGAAGGTGATGTTTTGATGTATATTTTGGGGTGTTTTCACACCACAGACTATTAAGTTAGAGAAACTAGAACTACTTAGCTGGTTATTGCTTTTGAACTGCTCTGCTGATACTGAGACTGCTTTGGCAGCATTGTGGTGAAGCGACATGCTTCAAAACATTGACCTAGTATACAATGAATACTGTTACTGAAAGATGTTTCAAATGCAGGGCTATTCCAAAACTGTTTGATATGATCTCTTTAATACTTGTGAAACTGAGAAGAAATTACTGGAAGCTGTGATCTCTTTTGCGTCCTGGATCTCCTACAAAAATGGCTTCTTCCTTCAGGCAAATAACTGGAGTAAGATGAAGCATATTTATGACAATCTCAGAACTATTTTCAGTGTGGATGCATTGTTTTAAAGATAAACTGGCAAGGAGCAGGTGTCTTAAAGACATGGCCCTCAGGTATGCATGACAAAAATCCCACTTATTACTGATGTCAACTCAGGCTTCCTGATAGAAATGACAGGCAGTGCTCAGCAGGCAACCAAATCGCTCTGTAAGGAATGGTGAAGTGCAGTCTAATAACATATTCTCCTGGTAGATACAGTAGTGTGCTTTCCATTCATCCAGACAGGCTTTTAATGTTCGCTTAAGTATCTGCTTTCTGGAGTATATTATGCATGCAGAATGCAACAGTAAGAATGAAGGGAAGGTGCTCTGAGCTCATGTTGGGTCTTGCCATTGTCTTATGCATCCAGAGATAGGAGCAAATTAGTCTTAGAGGATGTATCAGAAGGTAGGAGTGAAGCTAATAACTTTGAAAAAACAGCGTATTTATATATTTTATATATATTTTTATATATTTTATATATATTAAATATATATTTTATAGCTGAAAAGTGCAATATTCTGGTGAACAAAAGCGCTCCCCCTCATTTTGGCCTTGAAAGTCACAAAAGGAAGTGAAAGACAGCGAGCCCTTCAGCGTGTAGGTTGTGCAGCCGCCTTGAGTGTCGGGTTGAGGGTGTGAGCAGGAAGTCAGCATGGTGTAGAAAGAAATGTCTTTTGACCAAAGAAGAGGAAATCAATCCATAAATTCTTAACAAATGGTCTTATATACCCTCACTGGTAAGTAAATAAATTACTGTGATTAGACAAAACTGCTTCAGAATAGTAAAGGTATGGTTTCCATAATTTTCTATAGAGCTTTTTTTCTTAAGGGAAATATTTAATGTGGTGGATATTTAAGGGAAAAAGTAGTTGGGGATTTGTTTACCTAGGAACATTAAAGGGCAAAAAGGGAAAAAAAGAAAAAGATTTCAACTGTATTCTATTCTGCTGACAATGTTATTCAGAATTAAAAGAGCCTTTTAAATTCCCACCTGTAGTTAATTATGATTGATTGTCTGTTTCTAAATCATGCATAGGGAAAGCAAAAGTATTGCTTAGTGCAGTTAATCAGAGAGTTGTGAAAGTGTTCCGTTCTACAGCCAGGATTTTTCTGTACAAATGTAACAGCTAAATAGCCTGTTTTTCTGAGGTACTGAGTTTGAGCTCTTCTGAAAACCGGTAAGTAATTTACAAATCTAAATACTGGATTTGTATTTTCTAACTTTACGCGTGCAAACCAACAGATTCAGGTACATAATTTCAAAGATTAGTATCAGTAAGTACGTTCCTAGGTAGCGTGGCTATTTTTGGAAATCCAACAAATACATACCATCTATTAAAAAAAAAAAAAGCTTGCCCACCCCCTTTCACAGTGTTAAATTATCAGTAAGTAAATCTAACCTGGGCAAATGGCATCTGCAGACAGCTGAGGCTTGTGCTGCAGTGAAAATGGCAGGTCTAGAATGCAGTAATGAGAGAGGGCAGTCAATACTTGTTAATGAAGGCAGTGCTTGTGGTCTGTCTTTGACCAGGGAGCAAAGCAATGCTGCTGCCCTTCCTGTAGTGCCTTATTGACCTGCTACAGCAGCCACTCTCTGCTTGCATGGCTCATCGGTGGAATAATTGGCATGCTTTCTTTAAGAATAAATAACCTATTTTCCAAAAGTGCTGGAAGTAGTTCAGGAAAAATGAAAGACACTTAGAACTGCAAGGGGTATGTCTGGGTACGTTATGTGAGTGTGCAAAAACAAAGAGTTGGGTTTTGGGTTTTTTTTGGTGGGATTTACAAGCTCAAATAGCTGCCTTTTAAGAACAACTTTCACATATTTTTTTTTCAATGTAGCTTTGATTTTTGTTAAATAGATCAGTCTAGTAGGGTTTTATACCTCATAACTTGAAGGAGGGAACTGCTTGCTGCTGTGGAAGGATAAATGAAGTACGAGGTGTTTAGCTGACAAGCTTTAGAAATTCTTTTTTGCGTAATTTAAAAACCTCTTTGAGAACGATCAATGCCATGTAATTCCATTAACTGTATGGGATGCCTGTGCAGTAGCCAGGCGTGTTACTGCCGTTGAATTTGCATTTTGCCCACTCTTTTATTTGTGTTGTTCCCATGAACTCTTTTTCTGCTTTTTTCCTGGGATGCCAACTTCTAGGAGGTGATCAGAATAGTCGGCTTGTGGCAGTAACCTCTTCTTTATTGTAGCTGTCAGAGCGAGTTTGCCAGGATCAAAGATGGAGAAAGGGTTTTTATTAGAAAATGAGTCTTTGCGTGGCCTTTCTTTTAAGGCTATTCTAAATCTGGCCTCAGATGAAGAACATGTCACCGAGGTCTCCGTTATGCTATTTAGTTCCACAATTACAGAAGAAAGTACCAAAGATGGAGAGCTGTTCATTTTCCCATGAAAGACGAAAGCTACTACACTTTTCCTTTTGGAGCAAGGTAAGTGAAAGAGGGAACTTTGAGGAATTCTTCTGTGAAAAATTAGTAAATCATTTAAACCAGTTTTATTCAAGGTAGGTGCACTGCCATGAGCAAGAAAAACTAGTACAAAAGCCAAATTCTGCTTCTTCAAATTATCCTGCTTGTTATGCTTATTAGCATGATTTGGTAGTGACCAAAGCTGTTCTCAAATTCTGACAGCAGCCTATAAACATGCTGGGTAAGGTCATGATATAGTGCAGTACTCCCAGAGCGGCTCCACATAAAGCAAAATGTCCCTTCCTTCCGCTGACTCCTGGGCTTGCAGTGTTTGTGATTCCCAAGTTTATCACTTGCAAGCCTACGTTGACGTATAGGATTTAACTTTTTTTTTTATTCTTTAAAAAAGCTTCAGATAAAGCTTCAGATATTTAAAATATTTTCGTTCTCAATTAATACTGAGAACAATGACCATTTAAAATCTTGCTAGTATTTTAATGGAAAAGATTTTTTGGAAGTGACTTCTGTCAGGACTGCTCTAACTTAATAGCTGCAAGACAGTGCAGTGACAGATGCTAGTGCTAATGGTAGGCTTTAGATTGCCAGCCTAATCCTACAGACATCTAAAACTTATTTGCTGTGATGTTTACAAGATGCCCACATAAACTTCAGTGGAGTTGACCTGCTGGTATGTTGAAACCAGTCCTAGACTGTATTTATCAGTGACTTTCTTTGTAGGTGGTTTATGTTCTGATGTTTACAGTCCTTTACGTTTTCTGCACTGAACTTACTGTGCATCTTGATCTTGATGTGGAGGCTACTCCAACAGAAGTGGTAGCTTCTGCGCTTGTAGTTAGAGGGTTATGAATTCAGCCAGTCTGGGGCCATAGGAGAGGTAGTGTCTTTTACACTGGTACAACTGGGGAGAGGAGAAAGGGTAGGAAGTCAAGCTTTTGAGTACACTGAACTTCACCAAAATTGAATGTTGCAGTTCAGGCTTATTTTTCCCCTCTTCTCTCTCTGGTAAATCTGATCACAGTATTTAACTTGAAGTGCAGCTAGTACCTTGTTTGGGAAAGCATAACCTCAAAGCACAAGTCTTGTATGACTAAAAAATGAGCTATATTGGGTCTGTCTGTTTGTACTGTTTGATAGATGAAAGGCCTTACTTAGATTTAGATGCTTCCTCCCTGCTGCCTTGATGGAACCATGAAGTTGTTCTCCTTTGACAGGGATGTGTGTGCTTTGAAGTAAGGAGGGAAGAAAATGATGCTTTAAACAAGGCAGTTGTGTTCTTGCAGAAGTTCTGGGAACAACGTGGAAAGAACTGATGTGCTGTGTATGAAATACCATTTTCATGGCAAAAAGGTTTACTTAGAAGAAAGTGTATTAAAATTATATTGCTAATTCCAGTTCTGTAAATTTTACAGAAGCCAGGCATAGAGGGAGGAGAAGGAGTTCAGTTTTGGCTTTGTAAATCCAAAGAACAAAGCGTAGTTTTTTGATATACTTATCGTTGTTTCTAGATGAAGTGTTTTCTGTCACCCATAAAAAAACCCTTCCCATGTTCCTAAGGTGGTGCTTGTGTGTCTGAAGTAACCGGGACAAACCAAGCCACCTACATTCAGAAAACTGTAAAAATGTCCACTTGTGCCAATCCTATACTCACTTCTTTTGTAAACTTTATCAAATGGGGACTTCAGAATTCTTAGTAATAATCACCTACTTCCTCTGTATTAACTTTGAGAGAGAATCCAGAAATATTCAGTTTCAGCATTAGTCAGGTATATGACCCCAGGGCCTGCAACAGTCCCAGGTAAAAGTGTAAACACCAGAGTTGTTAACTGAAGTTTGCAGCTGTAATATGCTTTAAGAAGGAAAAAGGGAGGGAAAGGAAAAACGCAAGTTCATTCCAAAAGCACAGTGCAGGTTTTAAGCAGGTTATAAATTAAGGGGTCCTGCATTGCATTGGGGGTGGTGCTATCTGCAACCTGCTCAGTAAGGCCTTCGCAAGAGGCTTAAGTGTTGATTTTGCCATACGTCTTCCACCCTTTCTTCCACAGGCTGTGGAGCAAGAAATGCGGGAGGCCATAGTGCAAGTGGGATATAATATATATGTGTGTGTTCATGTACGTGAATGAGACTGCTAATATACTGTCATGCAGCAAGGGAAATGAGTGTGTTGAGGTAGAGCAGATTGGAATAACAGATAAAAGACAACAGAAAAGGTTATGTGTGAGGAGATAGGGTAAGTGGAGTAAGTAAGAGGGTACAGTCTATCAGTTGCTTTTTCTGTATAGAATGAGTTTTCTTCTTTGAAATTTTGTTTGGAAGCGAAGATATGTATGTTCTGCTTAGATTGAATTTAGCAGTTAAATGTGCTTGCACACTGTTTATTACCAGAACCCAAATGAATCATGTGGAGCTCTAACATTCTCGTCTTTCTAGCTGATTTACACACAAGGGGAAATATGCCAAGCGTGTTTGGATTTTAGACCTACAGCTCAATACCTTTCAGTTTCCGTAACTGGCCTGAGCTGCTGCTGAGCCCTTCCCCAGGCTGTTGCAGAAGGTGTGAAAGCAGCCAGCCTGCGTCTTCTGTGCAGCCGATGGCCCCCCGGTCCTACCGGTGGCATCCTTTCCAGAAAGGTCAGTCTACTAAGGTGGTTCTGTCATGAGATCTTTATTTTTATTTTTTCTTTTTTTTTTTTTTCTTCTTTCCTTCTGATTTCTTTAATGATCTGGTTCAGGGCTTGCCAGACATTGCTTTGTATAAGGCACTGGCTGGCTTAAAAGTTACTGTTCCCTCCTGGGACTAGTGGAAGTCCTTTTGTTTGAGTTGTCTGCCATAGTTCATTAAGTCCTAGCCCTGAACTCTTTTGCCTACTGCCGTGTTATGTGGTCTTCCTGTGAATTTTTCTTCTTGGCTTCAGGATCCTGCCAGTACCTAGAAATAGCTCATGCTCATTTTGTATTAGACTGCACTTCAACCATGAGATTTGTGGAGCAGAAAGACTGTGGTACACAGCACTGCAACTGCAATGCCAATCAGTTCTGATGAAATACAGTCTTAATGTAGTGGAGGTTCCCAGTGATCACCGAGGTATTTCAGAGAACAGCTTGTTCCTTTCTGAAACTTGACTTGTGTTCAGTTTTAATTAAAAAAAAAAAAGAAAAGAAAAAAGAAAAAGTACATGTTTTTCGATAATGCTTTATCTCCCTGTAATAGTTGAAATGAAACTGGTGGGTCAATGTCAGTGTGTGCAATTAGGTTTATTTTTAAAACTTCCTTCTTTGTCTTGAATGTATTCCAGATACGTATTCTTATCTTCATACCTCTGGAGCTCCGTACAGTGAGTGTCTGATAGATAACTCTAAACTTGATAGATTTTTGAACCTCTTGACACTTGAACTTCTAAATATCGTTGTTGTACATGCATGTGTACCAGAGGAAAGGATTAGTGAAAAAACACATCTTTTGTTATAATGACGTTTTTTAACTGACTTGTACAGTGTGAATGTTGGGGTTTTTTTTATATATATTTTTTTTTTTTTAAATTGCTCTTGAATGTAGTCGAGCCACTCCGTACTTGCGACAGACCTCTTTGGTGTCCTGTTCTGTCTTTAGTTTTTCTCTCTCCGTCTGTGTCCCTAGATAAGATTCTTGAGGCTGAAGTAGGATTTTGAGGTTCCTGTTTCGTGGGCCAGTTTGTTTCGTAAATAGAAAAGTAAATGGCTGGCTGGCTGCTTTTTCAGCAGGAAGTGTATACTGCCTTAGAGATTTGTCTGGCCGTCACTGAAAGTAACAGCCATGCTGATTGCTCTGAAACAGCAGTGAAATACAGTAAGCAGGACTGAATTGCTTCTGTTGCGATAATGGTAGAAGGGAATGCTATAAAATAACAGACTGTTGGGTAGCAGTAGAATCCTGCCCTTTTTTTAGTATAACGTTTGTGGCTTCCAGTGGCTTCTACTTTTTATCATGCTTGTTACATAGATATTTAAGCGTTTATAACAATACCTGATGATAGTCATCTAGTCTTCTGCCAAATAATCACCTTCACTGTGGAGTAGCTCCTCCCACACTTGGGTACTGGTGACCCTTGTAACTACAGAGGAACAAAATTACGTCTTCCTGTTCGCTCAAAACTTGTAAATTTTATGTCTTTCGGTTGCTTCTGATTCAAGAGAATGGGTAGCAGAACTTCTGGCTAAAAGTTTATGGCTGGAATAAATGTTTCCTGGTTGTCTTGAGTGGTTAAAATAAGTGTCAGCTGGTTCTGGGGGTGTTATAGGACGTGGCACTGTGCTTGTGGATCTGGGTTTCATCCTGCACCTGTCTTTGATATGCTTTTTCCAGCTGATGCTGTATGTGATATATCAGAAACCTAAGTGCAGATGTTATGTAATTAATTGCTTTGTTTTGTTGATTTAGGCACCTTTACATTACTTCCTCCTTCATCATCTGTTTGAGGGAGTTGCTGTTAAGTTCTCAGAAATATCACAGGTGATTTTATCATCCTTCACATCACTTTTGATATCAATACTATGCCATACAGACTGTTAAAAAAAAATAAATCTGAAAAAAGTCATACTTCATAGTTTAGTTGCAAGGACACTGTTATGTGGGGAAAAACCTTGATACTTTTTCTTGGGTTATTTTTTACTAGATTTAGCCCTTTTAAGTCCTAAAATGCTTTGAAGTATGCTCATCACCAATGCTTCTCTAAAAAATCTCAAGAGAGTATTGCTGAGAGCCCTGTATATGAACAATCTTAAAATACTGAGAGAAATTTTATATCTGCTGTCTTCCCAGAAGCACCATGCATCACCCGGTAAAAATAGATTTGTGATGATATAGTAGTAGCAACATTCTCAGTCTAGAAGTTGTTCCCTTTGGAGTGGGATGACATGGGAGACTGGCAACTCTGCGGGTAGAGATGTGAGCAGGAGAAAAGCAGCATTGGTTGCATTTTTGGAATAGCTGTTTTGATGCTGAACCTGGGAAATCATGAGATGACTTTTAACCAAATCCCTGGTATCCTGGAAATTTGCTCTTTTCTCCATGGAATTTTTCCTTACAAGGTCAGTGCTTAAACTCCCTAGTGGCATTTTTCAAATATACTTTTAGAACAGCTAACTCTTTAAACTTGGCAGAGACAAGCAGCTGCAGCCCTAAAATGATCCTTGGCAGTTGACTGCTGCTTTCCCAGCTGGCAAGTTTTCCTGTTGTTTTCCTCTTCCCTTTTGTGTCAGGCAGTTGATGATATTTGTTGGTCCTGTAATGGGAAAGCAGTTTCCTCCATCCCATATTAGAATAAAATCTGATTTTTATTTTGATTCCTGGGTCACCTTTTTTTTTTTCTCCCGCTCTCATGTGGCTACATAAAAACACCATGGGTGCCATCCAGAACTGCGTCTTCATTTTTCTGGCTTTATAAATATCTGCACAGCCTCAAGTAATCAATGATCGTTTCCTCCTTGTACATTAATAGTCAGTGGGATTATTAATGCTATGGTTACCCACACAGAAGTCGGCATGGGGAATTAAGGAATATGTTGAAGACAAGAAATTCATTGCAGAGCCGAAGAATTTGAACTTAGATTTCTTAATCTAATTCAGTAGTTTACTATCAGACTTGTTCTCTTTTGTCATGGAGTTTCTGACATTTTAAATTCTCCATGTAGGATATAATATAGTAGTTCTTTCATTGATTCCTGTTTGTAGAGTGTTTCCCAGGTTTTGTCACGGAGAGCTTTCTGTTATCTTGGTTCAAAGCATCTCTAAGACAAATTCAGATTTTTGTAAATTGTACACTTGAATGTGAGGAAGACACAGTGGTGTGGTGAGCTTTCTTTTTTGAAAAGGTTTAATGTGCCCTGTGCTCCATTCTAGTTTTTAATGGAGCTCATGTATCTCAGAAGATGAAGCCACCTTTCTGAGTCAAAGGGTTTATTTAACTAACTTTTGCATGTTTTCTGTGGTATGGTTTTGATAATCAATGATCTCTTGTCTAAGCTTTATCTCTCTATTTCCCCAGAGTACTCCTGTAAGCTATTCTTCTCTACGCTAAATAAACTATTTGGGAATTAATAGTTACACATAAGTAAAAATTCCAGACGAGTGAAAAAGACTCCAAATTAGTTTTTTCTGAGGTATGAACTGCATTGTTTTATGGGATATTTTAGTGGCTGTGAGTATTGTTAGTTTCCAAATTGATGACACATGTGGTGTTCCAGGGAATTTGTTTGTGACTTTAGCTAAGGTCCAAGGTTCATCCATGGAAATTGTCTGCAAACTTATTTTCTGTGAGTAATGATAAATTGATATTGTTGTTATTTATGCTTTCCTGCTTCTTCCTAATCCCACCCCCCCTCCCTTTAAATAAAAGCCACAGAACCCAAACCTAACGTGTTACTCTTACATTTAGCATGTCCATTTATTTTTATACAAAGTGTTGTGTCATGCCTTCATACACCAAAATGTAAAAAATTCTTTCCCTTCTATGGAGTTATTGAACTCTAAAACTCTTCAAAGAACCTTTTGGGAAAGAAACCCACCAAAACAGTTTTGCAAAGTTCTTGGGTCTTTCTTGTTTATGTTTTCTTTCTGTCACGTACACAAACAGTTCAGGGCAGGGAAAAACTTAAAACACTTGAAACTCAGCAGATGAAGAAAGATAATGAGTAACAGTTACTGATGACGTTCTTGTGGTACTTTAAATTATTCTCAGAGTAAAGCAATTCGCACAGTGTTAAATTGTGGTATTTGAGCTTGGAGGAGGAGCCTCCTCATCCTGTTGTATTTAAGTTTTGGAATGTTGCCCTTAGGGTAGGGACAAAATGGTCAGGCAGTGATTCTGGCTCCAAAAGCAATTTTGGTAGTCCTCTGGGGGACACTGGTCAATTGATAGGGCAGTCAAATTACAGGTGTTGCCTGAAAGATGGGGAAAGGAGAGGAATTCCTTTTTCCTGGGTTAATACTGGGATTCATACTGTTCCATATTGTCATTAGCTACCTGGACAATGGAAAGAAGGGCATCTTCAGCAAGCTTGTGGATAACACTAAATGGGGTGGGGAGCAGTTGATATGGGTAGGGTAGGGATGCTTTTCAGAAGGACTTTGTCAGGCTGAAAAAATGGATTGAGAGAAACCTCATGCAGTTCATCATGGGCAAATTAAAGTTTTAGCATCTGGGCTGGAAAATCTCAATGCAATAGTACAGGCTGGTGATTGGACAGCAGTGCTGCAGAAAAGGAAATGGGGAGCTGATGAAGAAGTGGAATGTGAGTCAGCAGTGTGCCCTTGTGGTGAAATAGGACCAACTGCAGCAGGTCAAGAAAAATGAGTCTTTCAGTGAAGGTTCTGCACCTGTCAAGCATATCTGGAGCATTGTGTCCAGTTCTGGGCTCCCTGGAAGGAAGATGCTGATGAACTGGAGCAAGTCCAGTTGACTAAGGTGATTGGGGTTGATTGATATGACATAAAAGCCCGATAGTAGAGGGTTTTTCCAGAAGAGACATCGGTGGAGTAACTTTCTACTATTTTCTGTCAACTAATGGGGGGCCATGGAGATGATGGAGACAGACTCTCTGCAGAGAACCACAATGTTAGCACAAAAGGCAACAGATGCAACTGCAACTAAAGAAATTCCAACTACACATCAGGGGAAGAAAAATTTGGCATGAGAGTGGTCAAACACTGGGAGATGTGCGCAGAGGGCCTGTGGGATCTCCATCCTTGGAGGCACTTGCAGCTCAACTGCCAAGGCCTAGAGCAACCTGATCTCAGCTGGCCCTACTCTGAGCAGGGCATTGGACCAGGTGACAGAGGTTCCTTCAAAACTAGGTTACTGTCTGAACTGAGGTAGGGGAGAGAGTGACTTGGATCAGATGAGGTCTGACAACATATGTTGGATTGGCTGTCATGATCTGCACATGTTCCTGTAAGAATGTAGATGCCTGAATGCTTAGCCGGAAATATAAATGGCTCAAACCATATTGAAGTTTTCCTTCTCTTCTCTTTTTTTTTTTTTTCCCCACTTAATTCAATAATGTGCTCTAACACTTAGGACAGTGATTGTCTTACAGCTGTAAGACAATAAGAATATAGAATCATAGAATCATAGAATTAGTGAGGTTGGAAGGGACCTTTAAGATCATCAAGTCCAACTGTTAACCTACCCTGAAGAGAGGAGAAAAAAAAAAAAAATAATAATATGTATTATGGGAGGGGCCGCACTGAAGAAGCCCTTACTGAGATAGTCTTTGTCATTGGCTGCTCTTTTATCTAAGACAGGTGAAGTAGCTGTGTTTGCCTTCTATAGAAAAGAAAGAAACACAAAAGACACCATGCAGAGTGTTGTGGTCATGGTTTCTGCTCTCTCTGGTTTCTGGTCTCTCTAGTCCAGGCACTTAGCTGCAAGAACTTTTCTACTGTGGAAGATTTTATTCCTTCTCCTCTGCTTTCCACATCTTCGTTTTGTAAGGAAGTTACTCAATTATGTACTGACTGAATATATCATGTAATATATAATATTACGTCTTGAGACATCTTCCTTGGTTTTTTAGTTACTGCGATCACGTGTCCAGAAGGAACTTCAGACTTAATATAAAATTTCTTCTTGAACAGTCATTTTTCATTTTTCCTTCTAGGTGCCCAGGTATGTAATAGAATGCCAGATAAGATGATAATGTGCTCTAGGATCCAGATCTTGCAAAAGCAGTTTCCTCAAATGGGAGCAGCAAATACAAGCCTGTTATAGCTAGTTGTTTAGTGGCTTGTTTTTTGAATCGATTGCCCAACTTCAGGCATCTGCTTTGAAAGTCTTTTATGAGAATATCATCATAAGACAAATAGTTTCAGTTCTGTAAGATGAAAAAAGTAATCATTTCCACCCCCCCACCTCAGTCAATCATGGTGGTTGATAGAAAGGCTCAACAATCTATTCTGACAAGTGCCTAGGTCATGTTGCAGTACTGTACAGAAAAGATCAAAGAAATCCTTGGAAAAGGCAAAGCTGAACTGTGGTTTGTTTGGTTCTTTGGGTTTGTTTTTTTTTTTTTTTGTGGTTTCTAAAGGCTCTTTCTATTGTTATTTTTTAAAGGTGTGAGTGTAGAACATGGAGCTCTTCTGGCTGCACAATGTCTTTCCATGTGCAACTGATTTCAAAGTCACTATGAGGATGTCCTAAATCATAAAAAGAATAGGAAGCAGCTAAAGAATAAGTAGCAATGTTTGCACTCTAAGATGGTGAGTCAGAGTCATGGGTGTATGTGGCCATGGACTTGGTAAAATGCAGGGCAGCTGTTCAGACTCAGTAAAGGGAGAGGGAACCAAATGAAAGTGGGTATCTTTTTTTTTTTTTTAAGGGCATTGATTACCTAAACATTTCTGTATTTAAAAACAAATTTAAAAAATAAATCCAGTGTATATTTGCTCAATAGTAATGTAGATAGCATGAAAGTTTTGGTGTAAGTAAGCTTAGAGTAAAGAGCTTTTGTCTTCGTTTAGCTCTGAGCTATTTCCAGTTTGCTTGACTCTTGCTGCGTGAAAGTGTCTTGTGTGCTGCCACTGCTGATGAATATAATTTACCATTTTAGTTCAGAGGGGCACATACAGAATGTACAAGTGTAATGACAATCAGACACTGCCAACCTGATGTGATTTGAACATGATTAATAATAACTCTGCAGGGCCTGGCTTGTTTATAGACTTAAAAACCAAGCAAACAAACACCACCACCACCACTCCCTTCTCTGAAATAGAAACAAACTTCTGTGCTTATATGCATGTCAGTGTTCTCTAGCAGCTTCTCTTTTCCTTTAGTTTTCTTGTTTGCAAACTTGTGAGCCAAATTATGGACTGGATGAGCTTCAGTTTTTGTTATAAGAATTTTTTGTTTCAAGGAGTTTGCTTTTTTTTTTTTAATTGGGTATTCTACTGAAATTGCATGTTGAGCTGGTGAGTCTAAAATTATGTAAAGCCACTGTTTCCAGAATACCTGAGGCTTTATCCCTTAGCCATGACATAATGTATGAGCAACAAAGTCTAAAAAGGGAATACTCATTCATCTTGGTTGTTTATTTAAAAAAAAAAAAAAACACAAACTAACTGAATATAATCAAACGTGGCTATTGTTGTGTTAGTCCCCTGGAAATGGGATAGACTGTGGTCTGAACATGGAAAAATTCCTTTGAACACACATAACATTTATGCTTATTTTGGGTTAGAGGTTGGTAGTCTTAATACGGTCCTTGGCAGACTTTAGTTTCAATAGTCAGTGAAGGTATATGCTGTCAAAGGGGAAAGGGAATATAGCAAGAATGTTTGCCATCATGTACTGTGCTTACGTAGGCTTCCTGTGTATCCTGAGAGAACTTCTCAGATCTTTCTGCTCCCAAATCTAAACAACATGATCCCTCAAATCTCCAGAGAGATTGCTGAGGAAGACAGTAAGGCTTCTCATGGTTTGCAGTGTCCTCATAGTCTAAATGACTTTGAGTAGAGTCTCTTTTAGCTATTTCCTCAGTGTTTCCTGAGCTCATGGTGAAAACAAAATGGTTGAATTTTCCTTTTTAAAATAAAATGTTGAGCAGTCTCTCCCTGCATTCAATATGCAACATAGGTGTTTCTAGCTGCCAGCTGCTGCTTTAGAGGGAGGTAGTAAATGTACAGGATGTATATTGTGTTCAGAGGAATACACTCGTGGTCAGTTTGGCAATCTTCCACTGCTTGTGTGTTGTGTTGCGTCAGCTGAAAAATATATATATATCTCCATTTTTAGCATCACTTTTGATAAATCACAAATGTAGATGCCTTTGGTTTGACAACTGAGTATCTTAAATGTGCTAACTTCTCTGAGTTGAGGAGTGGATGCGTTTTGGAGATTATTTGTTTTGGATCATGTAGCACCGAGTTAAAAATCTGTTCTGGGGTGCTCTGTCTCTGATCTGTAGCTTCCAGGTATGAAAGTCACAACTTGGTAAAGTCTCTATTTGTTATGGAATAGAGTGACTGATTTAATAGCTGAATCTGAAACCTGTTAGAGTACAGACTTTACTATATTGTGTCCCATCATAGTATGGGATTACCTTAAAATTACCGTACAATTTAGTGAAGCAATAGAAATAGGCTATTTGAAGAGATTTAAAAAAAAAATCACTATCTTACATTAAGCCTTAATTATTTCTTATCAAAGGCTTCATGTAAGTTTAAATAAAATAATAGAAGTTTAAATAAATGGCAGTGTAAAATATGTTATAATGCTACTGTATTCTAGGAATTGTGGTTCAGGTAAGTAAGTGCTCTTTGTAGACTGTAGGATGCAGGTGTCTTCCTGTTGATGACAGCAATCACTCCTAATGGTTATAGTGCTGAAATCAAATGTAACTCTGCAAAATGAAAAGCAGAATTTTTGTTTCATTCATTTCTGTTCAGCTATCACTTCTTTCTATAACTTGAAATTGCAGGAAGAAAGGCTGTGAAAATTCAGTGTGTCTGCTGTTAAAGTTGCAGGAGGTTGGTAGAAGTAACATGACCAAAAAGATCATTATAATTCATACTGAGCTTTCAAATACTACCTTCAGCGCTTGAAGGAAAGGGTGAGGAGAGTTTCTGGGTGAGATAGTGGACAGCATTAGAGATTATGATGTTTAAACTTCATTTTCTCTGGGAATGCTGAGGATCTTAGTCCAGCTAGCAGTCAGAAGAAAATGAGTGGTTGACTTAACGCTAGTAGCATCAGATGGCTTTCTAGTGAAGAACTGTTAAAAACTATTTCATAAATTCATTATCTGATCTGTCTGACTGCACTATATTTTTCATTCTCTTCTATTAGGCTGAGGTAGGGGCAATGCATGCATTTGATGATATAGTCTTCTGACAGCTATCTTACCAGCATGGGCTAGGCATACCAATGATGCTTCATCACTCAGCATTGGACTATGTAGTCTCCTAATATTTCTTCCATTCATGTATTTCCAGAACTGTGTTATTGATCATTAAATGACAGTTTTCTGAAATCTAAATTTCCATACTTCATGAAGCAATAGTGCAGTAGGTGCATGCTCCACACTTTGTTTTAGCTCATAATGCCTCCTGTTTAAAAAAAAAAAAAAAAAAAAAAAAATCCATTTCAAGGGGAGGTATTCCAGTGGGTGTCACTGGAGTCTTCCTAGTGCAACTGTTTGTGAAAGGCACCGTTTTGCAGGGACCCTTAGCATGTATGGGGCAATTCATCTTGGCTTTGCAAACATTTATCCATTTGTTTTTCTGCTTTGCATTATGATTGTATCTTACTATCATGGAAGTCAACAAAATCTTCAGTAGTTTCTCAAACTAAAAGAACAGCAAAAGAACCAAACCCCCAAAACAGCTGTAAAATATTTTGTTTCTTTATTCGCTTAATTTTGTAACTTTTTGATGATTTCAAGCTTTTCCCAATATGAGGGCTGCGAAACGCTTTCATGTGGCACCTCAGATTTGCTATAATTATTCTTCTGTTGCCAGGAGTTGGGACTTCTAATGTATTGAGAGCTAATGATACTACCTGTTTTTTCAAGTAATACTTTTCTACAGCTTATGCCTATAAGTTGTGCTTATAAAGGGATTCACACATTACGACTTCAAAGGAAAAAGACTGTCTGAAAAGAGGCAGTTAGTTACACACAGTGGTTTGTATGACATAGCTTACACCTCATGTCTTTGGAAATCTGTTGAAATAGGCTTTTTTTTTTTTCTGCCTGTAATGTACCTAAAACGAGCAGCGGAGTATTTAATGGACTTCTAAAGAAGCTGCATGGAGTGGGTGGAGTGCCAGTTGAGTATCTGGCTGTCTAGCAAACTTTATAAAGAAAGCTGCTGGCATCATCTCTGCCTGATGCCATGGGATTTTGTCATAAGGGTTCATTATTGTGGTGTGCTGGAAAATGTAAAGTCTTTTATTCTGGCTGAAAATTCTCTAGTACCACTTCAGTAATGTAATAGTCAATGCAGAAAAGAGTCAGAAGGTTTTGGCAGTCACTGCTTACATTTTTCTATGTTGAATTTTGCATGGCTCAAACATCTAGCAGTAGAAGGCTCAGAGACCTTCTGCTGAAGTTGGGTCTAAAGAGCACAAAGATGAGAAGCAAAAATGGAAGAGCACCAAATGCAAATGATTAGATTGTCATGTGGACAAGTTTCCTAGTACTGGAAGGTAATAAATAGCTCACTACTAGACAGTTTAATACTATTAAAAGAGTAGTGAGACTACAAGTGGAAGCAACTTATACAAATCCTTTCTCTGAATTTATTCATGTTTCTAGTTCTTCACAAACTAAAATACAGAACCCCTCTTCCACATTGAGTGACAGCCATTCTGCATTGCCAGAGCTGCCCGTTATTTTCTTAAGAAGTGAGGGTTCCTAAAAGGTCTTAAAGATGTGACAGGAATGTAGCTTATATAATGTGAAATAGAACGTAGCTATAGATTTCTCCTTATTGATGGCACTGAGTCAAGCGAATCTTGACCTGTTAGGATTTTATTTCTTTTTAAAGAAAAATTTTCTTTGACTTAAGTGCCCACTCACACAATCTGCTGTTAGTATGTGTTGAAATATTTCTTGTTGCTTATTTCCTGAGCTTATGTCAGTAGTTACGAAATTCAGCACTTCCTTTTTTTTTTTATATAATGAGTTGAAGATGTTCATTGTATGCCTAGTTTAAGGACTGTCTCCTAGATGGGTAGAGTTACTTGCACAAAAACATTGGAATGTAAGGATTTCTGCTCACAGTAATGACATTCCTATATAAGGCATGGGTAGCTGTAAGTAGACCTTTTTTTTTTTGCCTTTTTTTTTTAAGTAGCTTACTGTTTTTGAAGTAAATTTATGACCTGTGGGAGAATCTCAGAAATATTTGAAAATGAAGATATACACAGTATTCTTATCCTGACCTGTTGCTGATATACTTACAGATGTCTTTTAAAGAATTAGAAGACAGCAAGAGTCAAGTAAGTGCTTTAGTAGCCTGTGAGCAAACTTGTCTATGCAGAAGTTCATTCTGTAGTCTAGATCTAGATTTTTGGCTAATATCAACAAGAAAACGTGTTTCTTGCTGTTGTTGAGGAAGGGGAAGTCATCTGTCAGCGTCAAAGGGCAGTTGCACTGAACTGAATTCTCATCGCTTGGATGAGCAGCAGCAGAACATGAGTGTGTTCATCCAAGGCAGCTATCCCTGCAATGAGAAGTTGAATCTTGTGACCTTCCTTGCAGCACACGATGGATTTGTGTTCCAATTTGAACTTATTTTCTGACACTTTCCTAACCTTTCCTTCCTATTTTTCTGTCACATGCAGTCTGAGAATAGTGATAATCTTTGAGACTATGGATGGAAGTGGTGTAAGTCACTACAGCCCACCCACATCATTAGCTAGCAGTGCATCGCCAAATGTTTTTGGGTTTTTTTTTTGAAAGTGAAGTTTAGATAATACTTATATCTATTAGTGTGCCTATATTCTAACTGTTTAAAATGTAAGTATAGGCAGACTGAATGGAGAGTATTTCACTGTAATGTTTATGTAAACCATATATATACACATTTGTGCTATATTGTATTACTTGAGGGACACAGAAATGCTGTTAAATATTCATCCCTGTTTGTACTGCATGGTTTTGACTCAATGATCTCACCAGTGCTATAGCGAAGACAAGCAAAATTTCAAAAGTGTTTCCAAAACTTTTTGGTGAGCAAGATCTGTTTGTTAGTTCTGCTTTGCATGTATATGTGTCAGTCATTACTTATTTCTCAGATTTTCTTTGTAGGTTTGTCTTGATTTATGCTGTTTATTTTTTTTTTTCCTTTTCCTTATATGTTGTAAGTCCTTCCGCAAGTAAAGACAAAATATGAAAAGTCTAGGTTGTTCAAGGTATTGAAGTGACCCATGTGCTAGTATCTTTCCTCAGCCCCTTGTAGCAAAAGAATAAAATTCTTGAAAGATATGGTTCCCTCATTGTTTTATTGAATATTAATAATAATAATACAAGCCTCCATGATATTCTTATTGCAAGCGAAATGCTGTACAGTAATAGGCTATACTGGGCCTATTACTTATATTGAAAATAATCTGAAAAAGAGATAACCTGTGGTTTTGTGCTGTATGCTTTTAATGCCATATATTTGTTATGGGTCCACCTGGAAGTCCTAACTGTGACTAAGACTCCCAGTACTCATCAGACTTTTCTAAATTGTCTCTGCCAAAACTTTCATTTTTTTTGCAGTTGTGAAACTGGTTGCTTATCCTTGTGGGAGGAAGGAGACTGCAAAGAGAACTTTAATCCATTGAAATATATACAAAATAAAAGAAAGAATATTTTGGGTGATTCCAGTGGAATACATAGTTACTGTCGGCCTAAGCGGTACTGTAAATTTGGGTTGTAAAAAAGCGAACTCGCTTGTATGAGCTGGCATGGGAAGTAGGTGGAATATTTAGCTTTTGTTGGTATGGCCTTGGCAGCTACCAGTAAATCCTGCGATACTGCTTTTCCTTCCACTTGGCAGTGGAGCTGTCAGCTGCGGGCATGGATGGGGCATGCTCCATGACTGCCTGATCAAATACCCAAACCTAGTTTCTTTAGATGGCTTACTGCTGGCTGATCTGTCAACCTGCTGAAGGAGTTTGAGGCTAGGGAAAAGCAAGGTGTTTTGTAAAATTAATCTGTTGCTTGGTTAGAAAACTGTTGCAGACTGCTCAGAAAAGTTTGTGTTGGATCTAACACAGGTGTTTCTAGATCTTAGAAATCTGTGGCAAAGCGGTGCCTGGCGAGTTTGGAGAGGAATTTAAATCAAATCAATGTGAATTATGTGAATGTGTCTGCGAAATTCATTTTAAGAATTTTTCTGGATTCTTTGCCACTAATAGGTTAGCCACCTGCAGTGGGCTAAAGCACAAGGATGCTGATGTAATATTTACAGCTCAAATACCACCTCTACCTCAGATTACCTCTATGAAGCATAAATTAAAGTTCTGGAGTTATAACAACTTTTTTTCTTCCCAAGTTTAATTGATGAAGTATGAGAACTTCCTATATCTGCATGGAGGAGACTAGCACCCTGAATATCCATAACATCTTGAATTATTTTATGGTAGTACGGTTTCTTTACATTTCCTTACTCTCCTACTGTTTGTGGTTTTTACTGAAGGATACTTTATAGAGGAGGGAATGTACAGGCTATTCTTCCAGAGACACCATTTCTCTCTTTGTTTACAAGTTCTGGTGGGAGTTGTTCAAGCCAGGGTGGAAGAGCCATCCTGTGGTTCCCATCCAGACTTCTCAGAAACTCTTTAGTAAAGCCTAAAGAGAAAGGAAAACCCCATGGCCACCGTTCCCACCCATGTCCTACTCTGATGTCTATTCTGCTTTCATTTGGATCTTAACTGGTAAATAAAGAGCAGAGGGCAGAGCCCCTGGGGTTAGGCTCTCCCCCAGAACTGGGTTTACTCTTGCACTGCTCAGAACCCCGTCCAAAGAGCTGTCTGTGATCCCTCTTTGGGCCTTGCATGTCTGAGCTTTGGCTGGCTCAGCTGTCAGATGCTGAATATCAAACCTAGGAGGCTGCGGCTTTTCCATGGAAACGCTCTGTGCCACTGCAGAAATAATCAGGCATGTCTGGTGGTTGCTGTGCCTTATTGTTGGCTCTCTCCAGACACTGAACTGAATTGTCCTACCTTGACAAACTGAGTTTTCAGCTAAAATCCAGCTCTGCTTTTGTCATCCCTCTTGCCTTTTTTTTTTTTTTAATGCAGATGGATTGAAAAACATTAGTATCACAGCTTATTCTGCTGTTGGAATGTAAATGGATGTTGGTTCTCCCTTTCTCTCTGTTCATGCACAACTTGCAAAAGCAGCTCCAGACCTCTTCCTTCTGGGTAGATACCACCAGCATGGGCTGTCCCATGCCTTGTATGTGCAAGGCCTGAGCTGCGGTATCGTCTTCAGGGGTGTTGAGCTGTCGTACATTCTCCTTAACAACTCTTCCGAGCACTATATTTTACCATTGACATAAAAATAATTCAATGTTTACAAAAAAAAACTGTTAACAAACTGTCTCTTTGTGATCAGCAATTTCCAAGAGGAATTTCCAAGAAATTTCCAATTTCTTTACTAGAGAAAGAGCTCTAATCTATAGGGCCTTTGGATTGATGGATTTTTTCAAAAATTACACTTTACATAATTTAGTTTCCATAATACTTTAAAATTGTAATCAATGTGCCCAAGTAGCTCTAAATACGCTTTGGTGTTGGCTTTAAAGAAAAAGCAATGTCCTTTTCTGCAGGTGTTACTAACTTGGAGGCACTACTGATACAACTCAGTGGGAAAGGTGCCGTAAAGTACTTGGAAACTAGAGGAATTCCAGTTTATTCCATAAGTGTTTCAGTGTATTGGGCTGGTGCTGCTTCTGATCTGAAAATAACTATCTTTGGAGACTTAACAGTATAAGTCTTGTTTTTTCTACTTCTGTAAGGAATTTAATTTCATAACTTGAAAGTTTTTCTGGAGGACTGCCTACAAAGGAAGGATAACTTTCAGGCTTGTACCCAGGTCACTAAGATGGCCTAGTTTGAGCTCGGTCCGTGTTTCTTTTTGTCCTTTAATGATAGTTGCCAAAAATAAATATCCACAGAAACAGCTGTTGTAACATTGGAAGAATGATTGCTGCAGTGGATGGAGGCAGTCCATGTCATTGAACTGATGAGAAGGAGATGGCTTGTCTTCCTGCTGTGAATCCCACTTTTGTAAGCAGTAGCAGTTTGGAGGGGAAAGGCTTATCACTCAAAACTTTGATGTCACTTAATCAAACAGCGGCCATAAGAACTAGAGCAAAACAGCTGCTACCCCTTCTCCCACACCCAGCATGCGTGCTCCCAGCCTACGGGGGCACCACGTGAAAGAAGAAGGAACTCCATAGCCTTGTTTCTTGTGAAGAGGAAGTATGTGCCAATGCAAATCTGTGGGGCCTGAAAACACTTGGGAAGTAAGGGGAGTGCAACTCACCTAGGTGTGAAGTCTCCATTTGCTTTATATCTGTGGAGGTGCTGCTGAGGAAGCACTTGCTGCCTGCAGGGATTTAATTTGTTGCTTTCCTTCTGCAAAGTACAGTGTGTTTTAATTTAGGAAGACAGCCAATTGAGATAAGACTGGAAGAGCATCTCTGTCATACAGATGGATCTTGGAGGACCAGTGTGGAAGCCTTATGCCTTCTGTGCTTATCACAAAAAATGTTAAATCTTGGAATTGTGGACAAGAGGAAATTTTGCAAGTTTCAGCCCTTAAAACTGCTTACAGAATATTTTTTTATATTCTTAAAAATTTAGACATCCTGTTTCCCTTGAAGTGAACTTCATCAATGCCAGATGGTATCAAGTTAAAAGAAATACATACATATTATATTGAAGATGCTTTCTTTTTAGAAGCAAAGGTGATACTATAATAGAGCAGATCAATGGTCTATTGTGCTGCTTTATCTCTGGCAGTAATGTACAGTTGGTACAACTGTCAGGAATTACAAGGTTGTTTTAGTAGAAGTCTAAAAGCAGGTATGAGAAATGGGTAAAAGTTCAAAACCGTGCATGTGTGAGGCGTGGTGTCAGTTACTTAGATGCTGTAGCTGGCTTTGTAAATAAAGCTTTCAAATCTTATGCAGAGAATTGAGACTAACTTCTGTCAATGTGACTTATTCTAAACTCACATAACCTGTTCTGGGTGAACAGATTTTAAGCGGTCATCACACACACACAAAAAAGAAAATTATCCAGTTTGAAAAAGATACATTTCTAAAGTCCAGTTTGAGTCCCCATCAACTTGTGTAAAATACCAAAGTCTTGGTTTATCAGATGGCAGCTGGGACTGGAAGAAGCTGAAGCACATGGTGTCATTGTTATAAAAGACAATCTCTTCAATGGAATCAATTTAGGAGACAGGTTGTCAGTATGTTGTTTATTTTTCATTAATGTCTTCCAGCTAAAAACAATTTATTCCTAAACTCCTATCTGGCTCAGGCTGGGCCAAAGAATAAGGGGCTAAGTTTTCTTTCCTTTCTCCAGCCTGCTTCAAAAGCATTTTGAATGTGGTGTTTTCCTCTCTCCTTTTCAAGTAGTTTGAATAAAACGTTTGCCACATATACAGAAGATGCTTGTTTAGTGTTGCTCCATGTAACTTACCTATTGCCTCTGCCAAAATTTGTAGTGCTTCCCATTGTCCCTTTCTTTGTGTGATGGCTGCTCCATGTAGTTTATTCAAATATTTGCATTGTATCTGTGTAAAATCAGACTTCAGAATTAAAGAAATTCCAATTAAGAAGCTGAAATGGATTCTGACTGCTGTTGCCCTTCATTCTGCTAGCAATCTTCTATAATGAGTACAGCTAGTACTTGTTCAAAAACAGTCTAAGGATTTTTGTCAGTGTCTGGAACAGGTTTTCTAATGCCAAAATTGCTAATATTTCAGTAAACAACATTTTTTTTTTAAGGTGAAATTAGAATTAACATAAATCTAGAAAAATTACTTTGTAGGAGGTCTTTTTCATGAAGAAAAAAAAAAAGACTGAAACTGAACTTGAATCCCTGTAATTTTGTAGTCAGTCTGTTTGTCAAGAATTGTAGTTGCTACATTTTTTTTCCAGACATGCATAAATACATAAAATCTATTAGTATATTAAAACTAATTTCTGAGCCATGGTCTTTATTTTTAAGGGGCAAAACAAGAAATGCTGTCGGTGTGTTTCATAACGCTTAAACACTGAAAGGTTTTTATTATTAACAATTGGCAAGTTAAATAGGAAATTGGCTTCCTTCCTTATATTATTTTACCCTTGTTGCTGATGGATGATTAGGTTTGGTGTCCGTGGTTGCTTAAGAGATTTTTGGTGATGTAAAGATTGCTTGTTTAGAGGAAGAAAAATGGGTTGAAATTAGTGGCATGAGTCGGACTGATCTACTAGCCCCGGAGGGGGAGTTGGCAGACCTGGGTTTGGTATCACACCTGTCACTGGTACCCACTGCCCTTGTGAGCTGTGCGAGTCTCCTCCGAAGTCCAGGACCTCTTCAGGTGCCCCACTTTCCACTGTGGGGACTCTCCTACGGCCCTGTCAGCAGCGATCTGAGGGGCTTCCAGTGCTGATGCACTAGCAGTTTAATAGTGGTGTCGCTTACCAATGTAAGAAAAACTTAACTGTACATGCTGTGAAACAAAACTAACTTCCTTATGCAGTGAGGACAAGGGAAACTGAAAATTTGGCGGGCGGGGGGAAGTAATGAGCTTTGTACCTCTAGTCACCCGAAGGAAAAGATGGGCGTTTTTATGATGGCGGGTTCCAGCACAGGGTTTTTGAGTCTTTTATGGGAGCAAACGCTGCCCTGCAGGACGAGCTATAAGATCAAAGGTGCCACTGAGGGAGAAAGGAAACCGTTTTCCCTCCCTCAAAAGAATAATTCAGCAGACCTCGGTTAGCATGTAGGAACTTGAAGTCCAAATTTGGCTCAGCTTTAAGTAGAATTACCCGTGGTTTTTTGATGCGCTGTTAGTCGTAAGCACTGCATGGTTTTGGGAGGGAGGGAGAGAAAGTTTGCATGCATCAAGAGTCAGTCCATGGACTACCGTGCTGCATGCTTTTTTTGCATCCGGTAGTTCGAACCTTAAATATTTTGAGATGTGGTGCTGTGCAACTCATCAGTATTTAAAGCCTTAATATGTTCTTTCAAAGCTCTTTTTCTTTTGCAGACAAGATCATTATTGGTTGCTCTTGAAAAGCTACTTCCCTTTCCCCTCCAGATAACGGCGGTGGGAATTTTGCCGAGTGGGTGCACACCCAAGTGGGTACACATTGGTGTAAGTGTGTATCCACGGAGGATCTGTCCCAGTGAGAGCAGTGGTTTCAGGCACAGCTTTGATGCAAAAAAAAAAAAAAAAA
>VUYV01000028.1:1347588-1365560 GCA_008711295.1 Anarhynchus alexandrinus
AAAAAAAAGAAGAAGCTTTTCCAGACACGGGCTCCCCCCTCCTGGCAGCCTGGTCGGGCAGCAGAGAGGCACGGCGGTGTTGCCTGCTGCTGAATCAGCGTTGGTCTCGGCAGATGTGGAACAGATAAGCCTGGCAGAAGCCCTAAGACCAAAAGAGAGAGGTCTGTGGAGTTCTTACTGACTAAAACCCGAGGTTGGGAGATTATAGTATTCTTGGGGGGAGCAATTTCAATGTCCGGGAGACAGAGATCAGGCAGCAAACATTCCCATGGTGCTGAAATCGAACCCATTCAGGGGAAAATAAGCCTGCCTTCAGAAAATCATTTTGTCGGGGGGAAAACAAGTCCCCAGCTAATTTCTCCGAACCCTCTGTTTTAATAGTAAACGCAAACTCTTGCTAGCTTCACCTCCACCATCTTAGCGTGTGTTTTACCCCCCCCTTCCCCGCCCCTGCACGACGCAGGAATTGGCAGCGTCAAGGTTAAACCTGGTTGCAAGCTTTTGTTAAGGTGTCATGCCTGCTGGCGAAGGCAAGGCACCTGCTAGGCATGCCCAGTGAGTGCTAGGAGCTGGCTCTCCCTCCGCTAAGGCTTTGCGAGGCTGAAGCACAAAGAGCGCTTGTTGCCCAGTCCCCGGGAGTCTCCCAGTGCTACCACTAGCTGGGGAGGACTGGTTACCATGGAGGCTGCCATCTGTTCGCTCCCCGCTGGAATGTGATTATCCTTGCTGGGTTGGGAACCAGCAAAAGCAGGGGAGCGTGTGCTGTCGGCAATTATCTGCAATGGAGTGCGTTAATGGAAGGCTGGAATTAGCTAGCTGGAGGAGCACATAAAAGATTTTACCAAAACTGTGAATGATTTCTGGCTAAGAGGAGTAAGCTTTTTGCAAGGTCAGTACTAAATTCATTATGTATGTAGGTAATTTTTAATTGGTGCAGTGGCTTTATGATTTAAGGATGGTAGCACCATGGAAATAATGCTTATTGTTAAGAGGGTGTGGGGGGGGGAAATGTATTTTAAAGATCTTTGTCTGTTTCAGTTCAAGCAGTTTAATTTGGGGTTGTTAAAGTAGTAAGTCAGAACAATAACTGACCAAACTGACACAAATGGAGCAATTCATATCTCTTGTCTTTATGAAATGCTGTTCGCTGCCAAATCTATTTGATTTATATGCCTTTTCATGCTGATTGCTTTTTGTCTGAGTGATTTTTTTGGATGCAATACGTGTTTGGTTTTCGTATTGGCACAAGGGGTGAGATGAGGGGGAAATCTTCAAACAGAGCTGGAGATACAATGGATGTTTAGGGTGTTTTATGCAGTTTGCTCTGAGGAAGCAGCATAAGGGAGGCAGAATGCAGAAGCAGGTTTTCCCCGCTTCGTTCCCACCCTCTGCCCCTCATTCCAACTCACCAACTGACCAAACGTTTTGGACTCTTTCTCTTATAGAGCTTAATTGTACAGAGACTTGACACAAGTTTTCAGGATACTCTGCGAATATTGTGACTGTTTTGATGGCAAGATTTCATTTAAAGGGGAAAATAAAATTAAAAATAGGTGCTTGTGAGGCTTTTATGTCCTATAAAAGACATTTTTTGTTGTGCTGCAGGAGCTAGGAGTATTAAATTTTTTCATAGCAAATGCATGATGAACGCTTGTGTGTTGTTCAAATTACTGACTTAAATGAGGGGCATTAAAATTAATTTCTTAAAGCATTGTTGTAACCCAAATAGACAAAATGTTACTTCAGCAGATATTTTTAGTCACGTATGGGCTTTCCCTTTTCAAATAAAGCTCTTACACTGCATCCCTCTTGCCAGGACTGCCATTTTTATTTGGTACAGGGGAGGGCACTACTAAAGGCTTTTAATTAAAACTGTGTCAGTCCTAATTCCACCCATCTGCCCTCTGCTTTTATGCACTTAAAATGTCAGTGCATTGGAGTCTGGGAGGAAAGTTACCAATGGGGTTAATAAGTCACGATTGCAACATATTTGACTAGGATAAATTTTTAACCTACGAGATGCTTTCCAAGTCTTGGTGCCTCACAAAAGTGCATGTGGGAGGTTAAGGGTTTTTTATTTCTTTGAGTACTTTAACTGTTTGTGGTGTACGAGCTTTTCTTGTGCTTGTGGGAGCCTGGTATATTTGCCTGAAGCCCTTTCAGATGTCATGTCACGCTTGCATGTTGGTGGAACTGGGTGAGCGATCTTAATGGGAGCCATATCATCTTGTAATTAAAAAGATTTTTTTTTTTAACCCCTTCCATCTTCAAAATTTAAATATTGGCTTGCCATCGAAGTGGGTGAATTATGCAAAAGTTGCTTTTAATGGGCTGCAGTAGACTTGTTCACACATGCAAGTTGCAGGTCTGTAATTGCGTTGTTTAAAAGAGCGCAGGAGGCAGATTGGCTTTTGTGCTTGAAAAGAGATTAGACTTTCACCCTTCAGATGCTATGCTGAACCTAGCTGGAGGGAAGGGCAACCACCCCAAGGTTATTCTGTAGCTGGTGTGGGATGTGTTTCTAGTAAGGTAGCTGTTGCCTACAGGATTCGCTGTCGCTGTGGATGTGAATTACTGTCCCACTGGCACATCTTCACAGACAGCAACAATCATATCGACATAAAGGTAATGGCTTGTATACCCCTTCTGGAGGTGACTTCTCCTGATTGCTAGCTGGTGGTGTGCTGAGAAGCTTGCTTTACCACTGCCTTTGCTAAACCTGTTTCAAGGATAAATAGGGGACTTTACATTTGGCATTCTCCAGCTCTTATTATATACGCTGGTGAGCACTGTGTAAATGTCCACATAGTCTTGAGCAAACATTTTTTTTATTTCCTTCTTGAAAGGTCTATATATAGCTGTTGAATACTTTTTTATTCTGTGTTAAATTTTGCTTTAGGTCACTAGGTCAGTGTTGATTTGTGGCTGCAGGATTTAAAGGCTAGACACTCTTTAATCCATTTGAGCATCTGGCCTTTCATAGTAGACATGCCATCTCCATGTAACAGAGGAACTGTTAAATGTCTTTTTTAAATTAATGATTTTTTTTAAGATTTTTTTTTTATCCTTGGTAGATTATTACAAGCAGCTGTAATGTTTATGCTTAATGCAAACAAATGAGGGTCAATGTAATCTGCTACATGATCTCTGGAAGGAGATTTATTCTAAAATACAGGCTTTAGGGGCCAGCAGAGGTGATGGGTCGTACTGAGTAGTAGTTTGGTTTTTTCCTAAGAAGGTAAGGTCAATTTAGCTGCATCACCTCATGAAAAAAGACACTTTGAATGAACTCTTAACTAAATAGTGTTTAGAAATACAACCTAGTATACAGTGGGCTCATCATAATCTTGTTTATAATGTCTGTACATACTAAGCTTTTCGGACACTTGTCATTAAATGGTAAAATCCTGAGTCAATATATAGGAAGCTGGCTTGCATATAAACGATCACAATTGTTTTCTTCAAACAGACAAGTCTTTCTGCTTTTCTCTTGACACATGACTGTGGAATGCTGTTTGACATGACTTGGTTTTATTTATACATTGTGTTCGGGCTCTTACTTGGCAGAGCTTTTAAACATGCTTAGTTCTCAATACACTTTTTTTTCTGCCATTTACTCGTGTTTTCTGAACATTAAAACAAACAAACAAAAAAGTCCAGGTTCTGTACTGACTCCTTATAGCAGCATGGCTATTTCAAGGTTAAAGCCTGCAGCTCCCTCTGAAGGGCCAACTGTTTTGGAAAGTCCTTTTGCCTGTTTACAAACTGTTTGCTTTGCAGCTCCCATGCAATAATGGAGTCCTCGGGATGCTGGATGTGGGAGGATAAACCTGCTGACACAGGCACTGCTGCTGTTGGTCTGTTCGCTGGGCCTTAGTCATGTAAAATGGCTTGCGTCTTTTATGGTTTGGATGGGTGGGGACAAAATGCAGGCATTAACACTTTTTTCACGATGCTAGAAATTGCTGTACCAGATTTTAGAAAACATCAAATTTGTAGAATTTGTTCTAAAGCAGGTCACCATACTAAACCAGTGTGGTGAGACTAAGAGTAACTAAATGTGAGAGACTGGCAACATGCAGATTAATGATATGTCTATGAATTCTGGCAGAATTTTTTAGCCTTTTCCAGAGGGGCTTGCCTTTAGTACAAAAGTACTTTTCTTCCTCGTTGAGGTGTCTAGTTGAAGAAACTGAAGACTCAGAGCTGTTCTGCAAATGACTTTGGAAAACATTCCTCCCAGGTAATCCTTGTTCACAGTTGGGACAAGAACAGGGCGGGGATAAATGACTGCACACCAGCAACAGAATGTCTTGAAGTGGAATTATTTCTAAAGGTTTTTTTCAGTTCATCTACTTGCTCTTACTATATGCAATAATTAGCTGTTCATTTTAAGTGTAAAAATACTACTTGGACTGATAGAGACATGGGAATTGTTTACTTTTTTAAGAATATCTCAGCAAAGTGAGTAGTTGAGTACTTTTGGGAATGTGGAGCTCTGGACTGGAAGGAGCCATTTTGTCACTGAGGGGTTTTTGTGTGGGTTTTTCCCCTGCCCCCCTCAGTCACCAGCAGCCATGTAACTTACGTATCATTTAGATGTTCAGTACACTTTTCTTCTGGCATACTGAAAATCACAGACTGTTACTGGCTATGGGAAACAAACTTTAAACAAAACTTTAAATTGTAGTAAATGACCAAAAGCCAGTGTTACCCTATACTTCAAAAACTGAGCAAGAAAGATGGAAGTCATTGCCAAAGTGATGAGATTCCTGTTAGCAGAAAAATTAGGCAGGCACTTGAGAAATGAACTCTACTAGCAGTGTGATGCTTACCTGAACTCAGTAGCCACAACCAGTCTCCAGTGCTTCAGAGGAGAGGGAACTCAAAGCAGCCAAATTTTGGATCAGAGGGAAGAATAGTCTTCTAGTCCTGACAGATGGCTAGTAGAAGTGCTTTTCCAAGAAGCTGATCTTTGGAGGATCCTTCATTGTAGGTGGGGTTTTTTTCATGCTTATTCTTGATTATCTGTAGACATCTGTTGGCTTGTGTATCCTTTGGACTGTATTTTGATGCTGTAATTTTCCCACCACCACAGAAACCCTTTACCTTCATGAAGATCGTATAGATACAGGTAACCCTGGTATTAAACAGTGTTGCAACTTGTCTGTTCCACTTATACTTGTAGTAACACTTACTGAAAATAAAAATAATCCATGTTCAAATGTCCAATTAAGTAGTGTTGTGGTTATAGTTCTGAGAATCTGGTTTACTTCTGATAGCTAAGATTGAAATGAAGTACCTTGCAACCCTTTTTAGAAAAAGCTCATGAACTGAGGATTGAGGCTTCAGAAGACCTGAATTCCAGTCTCTTCTACAGTTAACGGTTTTGTTTTGCAGGCATTGAGTGGTGCTGTGGGTGGTGTGGTGTATTCCCTGGAGTAGCGTCAAACATAGCTGCTGTTTGAGTAGTAGAGGGAAAATTAGCTCAAGAGCTTGTAATATTACTTGAAAGAACAAGTTGATTCTGTAATGAGTCTTTCCTGCAGGGCAAGACCTGAACTTCTCACTTGGAATTTTTCTTTGTAGTATCTCCTCGTCAGTCCCAGCATCTCTTGTGTGTTCCTGCAGCCCTGTCCCCTTCCCTACATGAGTTTGTTTTTTGTTTTTTTTTCCTCTTCCCTTTCTTAAGGAGGTCACTGATACTCAGGAAGATGAGTGAAAGCTTGAAGTGTCTTTTCCGTAATTCAAAATAGTTTGCCTTCATGTATCGTACTTGCAGCAGTTACGTTGAGACTGAGATCTATTACCTAGGATAAATAATTTGATGCTATTTTTACTTGCATTCAACATGGTCAAGTATTGTATAACTGCTGTTAAGCTCCCTAAAATATTAAAAGGCTTTATAGGTTATATAAGATTACCTGCTCCCTTTTTTTAAAGATCCTGTGTCACTTTCCTTTATGGCTGTAGTAGTCCTCTGGCAGCTCTATGTGCCAAGGCAGTTTCCCTGACTAATTTTGATGTCTGTTCTCTTCAGTAGCTCTTGTTCATACCATTGCTTGGAGCCCTATGTTGCTGTTATGACTTGGCCACCCACTGTAATGCAACTGGCAAGTGGTTTTGTCCCTTGGCTTGTCAAGATTTCTGTGTGTAATTCTGTAGAAGCTGCTACAAACAAACACTTAGATAGCTACTATAAGCCAAAATAAAATGAAAGACTTAGTGGTGAAATTAGAGCTTTACTCAAGAATTGAAACACAACAGTTAAAATCTAATATGATTAAATATTCAGAGTTAGCAATGTGAGCACTGTTTGCCCCTTAGTAAAGTCAGCAAAGCTGCACCCCTCAGTTGTCTGCGAGTATCCTGTTATTTTAGGTAAATGCTCTTTTTAAAAACTTAGTCTAGAACACTGTAGTTAAAGCATCTTGCCCAACTCCAAAATTTTCCTACTGATGAAAAATCCTGAAAACTGTAGAATGCTTTTTTTTGCTTGCTGCTTGACACAGGAGTAAAACTTCAGTTGGTAGCTGAGAGGTTTTTTGTGTATTTGTGTATCTTCAATGGAAGGTCCTCAGCTTGTGTGAATGACCAACGAAGCTAACAGAAGTGTGATATTCCTGCAATCTGGTACTAGACATTTTCAGTGCAAAACAATGCACAGGACACAGTCATGATGAGGGGGAAAAGCCACTCAATCCAACACGATCTGCTTAGAGTTCTGTACTGTAGTCTATTCATCATGTTTTGATGTAGATCACTGAAACTGCTTTAATCCAGTTTATCACAAAATCAGGTGGCATTTTAGAATCTCTTTCCATATGAAAGACAACAATGAAACTTGACTGTGTCTGTTCGGTAGCTGGCATCTTCTCTGATTCTAGGTTTTTAGAGTTCATAGATAGCAGTAAAAGAACTGTGGGGAAAAGCTTATTGATTGCTTTTGTGTTAAAATAAATGATGAAAAGCTATTACCATCTGGCTGATGAGGTCTGGGGTGTGCACAGCAATAATTTAAAGGAAATTATAGTTTCATTAGGGCTGATGTGGTCTCTGTGAAGGCTGTGTTTAACGATCAGCACAACTTCACTATGTAAAATGGAGTCACAGCTCTGTTTGATCTTGGACCCAACTGTTCTATGGTTCTACGATTTTTAGGAACTGATGTGTTCTGGAGAAAGTTAATCTGATGCTTTCTATAACGTGACAGGGAGGACAGAGAAAAGGTGGACGGGGAAGGGCAAATGTTTTGTGCCATCAAGGTTCTTTTCCCCAGAAAGCATGGAGTTAGAGTTAAGGTAAAATAGATTGAAAATGCCTATGCTGTCACATATTCTGTGCAAGAGATATAAATGGGATTCAGGAAAACGCTAAAGAAATTCATGGTAAATATGTCTTCCAGCAGCTGGTAAAATACAGTTGCACAAACGCATCTGCTGACACGGGTGATCCCTAAACAACAGATGCTGGAAGCCATGGGGATTGATCATTGTGTGCTTGCTGCCTTCTACTGTAGGTTATCCAACCATTTGCTACTGCTTCTTTTTAGACACAGACTATTTGATTGAATGATTTTTTTTTTAATTGTGTTCTCTGACCATGATTCATATGTTCTTATCTACTCCAGAAATGTACTGATGTATTGCACTCTGGTGTTTATTGTGAATCTTCCATGCTGTTTTTTATTAACTCAAAGCAGGAATAATTTGTACTTTATTTTTAGTATCTGTCACTGCCCAAACTTGTTTTTATATGGAAGCAAAATCACTGTCACTGCATTCTGACCTGTTTCACTTATGAGTCTTTGTATTGTTTGGATTTTTAACGTGGCAGGGGTAATATTTAAGTTGTGGTTTCAGCCTTTCACTGTACTGCTGAATCTAAGGAAAATCCTGTGTGGCTTGGGTTGTGATTTTTCGTTTTTTGGGGACTGTTTGTGCATTTTGTGTGTGTGTGTGACCAAAAGCTAAATTAACTGGGAAATGGGAGTCTGTTGTCTTAAGCTGTTTTGCAAAGATGTTAAAAGGGTGTTATGTGTAATCTGTAGAGGTGAGTAAAGATGGTGGCACAACACTATTAGGGTAGCGTTTTTTCTCTTCCCTGTTTTCCACCCTTCCTTAAAGAAGGGTATGGGTTTCTGTGGTAACAGCTACAACGTGGTGCCCAACTGGTGTGGACCAGAGCTGCCCTCCTGGCCTAACACCACCTGGCTCTGCTGGTTTAGCTGTATGTCCTGGCTGTCAGGAGAGCGCAGGGGCAAGCGGGTACGTCACTGTCAGAGGCAATACTGTCTCTGGGGAAGAGGTTGCAGCTGCAGTGGAGGCAGGAGGACTGAAGAAGCAGCCTTCTCAAGGGGGAAGGCACGGGAAGGAGAAAGCAATGAAGATGACATGAGAAAAGGCCAGAGGGTCTTCTCTTTGAATTTATTTGGTAACTGTGTATTAGTGTAACAGAATGGGTAACACTATAAATAGTAATTTCCTCTTCCCTAAATCGTAACATGAAGCTTTCTCTCAATTTTGTAAAATATATATAGAAGGTATAAGATATACTAAACTCTTAAGCCACTTTTTTTAAACAGGAGAATTTGCAAATTGAACCCAATTGATAAAGGCAAAGCCTTTGACCACTTCCCATATCTAAAACCAAAAATCCTTTAACAATTGCTGATCTTCCTTTGCTAGAGTAAATTAATTGAAAAATGAACCACAGATTCTTGGATTTTATTTTTTTTTTAAGTATGGGAAATACTTAAGCTACAGAAAAACAGCTTTGTATGGTTAGTGTAAAACATACAGTTGCCATAGCAAAAGCCCTCCTTTTGTAAACGCTAATAGGATAGATGTCAGTGACGTGGTGCTCAATGGTTTTTAATATAGTTCTTTGATTTTGTAGAACTCCAACCTTTTAATTATTTGTTTGGAGGGTTTTGTAGTTGCTTGTATTACTCTTATGCTTGGACTAAATTGCAGACACTAAGGTGCTACAATGACAAATGCTGTACAAATGTAGGACAAAAAGGCAGGCTTTTCCCCTAAGATCTTTTGTGTGTCCTTTGGGGTTTTGTACAGCCACAAGCTTTCCCTTTGGGCCGCATGATACAGCTGAGCTGGAAGAAAAGAAAAAAAAAAAGATGGAAAAATACTGCTATTTACTTTCTAATTATGGCATGGTAGTTGTTCATCACACCTGCCTTGAGATTGCTTGTCTTAAATCCAAATCCTTGCATGTGAACCAGGAGAGCAAGGGGAGGGAGTGATGAAACAGTTTTTTATTTCAGAACTGGGAGGGAAAGCGTCCTTACAACAAACTTGTTTTTGTTTAGACTGCAGATCCTAGTCTCCCATAGCATTTCTCACCTTGTTGGGGACTAGTTCCCCATCTTTTTAAGGTGCTGTTGTTACCTTTCCTTGTAACAGCAGTCCTGAATACTCATTCCCAAACTCCATCCCTGCCCAGCCAACTTCTGTCTGGACTGTTCCTCCTCCCTCCTTTTGTTGGTGATCACTTATTTCTGTAGGTCATTTGCTTAATCTAGAAATTTTCCCCCATCTTATTCATCACATACCTGCAAGTCTTGAGTTGTGATATGGCTGTTACTTCCTTCCTTACATGCCTGTGTGGCAAAGCTTGAAGGATGCAGCTTAACAAGACAACAAAATAACTAAGTTTGCTTCCTGGATGGATTTTGTTCTTCTATCCCACTTTCTCCTTCTGTTGACACTGATGCTTACATGAACCCAATGGCCACCTCAGCCTGCTAAGTTAACACAATAATCCAAGAGAAAATGAATACATTTCTGGCAGATTAGTGAGCCAAACTGGCTCGCTGCGGTGCCAGACAAGACCCAACACAAGGATAGGAAGAACAAGATGTTCCTCTGCCAGCAGCCGGCCACTGGCTTGGCATAAGGGAGCCCTTGGGCTGCACACGGACTCTCTTGCCTTGTCTCTCCTGAGGATATTGGGCAACCATGCATGAATGTTATTCATAGTGTACTGATTCAAGGGTCCTTGTCAGTGCTTCACAGCCACTGCATTCAGTCATCATTAACCTCTGCAGTCCTCGGGCTGACCCATGTTGCCGTCCCTGGACGAGATGTTGATGTTAATGTGACAACCTAGTATTGGGTAGGGCCATCATGTCCCTTCCCTCTGTGCTCCACTGTGATTGCCGCATGCCTCCTGAAGCTTGTCACATTGTACAGAACACTGATTCAGCTTGCTCACCTGGAACAAAACAGTTTGCTTTGCCTGCTAGGTTGCATTGGATTATCATGAACTGGCCGTTTTTGTAAGGGAGGAACATGATAGAGCTGCAAGGGGGAATGATACGAGTAGGATATGTTCATCTTTGTAGTAGAAACATGAAACTAAAATGCAAATCTAACATTAACCACATCCTTGTGGGCTTTGTGTCCTCTTCCTTGGCAGAGCAGGGAGACTCCTGAACATCCATGTGGTGTTTTCTCTCATTTGTAGCTCTTGGTAGTTCGCTGCTTGACTTTTTAAACCATTTACTTTGGTGCCATATTTAGGCTCTGCAGTTCTGCTATCCGCCCATGGTGATGGGGCGGGAAGCCCCCATCGTATGCCCCGTTACAATCGAAAGAAACCACAAAGCACCAGTGGTAGGCCTTGCTTGAGCTCTTGCACAGTACTCAGAAAGAAAGTAGAGGATAATCATTGCTTCAGTACAGCAAGAAGGTCCAGGTAGTAGGGGCAGATGGTCACCTTCTGTTTAGCATGCCTGGGGCAGTGCATCTTTCTCCCAAATTTTGACCTAGGCCAATGTACATTTCTGCATGTCTGCAGTTCTAAAGGCGTCCTTTGTCTCGTGTGCCTGCACCCATGCAATTTTCAGACTTATTTTTGCCTTGTTATAGAAGTATCTGTTCAAAAGTGCAGTAAATAGAATTTAGCAAGTTGTGTGCTTTGGATTTGTTTTGTTTGGTTGGTTTTTTTAAGGTATGGTTTATATCCAGCCTTCTTCATAAAATCACTTGTTACTGATTTTAGACTATCCCAAGAGTCGTGAAAAAGGCAGCATATGGAAGGTCTGACAGAAGTGGAGGTCAGTTTGGCAAAAGGGTGTGTGATATCCTGGTAGCTAATCCCATTGCCCTAAGAATAGCTGGGAGCCAAGTTGAACCCCTTTGCAAAATCACTTGTTACTGATTTTAGACTATCCCAAGAGTCGTGAAAAAGGCAGCATATGGAAGGTCTGACAGAAGTGGAGGTCAGTTTGGGACAAGGGTGTGTTGGTGTCCCGGTAGTTAATTCCATTGCCCTAAGAATAGCTGGGAGCCAAGCTGAACCCCTCTGCAGACTGCTGGGCTTTTGAGAGAGGCTTTTAACAGCATCTCAGAATTATTTTGGGATAAGGAAAAAGTGTGCTTTCATTTTTGCCCAGGACCAAACTGCTGTGCTTTTGAAGTACTGGGGTGTACAGGAGAAGGAAGAGGGGTAGTTAACAGTGTGAGTCAACCACACCTACTTTACGGGAGCCCTGTGAAAGGTGCCTTTTTAGTTGTTGTGGTTTTACGTCTCTCTTGGACTCATTGAGATGTCTAAAGATGCCTTGGGGAAAAAAAGTTGGGGGTTGCTTTCAGTGCAGAACATTGATAGACTGAAATTGAGAAATGCTCATGCTGCATTCTGTGCTAGGGCAACACGTGGGTTGCTGATCCTTTGGATGGAACAAAAATCACTGTTTCTCTGTCAATGTGTTGCAGAAACTTTGTGTCATGTCCTGATGCAGCATCCTCAGCAAAACTCTTCAAATATTTTGTGCCTGAAGTGAGTCTGCAGTAATGAGGAGCCCGCTGAAGAGCTGGGCTGTGATTCACTGTGACATGAGCGAATTCGTTTTTGGGGGTGTGTGATGTCAGTGTGGCGTGCTGCCCATGTAACTCTGTCATACTTAGTTCAGCCTTTCAGGTTTCCTAACAGCACTTGTACTCATGTGACTTCCTTCTCAACACCAGCTTCATCACATTGAGAATATTCAAATGAGTCAGGTACATAATTTGAGTCCCCTTATCTGCAAAATAGGGAAAGCAGTGAGAGAAAGCTTGTGATGTTTAGTTTGAAAAGTGGACAGCAGTGGAGAACAAAATAAGTGCCATATACTTACTGCAAGACACTTATAAAAACTCTTGATTACTGTAATGATGAAGTCATCTGATAAGCCAATAATTTTGATTTGAGATAACTTAGTTTCATAAATCTTAACTAGTCTGATGTGCAAGTCTCTGGACTACGAACATGCTGGTTTTAGTTTGAATCTTACTCATACTAAATGACAGCAACTACTCATCTTAGTAGTACGACTTTAATTACCCAATAATAAGGTTTTATTTAACTAGTTGTTCTCCATGCCTCTTCATCTGCTAAAGATAAATTTAATAGGACTATTTTTAGTTAACTTTTCTTTAAAGTTCACAGGCATGTTCTAGTTACAGCTAAGACATAGCTGTATCTTTTGTTGATGAGTTTTCAACTAATACTTGCCAATATAGCTTTATTGTGCAGTTTGTACTTTGCCCGTTTCTGTTCTTAGAGTAAGCAGTTATGTATAAAACTCTTGTGAAACCAGGGGAATAGGTTAATGAGATGTCCCTGTTGTATCAGTTTCAATCTCTCCCAAATGCCCTTATCTGTTAGCTAATCAAATAGAGATAAAACAATTAAACTTTTACCTTTTTTTTTTTAAAAAAAAAGGAGGAGTTAAGCATGTGTCTTGAAGTTGGGCTTTGAAGACATCTTTATACTTGGTTTAATGTTGCTCCTTCTGGAAATAAAATAAAATCCACAGTTTCCTTCAGTTTTGTAAGATTCCTTCTCTCCTTGAGTGGTAGCAGAGCTGTAGTTACTCTCCTGGCTGTTGCGAGCCAGGGGGTTGCCTGTGTGACCCAAGGTGGACCTTTCAGGGCTGGTCGGAGCTCTGGCCTCTCGCCTGTTCTCTGTCTTGTCCCCTAGGGCAGGGACGGATGGAGAGCTGAGTCTTGTAGCTCAAATGTCATCCCTCCCACGTGCATCACATTGCAAAGTTTGTAGCAGCTATTACATACGTTTCCCCAAAAGGAAGACTTGATTTCCCATCCAGCCCCTACTTTTCCTGGTGTGACCCCATCTCTTCACTTACAATGGTCAATAACTAGCATTTATGTAGCTGCTTATCTGAACCAATTGCTTCTTGTGTTATTTTATAGCCATTTGTCTTACAGTTTTCCAGCTGACTATGTTGCTTGAATTTGAAATTGAAAACTTTGAAAATTGAAAACTTTATTGCTGATCCCATCTGAATTTAAAATCTGTCACATACTTGTATGACAGGCATTATCAGTTTTTTTTCTGGATTAGGAAGAGTACATCAGGCTGAAGGAAAAACTGACAAAGCCTTACTGGCAGGTGGGCAAACTAGGCTGGTGGGGAAAGTGGCTTGTTTCAAAATAAGGGAAACTGAGCAAAAAATTTATCTTCTCTGCAAAGTCTTTTCTGGAGAGAGAAGGTGTTCTGTTGTAGATGTACTTCATGTGGAAGCCCAAGCAAGGGGGCAAACTTTGAACTCGTGGAGGTGAACTTCAAAATAGAAATGTAACTTGTGCATTGGAGTTCTCTTAGTCTGGTTATGAAACTCAGTTACTGTTACTTTTTGTTTGAATGATGTGTTGATGACTTGGGTGAATAAAATTTGTATATGTCTTTAAGGAGCCTGGGATTACTTGCTGGGCATATCAAGGATGGGGAATTGCAACTTCCTAGCCCAACAGTTTAAAAATAAATGCTCAAAACAAAACCAACACATGCATTTAGTCGAAGTGCTAAAAATGGGTTCCATTTAGATTTCAAATCCATATGTGTGGAACTTGCATCTGCTCATCTCGAGAAGAAAAATGCACCAAAGTTTTGGAGAAAAAAAAAAAAAAAGACCAACCAAAAACACTAGAGAAAAATATTTGTTTTTACAGGGTTAGGTTTTTTTCTTTTCTTTTTTTTTTTTTTTGGCAAAACCTTCTCTGTTCAACATCTGTAATAGAAAGGAAATAATTAGCTGCCCTATTCCAGAGAGCTGTCTCCTCAGTGAAAAACAGATATTCATAACAATGGGTTGTTTTGCAAGTGTATACCCCGTAACCGGTGGTACTTCTCCTTCAGAGCAGCTCTGCAGTGGTGTGCTTGTATGTAGCCTTGAATGTGAGGATTAGAGTGGCCGGTGGTGGAAGGGGCTGTAGGGAGCTGTGGTTTGGACCAACACAGTGGTTGGAGATGACCTCAGCTGCAGTGAATGACAAGCTGGCTGCTATAGTCTGATTCATGTTACCCGAACTGACAGGGCTGGATTTGAAATCCCACTTTCTTTCTCCTGCTGGGATGAAAGTGTGCCAGCCGGGGGTCACATGCTGTGGGAGCTGTGAACAATAAAAGAAAGTTACTTGCAGTAACTTCTCTTTTCAGTTAATCTTTCCGCTTTTTAAAAATGTGCATTTTCACTGTTCAGAATTCACTCTAATATCTTTGTATTCTACCCTGGGGCACAATATCCAGTGTATGCAAGTTAAAAATTGGTTTTAAATTATTTTAGTGACTTTTATTCTCTCTGGATAAGCTAATGTTTTCACAACAATTCTTTAATTAGACTTTTTTGATCACTGTTCCAGTGTGCTGCGTGTTGTATTTACTTCGTTCTAGGTGTAAATTTAAATACAGATTATGCAATGAAAAAGATCATTAGAAAAGATCATCATGCAGTATGAAGAGAGAACAAAGTACCAACCAGAGAAATGTACTAACTTCTCCTTTAACCTTGATACTGCTTCAATTTCAAAGAGCAATGCAATTAATAGTGACAAAACTTCCGTAGTAGCTGAGGCATTAGGCAAAACAACTTACAGTAGTCCCTCCTCCTCCTCTTCTCTCCAGCATTTTGTAGGTTACATAAGCTGATTTCTTTGTTTTTCCTCTTTAATAGTGAACAGACTTCACTCTCTTCTCTACGCGGACTGGTTTGCATGCTTACGTTTTTCCTCTCAAAACAGGCTTGCCTTCAAAGAGGAGGAGCATAGGGTAATTGAAAGGCTCAGCATGTAAACTGTCGGCATATACTGAACATCTGGTGAAAAGTCCTTTCTGGCAGCTTATAGGTCTTGTAAATAGGATATATGTGAGCCTGTCATAGGGTTATTACCACTGTGAAATCAATTCCTCGTGTGGTGGTACTGGATTATATTTGTAAACAATGTCTTCTGAACCAGGTAAGACTGAACGGGATGCTTCTGTTAAGCCTTCGTGTCTTCAAGACTTGGGGTGTATTTGTGTCCAGAGACACTAACAGTTAAACTTTCTAGTTTAAGGCAAACAAACTGGTGAACATCCAGCTGCCTTGTGATGCAATACAGCTGGAATGCTCTGGTGGCTTTTTCCTCCTATTCTGAGTAAATGAGCTTGCAGTCTCTTGAACCGCTTTCCTGATACATCTGCCACACCGAGAACTCTGCTACTTTTGGCTTGTTTTGCTGCTGCTTTCACCAGTTCGAGACTTTCTTAAAAGCAAAACAGTTTTGTGATGTTTATAGTGGTTTCTGTTCCTGGCTTATTTGTCAGATTCATCGAGCTCTGTTCATAGCTGCAAGGTTTCTATAGGACACTTACATAAACCAGCATTGGCTCTAAGAATTATATATCTCATTGTTCTAGGAAGTAGGTGTATGCTTCTGACTTAAGCTCAGCTTTTCATGTATAATGTTGCAATAATCTGTTTAACTGATGCTTACGCTACATTTAATGTACAGAATTGGCTTCAGAATTAAAGAATTCATTCTTTTCTTGCACCATCCAGCAAGAGGTTTGGATTTTTTCCATTTCAAATATGCTTGTAACTTAATTTTTAAGAATACCATTGAAAATACTGCTTTACTTGTGAGTGCATTTTTCAATTCTGAGAAAAGTTCGACTTGGGGTAAGTTAAACTAAAAGTCTTACCCAACCCTAACGGCTTAATAAAAGGCAGTAAATATTCTGAATTGTTTTCCACAGAGAGGTAGATGAAACAGGTCTGTGGAAGGGTTGAATTTAGAATGTTGGTCCTCTGAGATTAAAAAGTCCTCTGAGACTAAATAGAGGGAGGGGAGTCACTGGCTGAGTGAGTCTGAGAGATTTGCTAGAGAAGCTTGGAATAGATGCATGCAAATAGTTCTACCCCAGCTCTCCTGATTTCAGTACTTGTGGGCATCTGATTTTTCTTTGGCACAAAGAACACTTCTTTTAAAATCATTCTGTTGGCTCCTTATCTGTTTCATGATCAAGTTTGAAATTGCCCTTCATCTAGATTTTGATAATCAATCAACAGAATGGGAATCACACCTTTCATCCCACTACTTATGTATCATTTTTTTGCATCCTGAGAAGAATCCACATGTGGATGTAGGAAACTTTTTTTTCGCTGATCTGGCTCTTAAGAGCTGTTTTATAGGATCTGTAATGCATATTCTTTTCCTGTAAATGTAGCATAAGACCCTTGTGGATTTTCAGGAAGCTCAGTGTGGTATCATAACTACTATTTTTGGTATTACAACTCATTTTCCCTCTTGCCCTTTGGCTTACTGTGGATTATTTCAGTTTGCAGAGGCCTACAGTATGCTTACATATAACAGTGGCAGTCTGAATGTCAAATATATTGGTGAAGCTGTGATCTTTGATTATTTTGAGATCAAATATGTGAAGTACAAATATATTGGTATGTGCTTTAAGGTCACATAGGTTATACTGTCATACTATCATGGTATTATCCAGACAGTGTATTTGCCCAGACTCCAGTTAGAAGCTATATGAAAGCAGTTAATGCAGGAGTGGACTATGGTGCAAATACCTGGTTTGAAGGGCAAGAAGGGGTGAGCTTCTACCAGCCTGTGGAATAGCATATAGATACCTCCTAAAGTCACCTTCTCAGAATGGTGTCATGAGACCTAAGGATGTAGACAGTACGCATAGAAGCGGTGACAGCAAGTAGTTCCAGTCTGTGTGGGTTTGCATTTGAGTGGACAAATATCCCTTGACATTCCTAAGTAGTATCTGAGAGAAGCAGTGGGTGACTGCTTTCTCAGTCACTTGCTGAAGCACCTCCAATCTGAAACAGAAAGAAATCCTTCCAGTCTGACTGCTGGGACTGGGTGAGAGGGCAACAGCACAGCTGAAGGGGCAGTGCCTACAGGAAGGTATAATTTCACATGGAGTTTATTCATTGCTGTTGCAACATGCAATTTAGAGTGTGGCCGGGTGTTTGAGCAAAGCTGTTTTTCCAAATAGTAAAGGCCCATAACAAATATGGAAAACATATAGAATGTGCCTTTTCTGAAGCCCTGATGTTTTTGAAGACTGGAACTTTAAATATTTTTTTTTTTTTTTAATAGTAGTAGTAGTATTCACTGTAGGGTAAAAACATCACTGAAAAACTGATTTTAAGCAATGTCATTTTGAAAGGCTCAGTGATACTGTGACCCAGAAGTCAACAGAGAATTAAGTGTTTTTCTTTAGTACCATCACTACACTTTGCTTTGCGACTGCAGCACCCAAACCTTATGTTAGTTTTTTATGTGGTAGGCGCTATATAAAAGAAGACAGCCAGTCTAATGTTTTACATCAATGCTTGTAAACCCAGTGAATTTGTTGGGTTTTTACCAAAAAATCAAAATAGTTACGGAATGCTCATCTTCGTCTCTCTCCCCTCCTGCCCTGGGTTTATTATTATTCTAAAACAAAAGGGTTAAATTCCTTTAACATTAAGGGTTTGGAAATTTAGTGCCTGAGTGTTCCTTACAGTTTGACAGGCAATGCTTGACCTTGAGAAGGGTAGGTAGTTAGGAAACACAATCTTTCCTTTAGATTGCCATAAAATATTTAACACATTGTAACTGCTCTTGCTTGTGAAAAAGCCCTTACAATCATAACCTATCACTAAAAAAAAAAAA